>CM038678.1:27393915-27941068 GCA_021605205.1 Aegilops longissima
GTACCAGTAGCTATGTGTTTGATCTCTCTCGTGTTCTCTCTTGTGTTCCTCTATGGCACGATCTTGATGTATCCCGAGCTTTGCTATTGTAGTTGGATCTTATGATGTTTCTCCCCTCTACTCTCTTGTCATGAATTGAGTTTCCCCTTTGAAGTTATCTTATCGGATTGAGTCTTTTATGAGAACACTTGATGTATGTCTTGCCGTGCTTATCTGTGGTGACAATGGGATATCATGTGCCTCTTGATGTATGTTTTGGTGACCAACTTGCGGGTTCCGCCCATGAACCTATGCATAGGGGTTGGCACACGTTCTTGACTCTCCGGTAGAAGCTTTGGGGCACTCTTTGAAGTACTTTTATGTTGGTTGGATGAATCTGAGATTGTGTGATGCATATCGTATAATCATGCCCACGGATACTTGAGGTGACAATGGAGTATCTAGGTGACATTAGGGTTTTGGTTGATTTGTGTCTTAAGGTGTTATTCTAGTACGAACTCTTTTATAGATTGATCCGAAAGAATAACTTTGAGGTGGTTTCGTACCCTACCATAATCTCTATGTTTGTTCTCCGCTATTAGTGGCTTTGGAGTGACTCTTTGTTGCATGCTGAGGGCTTGTTATATTATCTATCTATGTTATTATTGTTGAGAGAACTTGCACTAGTGAAATTATGAACCCTAGGCCTTGTTTCCTATCATTGCAATACCGTTTACGCTCACTTTTATCACTTGTTACCTTGCTGTTTTTATATTTTCAGATTACAAAAACCTATTGAGGGAGTCCTGGATTAGGGGGTGTCCGGATAGCCGGACTATAGCCTTTGCCGGACTCCTGGACTATGAGGATACAAGATTGAAGACTTCTTCCCTTGTCCGGATGGGACTTTCCTTGGCGTGGAAGGCAAGCTTGGCGATACGGATATGTAGATCTCCTCCCATTGTAACCGACTCTGTGTAACCCTAGCCCTCTCCGATGTCTATATAAACCGAAGGGTTTTAGTCTGTAGGACGAACAACAATCATACCATAGGCTAGCTTCTAGGGTTTAGCCTCTCTGATCTCGTGGTACATCTACTCTTGTACTACCCATATCATCAATATTAATCAAGTAGGAGTAGGGTTTTACCTCCATCGAGAGGGCCCGAACCTGGGTAAAAACATCGTGTCCCTTGTCTCCTGTTACCATCCGCCTAGACGCATAGTTCGGGACCCCCTACCCGAGATCCGCCGGTTTTGACACCGACATTGGTGCTTTCATTGAGAGTTCCTCTATGTCATCGCCGCCAGGAAGGATGCCTCATCCCGTCTTTAAAGACGACACTGTTGCTAAAGAAGCTTTGGCTGTCGGCCAAACCCTCCGGCTAGGTGGTTTTCTTATCGAAAGCAATCTTCACGTTAACTCGGAGCTCGCCGAGCAGTTAGATCTGATGGAGCTCTCTTCCTTAAACGAGCTCTTGGATCGACGCGCCTCGGGAGTCGCTATGACTATGATCAGATTGGGCCTAAACCCGATCTGAGAGAGATTAACTCTCCCCAGGTTACCCACCATGTTGCTGTGGTAGAGGAACAATACGACGACCCTTCTTCTATCTTAAGGACTAGCTACGTCCGGATTCCCGATCCTTCCATGCCGGATTCCCGCGGAGGAGAGGACGTCACGCAAGCCCTAAACCTAAAGTCAGGCAACGAGCTAGATTCATTGGACAACATCCAAGAATCCAAGCTTCCAAATCCGGAAGCTCCTTGGCCCTTAAGCCTCAGATTGGGTGCGGTTCCGGATTTAATTCCACCAGCCCACCCAAACATAAGCGACCTATCTCAAATTCGGCAAGAGCTCGCAGAAACAGCACACCATTACTGGGCCAGATTCCTCCTGGTTATGGACAGGATAAAGGACTGCCGCGAGGAGGACGCGATCTTATTCTTCTGCAATAATTGCACGGACAACGGGATCCTTAACGCTATAAGTCGCCGTGACATCACACGCTTTGCCGACTTGGCGTCCATAGTATGAAAGTACTGTGCGATGGAAAGCGCCTGGAAAACCGAAGCAAGATTTTGGGACAGTCCGGCCTTGAATACAACCCCAGTCCGAAATAAAAGGGTGCACCATCGCCAGGCACCTGGGTTAAACACCAAAAAGCAAAAACCCTCTATAGGGCATGGAACCGTACTGGAGGGATGGCTCAATGGACCCTGTAAAATTCATAGTACAGAGGGCGCCACTCCAACTCATAGCCTTAGAGCATGTTGGATACTACGGCAGGTGGCCAAAAGTGGCGAAGAGCTTCTAGCTCTAGAGCACCAGCCCAGGGATACCAGTACGGTATTAACAGTCTTCGAGACTTTCGCATCAAATAATATGCGGAAACGAACACTCCGTAGCCTTGCCGAAGTCTACCAAGTAGCAACAATAAATCCATGGAGTGACACGGCTATTACCTTTAATGCCAGTGACGAACCTAAATTCCGAACAGCCCGAGCACCAGCCGCATTGGTCCTCAGTCCGATAGTGGATGGCTTTCGCCTTGCCAAGGTACTCATGGACGGCGGCAGCGGATTGAACCTCATTTACGAGGAAACCCTCCGAAAAATGGAAATAGACTGGAGCCGCATTGAACGAAGCAGCACAACCTTTAGAGGAATAATCCCCAGTCGGGAAGCACGCTGTACAGGAAAAATCACACTGGATGTGGTGTTCGGCACGCCGGATAATTACAGGTCCGAGGAAGTCACGTTCCAAGTGGCCCCGTTCAGCAGCGGATACCACGCTCTATTAGGGCGAGAGGCATTCACAATTTTCAAGCTATACCCCATTATGGGTACATGAAGCTCAAAATGCCCGGGCCCAATGGAATCATCACTCTTGCTAGTGATCCGGACATAGCACTCCGCGCCGAAAATAAGACAGCCGCACTGGCCCTTGAGGCACTTTTCGAAGCACTAGCGGCCGAGGAACTCACTGCACTACGCTCCACGGTGAAAAGGGACGATGTGATACTCGATAAGAGATCCAAGTCCACTTCCTTCAAACCAGCAGACGAAATAGTCAAATTCCAAGTCCATCCAACGGACCCTACAAAAACGGCCTCCATCGGGGCACAATTAAATCCTGATGTAGATGCCGCACTAAGAGAATTCCTACGCGAAAATTGGGACATTTTTGCCTGGCACCCTTAAGACATGCCAGGAATCCCACGCCGGCTGGCCGAGCACAGCCTAAACATCCTAAAAGGGTTCAAGCCAGTCAAACAGGCTCTTCGTCGTTTCTCCGAACCCAAGATACATGCCATGGGAGAGGAGCTAGCCAAACTATTGGAGGCCGGATTCATCAGAGATATAAAACATCCGGACTGGCTAGCAAACCTGGTGATGGTACCAAAGAAGGACAAATCCTGGCGCCTATGCGTCGATTTCAAGGACCTCAACAAGGCTTGCCCAAAGGATCCCTTCCCCCTCCCCCGCATCGATCAAATCATCGACGCCACCGCGGGACACGATTCATTTTTTTTCTCTCATTTTCTTATTTGGGCCTTTTCTCTTTTTTTATGGCCTCTTTTCTTTTTTTTCCATCTGGAGTCTCATCCCGACTTGTGGGGGAATCATAGTCTCCATCATCCTTTTCCTCACTTGGGACAATGCTCTAAAAATGATGATCATCACACTTTTATTTTCTTACAACTCAACAATTACAACTCGAAACTTAGAACAAAATATGACTCTATATGAATGCCTCCGGCGGTGTACCGGGATATGCAATGAATCAAGAGTGACATGTATGAAAGAATTATGAACGGTGGTTTTGCCACAAATACGATGTCAACTACATGATCATGCTAGCAATATGACAATGATGGAGCATGTCATAATAGACGGAACGGTGGAAAGTTGCATGGCAATATATCTCGAAATGCCTATGAAAATGCCATAATAGGTAGGTATGATGGTTGTTTTGAGGAAGGTATATGGTGGGTGTATGATACTGGCAAAAAGTGTGCGGTATTAGAGAGGCTAGAAATGGTGGAAGGAAGAAAAGTGCGTATAATCCATGGACTCAACATTAGTCATAAATAACTCATATACTTATTGCAAAAATCTACAAGTTATCAAAGCAAAGTATTACGCACATGCTCCTAGGGGGATAGATTGGTAGGAAAAGACCATAGCTCGTCCCCGACCGCCACTCATAAGGAAGACAATCAATAAATAAATCATGCTCCGACTTCATCACATAACGGTTCACCATACGTGCATGCTATGGGAATCACAAACTTTAACACAAGTATTTCTCAAATTCACAACTACTCAACTAGCATGACTCTAATATCACCATCTTAATATCTCAAAACAATTATCAAGCATCAAACTTTTCTTAGTATTCAACGCACTCAAAAGAAAGTTTTACAAATCTTGAATACCAAGCATATTAAGGTTTTTTAAGCAAATTACCATGCTATTTAAGACTCTCAAAATAATCTAAGTGAATCATGAGAGATCAATAGTTTCTATAAAACAAATCCACCACCGTGCTCTAAAAGATATAAGTGAAGCACTAGAGCAAAACTATATAGCTCAAAAGATATAAGTGAAGCACATAGAGTATTCTAACAAATTCCAATTCATGTATGGATCTCTCAAAAGGTGTGTACAGCAAGGATTATTGTAGTAAACTAAAAAACAAAGACTCAAATCATACAAGACGCTCCAAGCAAAACACATATCATGTGGTGAATAAAAATATAGCTCCAAGTAAAGTTACCGATGGAAGTAGACGAAAGAGGGGATGCCTTCCGGGGCATCCCCAAGCTTTGAATTTTTGGTGTCCTTAGATTATCTTGGGGGTGCCATGGCCATCCCTAAGCTTAGGCTCTTGCCACTCCTTGTTCCATAATCCATCAAAAGATTTCACCCAAAACTTGAAAACTTCACAACACAAAACTCAACAGAAATCTCGTGAGCTCCGTTAGCGAAAGAAAACAAAAAACCACTTCAAGGTACTATAATGAACTCATTCTTTATTTATATTAGTGTTAAACCTACTTTATTCCAACTTCTCTATGGTTTATAAACTATTTTACTAGCCATAGATTCATCAAAATAAGCAAACAACACACGAAAAACAGAATCTGTCAAAAACAGAACAGTCTGTAGTAATCTGTAACTAACGCAAACTTCTGCAACTCCAAAAATTCATGAAAAATAGGACGACCTAGGAAATTTGTTTATTGATCAGCAGAAATTTGAATCACTATTTTATCACGTTCGGATGATTTTTAACAATTGTTTTCGTGAACAGAAAGTTTCTGGAAATTACAGCAAGATCAAATAACTATCATCCAAGAAGATCCTATAGGTTTAACTTGGCACAAACACTAATTAAAACATAAAAACACATCTAAACAGAGGCTAGAACAAATATTTATTCCTAAACAGAAACAAAAGAAAAAAAAACTAAAAATAAAATTGGGTTGCCTCCCAACAAGCGCTATCGTTTAACGCCCCTAGCTAGGCATCGATAATTTTAATGATGCTCACATGAAAGACAAGAATTGAAGCACAAAGAGAGCATCATAAAACATGTGACAAGCACACTTAAGTCTAACATACTTCCTATGCATAGGTATTTTATAAGCAAACAAATTATCAAGGCAAGCAAAAACTAGAATATGCAAGGAAGCGGAAAGAAACAATAGCAATCTCAACATAATGAGAGGTAATTTAGTAGCATGAAAATTTCTATAACCATATTTTTCTCTCTCATAATAATTACATGTAGGATCATAAGAAAATTCAACAAAATAGCTATCACATAAAATATTTTCAACACGATCTACATGCATGCAAAGTTGACACTCTTCCAAAATAGTGGGATTAACATTAACTAAAGTCATGACCTCTCCAAACCCACTTTTATCAACAATACCATAAGATTGAACATTCTCCAAATATGTGGGATCTAAAGTTGACACTCTTCCAAACCCACTTTCAATACTATTGCAAACATTATTATCAATCTCATATTCATCATGGGGCTTAAATAAATTTTCAAGATCATAAGAAGAATCACCCCAATCATGATCATTGCAACAAGTCGTGGACATAGCAAAGCTAGCATCCCCAAGCTTAGGGTTTTGCATATTATTAGCACAATTGACATTAATAGAATTTATAATAACATCATTGCGATCATGCTTTTTATTCAAAGATCTATCGTGAATCACTTCATAAGTTTCTTCTTTCAACACTTCATCACAATTTTCAGATTCACGAATTTCAAGCAAAACCTCATAAAGATAATCTAGTGCACCAAACTCACTAGCAATAGGTTCATCACAATTGGATCTCTTAAAGAGATTAGCAAGTGAATGAGGATCCATAAACTTTTAGCAAGCGAATATGCAAGCAAAAAGAAGGCACATGGTGACACGAGCAAACAGAAGGACGAAAGGAAGACAGGGCGAATAAAACGGCAAGGGTGAAGTGGGGGAGAGGAAAACGAGAGGCAAATGGAAAATAACGTAATACGGGAGATAAGGGATTTGTGATGGGTACTTGGTATGTTGACTTCTGCGTAGACCTCCCCGGCAACGGCGCCAGAAATTCTTCTTGCTACCTCTTGAGCTTGCGTTGGATTTCCTTGAAGAGGAAAGGTGATGCAGCACAGTAGCGTAAGTATTTCCCTCAGTTTTTGAGAAACAAGGTATCAATCCAGTAGGAGGCTACGCGCGAGTCCCTCGTACCTACAAAAAGCAAATAACTCCTCGCAACCAACGCGAATAGGGGTTGTCAATCCTTCACGGTCACTTACGAGTGAGATCGATAGAGATGATAGATAATATTTTTGGTATTTTTGGTATAAAGATGCAAAGTAAAATAAAAGGCAAAGTAAAAAAGCAAAGCAATAATAAAGTGATGGAAGATTAATATGATGAAGATAGACCCGGGGGCCATAGATTTCACTAGTGGCTTCTCTCAAGAGAATAAGTATTTTACGGTGGGTGAACGAATTACTGTTGAGCAATTGACAGAATTGAGAATAGTATGAGAATATCTAGGTATGATCATGTATATAGGCATCACGTACGAGACAAGTAGACCGACTCCTACCTGCATCCACTACTATCACTCCACTCATCGACCACTATCCAACATGCATCTAGAGTATTGAGTTCAAGAAAACAGAGTAACGCCTTAAGCACGATGACATGATGTAGAGGGATAAATTCATGCAATATGATAAAAACCCCATCTTGTTATCCTCGATGGCAACAATACAATACGTGTCGTTTCCCCTACTGTCACTGGGATCGAGTACTACAAGATTGAACCCAAAGCTAAGCACTTCTTCCATTGCAAGAAAGATCAATCTAGTAGGCCAAACCAAACTGATAATTCGAAGAGACTTGCAAAGATAACCAATCATACATAAAAGAATTTAGAGAAGATTCAAATACTATTCATAGATAATCTTGATCATAAACCCACAATTCATCGTTCTCAACAAACACACCGCAAAAAGAAGATTACATCGAATAGATCTCCATGAGAGAGGGGGAGAACATTGTATTGAGATCCAAAAAGAGAGAAAAAGCCATCTAGCTACTAACTATGGACCCAAAGGTCTGAAGTAAACTACTCACACTTCACCGGAGAGGCTATGGTGATGTAGAAGCCCTCCGTGGTGGATTCCCCTTCCGGCGGAGCTCCGGAACAGGCCCCAAGATGGGATCTCGTGGGTACAGAAAGTTGCGGCGGTAGAATTAGGTTTTTGGCTCCGTATCTGATCGTTTGGGGGTACGTAGGTATATATAGGAGGAAGAGGTACGTCGGTGGAGCTTCGTGGGCCCCACGAGGGTGGGGGCGCGCCTGGGGGGGTAGGGCGCGCCCCCTACCTCGTGCCCACCTCGAAGCTTCCTTGGCGTAGGGTCCAAGTATCCTGGGTCATATTCGGTGATAAAATCACGTTCTCGAAGGTTTCATTCCGTTTGGACTCCGTTTGATATTCCGTTTCTTCGAAACTCTGAAATAGGCAAAAAACATCAATTTTGGGCTTGGCCTCCGGTTAATAAGTTAGTCCCAAAAATAATATAAAAGTGGAAAATAAAGCCCAATAATGTCCAAAACAGTAGATAATATAGCATGGAGCAATAAAAAATTATAGATACGTTGGAGACGTACCACTCCGCCGGAGGGGGTATTGATCATGGAGGGCTTCTAAATTAACACCATAGCCTCTCCGATGATGTGTGAGTAGTTTACTTCAGACCTTCGGGTCCATAGTTATTAGCTAGATGGCTTCTTCTCTCTTTTTGGATCTCAATACAAAGTTCTCCTCGATTCTCTTGGAGATCTATTCGATGTAATCTTCTTTGCGGTGTGTTTGTCAAGATCCGATGAATTGTGGGTTTATGATCAAGATTATCTATGAACAATATTTGAATCTCCTCTAAATTATTTTATGTATGATTGGTTATCTTTGCAAGTCTCTTCGAATTATCAGTTTGGTTTGGCCTACTAGATTGATCTTTCTTGCAATGGAAGAAGTGCTTAGCTTTGGGTTCAATCTTGTAGTACTCGATCCCAGTGACAGTAGGGGAAACGACACGTATTGTATTGTTGCCATCAAGGATAAAAAGATGGGGCTTATATCATATTGCATGAGTTTATCCCTCTACATCATGTCATCTTGCTTAAAGTGTTACTCCGTTCTTATGAACTTAATACTCTAGATGCATGCTGGATAGCGGTCGATGTGTGGAGTAATAGTAGTAGATGCAGGCAGGAGTCGGTCTACTTATCACGGATGTGATGCCTATATGCATGATTATACCTAGATATTCTCATACCTATGCTCAATTCTATCAATTGCTCGACAGTAATTTGTTTACCCACCGTAATACTTATGCTATCTTGAGAGAATCCACTAGTGAAACCTATGGGCCCTGGGTCTATTTTCCATCATATTAATCTCCCGTCAACAAGCTATTTCTATTACCGTTTATTTTGCTTTCTTTACTTTTAGTCTTTATCATAAAAATACCAAAAATATTATCTTATCATCTCTATCAGATCTCACATTTGCAAGTGGCCGTGAAGGGATTGACAACCCCTTTATCGCGTTGGTTGCAAGGTTCTTATTTGTTTGTGTAGGTGCGTGGGACTTGAGCGTGCTCTCCTACTGGATTGATACCTTGGTTCTCAAAAACTGAGGGAAATACTTACGCTACTTTACTGCATCACCCTTTCCTCTTCATGGGAAAACCAACGCAGTGCTCAAGAGGTAGCAAGAAGGATTTCTGGCTCCGTTGCCGGGGAGTCTATGCACAAGTCAAGACATACCAAGTACCCATCACAAACTCTTATCCCTCGCATTACATTATTTGCCATTTGCCTCTCGTTTTCCTCTCCCCCACTTCACCCTTGCCGTTTTATTCGCCCTCTCTTTCCGTTCGTCTATTTCCCGTTGTTTTTCTTGTGCGATGGCCGAATCAAAAAGGGTTAAGGGCTCTCTCCAGTGTTTTAATACTTTGGATAGTCCCTCTGTCCTCTCTAAGCTCATAAATAATGATGCTATGGAAAGACCTACCGGGGTTATCAATGAGGGTTTGAATAATTTCAATGAAGATGATCCCGGAATTTTTCGTTATTTACTTGATGAGTCTTTGAAAGATGCTTGGGATAGGCTTTTAAGGATCCGAGCTAGCTATGTGCCCCAATATCAAATTGAGATATACCTAAAAAGCTTTTATGTTGGGTTGCCCGCTTCGTTCAAGCAAGTTTTAGATTCTATTTTTGAAGAGGGTTTTCTTGAAGGGGGTCCCATAGATACCTATGAAAAGATGAAAACTATATTTGGGCACCCCATGAGTGAGAAAGTTGAATCCACCTTTCTTTTGTGCTTTTACCAAAACGAAATTATCAAAGAGATGAAGGCTAGCTTAGATGCAAATTTCCGTAGCGTGCTTAATCTTTCTTCCACCATTAATGGCCACGTGCTTTCTCAAAATAGAAAGATAAATGCTATAGATAATAATTTTTCTCTTTTCTTTCCCAACACCAAAGATGGCAATACTTAGGTCTATCCTCGCTTTTATGCCTAGCTAGGGGCGTTAAACGATAGCGCTTGTTGGGAGGCAACCCAATTTTATTTTAGTTTTTTGCTTTTTGCTCCTGTTTAGTAATAAATCTTTGATCTAGCCTCTGGTTAGATGTGTTTGTATGTTTTAATTAGTGTTTGTGCCAAGTGAAACCTATAGGATCTTCTTGGATGATAGTTATTTGATCTTCCTGAAAATTCCAGAAACTTTCTGTTCACAAAAACAATTGTTTAAAATCACCAGAACGTGATAAAATACTGATTCCAATTTCAGTATATCAATAAACAAATTATCTAGGTCTTCCTATTTTGGTAGATTCTTCTGAGTTCCAGAAGTTTGCGTTAGATACAGATTACTACAGACTGTTCTGTTTTTGACAGATTCTATTTTTCGTGTGTTGTTTGCTTATTTTGATGAATCTATGGCTAGTAAAAGAGCTTATAAACCATAGAAAAGTTGGAATACAGTAGGTTCAAAACCAATATAAATAAAGAATGAGTTCAATACAGTACCTTGAAGTGGTGTTTTGTTTTCTTTCGCTAACGGAGCTCACGAGATTTTCTGTTAAGTTTTGTGTTGTGAAGTTTTCAAGTTTTGGGTAAAGATTTGATGGATTATGGAACAAGGATTGGCAAGATCCTAAGCTTGGGGATGCCCAAGGCACCCCAAGGTAAAATCCAAGGACAACCAAAGCCTAATCTTGGGATGCCCGGAAGGCATCCCTCTTTAAATCTTCGTCTGTCGGTAACTTTACTTGGGGCTATATTTTTATTCACCACATGATATGTGTTTTGCTTGGAGCGTCTTGTATGATTTGAGTCTTTGATTTTAGTTTACCACAATCATCCTTGTTGTACACACTTTTGATAGAGACACACATGATTCGGAATTTATTAAAATACCCTATGTGCTTCACTTATATCTTTTGAGCTATATAGTTTTTGCTCTAGTGCTTCACTTATATCTTTTAGAGAACGGTGGTGGTTTTGTTTTATAGAAATTATTGTTCTCTCATGCTTCACTTATTTTGAGAGTCCTACAAAACAGCATGGTAATTTGCTTAAATTGTGAAATTAGTCCTAATATGATAGGCATCCAAGATTAGTAAAAACTTTCATATAAGTGCATTGAATACTAAGAGAAGTTTGATAGTTGATGATTGTTGTGAGATATGAAGATGGTGATATTAGAGTCATGCTAGTTGAGTAGTTGTGAATTTGAGAAATACTTGTTCTAAAGTTTGCGATTCCCGTAGCATGCACGTATGGTGAACCATTATGTGATGAAGTCAGAGCATGATTTATTTATTGATTGTCTTCCTTATGAGTGGCGGTCGGGGATGAGCGATGGTCTTTTCCTACCAATCTATCCCCCTAGGAGCATGCGCGTAGTACTTCGTTTTGACAACTAATAGATTTTTGCAATAAGTATGTGAGTTCTTTATGACTAATGTTGAGTCCATGGATTATGGGTCTGTTTGGTTCGAACCCTGGCTTCCATGCCTGGCAAAATTTGATGCCTGAAAACTGCCTGAAAAATCTAATGTTTCATGCCTGGCCAGGCATGGGATGTTTGGTTATAGACCTTGCCTGGATAAAGCTTAGTCTGCCAACGTTTTGATTTGAGCCATGGCCCACAAAGAAAGCAGCAGGTCTGAGCGGGATTTGCTGTCAGGCAGCTAGCCAGGACACCCCAGGCGAGCTATTCCTAGCGCCTGGACCAGGCTAAGCATGATGCCTGGGTCACAGACCAGGCTAATCATGGCGTCACGCTTGCCAGGCCAGGCTAGCTTGCTTTTCTCTGGACAAGAACCAAACATGATCCAGGCAACTTTCAGGCAGGTCTCAGGCCAGGCGTAAGTAGATGAGGAAGCCAACCAAACTAGCCTCTCTAATACCGCGCACCTTTCGCCGGTATCATAGACCCACCATATACCTTGCTCAAAACAGCCACCATACCTACCTATTATTGCATTTCCATAGCCATTCCGAGATATATTGCCATGCAACTTACCACCGTTCCGTTTGTCATGACACGCTCCATCATTTTCATATTGCTTTGCATGATCATGTAGTTGACATCGTATTTGTGGCAAAGCCACCAATTATAATTCTTTCATACAAGTCACTCTTGATTCATTGCATATCCCGGTACATCGTTGGAGGAATTCACATAGAGTCATATTTTGTTCGAAGTATCGAGTTGTAAGTAAATAAAAGTGGATGACCATCATTATTAGAGCATTGTCCGAAGTGAGGAAAGGATGATGGAGACTATGATTCCCCCACAAGTCGAGATGAGACTCCGGACGAAAAGAAAAAAAGAGAAAAAAAGAGGCAAAAAAAAAAGAGAAGAAGGCCCAAATAAAAAAATGAGAGAAAAAGAGAGAAGGGACAATGTTACTATCCTTTTTACCACACTTGTGCTTCAAAGTAGCACCATGATCTTCATGATAGAGAGTCTCCTATGTTGTCACTTTCATATACTAGTGGGAATTTTACATTATAGAACTTGGCTTGTATATTCCAATGATGGGCTTCCGCAAAATGCCCTAGGTCTTCGTGAGCAAGCGAGTTGGATGCACACCCACTTAGTTTCCGTTGTTGAGCTTTCATACATTTATAGCTCTAGTGCATCCGTTGCATGGCAATCCCTACTCACTCACATTGATATCTATTGATGGGCATCTCCATAGCCCATTGATACGCCTAGTTGATGTGAGACTATCTTCTTCTCTTTTTTTTGTCTTCTCCACAACCACCATTCTATTCCACATATAGTGCTATGTCCATGGCTCACGCTCATGTATTGCGTGAAGATTGAAAAAGTTTGAGAACACCAAAAGTATGAAACAACTGCTTGGCTTGTCATCGGGGTTGTGCATGATTAAATACTTTGTGTGATGAAGATAGAGCATAGCCAGACTATATGATTTTGTAGGGATTACTTTCTTTGGCCATGTTATTTTGAGAAGACATGATTGCTTTGTTAGTATGCTTGAAGTATTATTATTTTCATGTCAATATTAAACTTTTATCTTGAATCTTTCGGATCCTAATATTCATGCCACAATTGAGAGAATTACATTGAAAATTATGCTAAGTAGCATTCCACATCAAAAATTTGTTTTTATCATTTACCTACTCGAGGACGAGCAGGAATTAAGCTTGGGGATGCTTGATACGTCTCCAACATATCTATAATTTTTGATTGTTCCATGCTATTATATATTCTGTTTTGGATGTTCAATGGGCTTTATTATACACTTTTTATTATTTTTGGGACTAACCTATTAACTGGAGGCCCAGCCCAAATTGCTGTTTTTTTGCCTATTTCAGTGTTTCGAAGGAAAGCAATACCGAACGGAGTCCAAACGGAATGAAACCTTCGGGAACATGATTTTCGGAACAAACGTGATCTAGAGGACTTGGAGTGGACGTCAAGAAACCAACGAGGAGGCCATGAGGCAGGGGGCACGCCTACCCCCCCTAGGCGCGCCCTCCACCCTCGTGGGCCCCTCGTGGCTCCACCGACCTACTTATTCCTCCTATATATACCTACGTACCCCGAAAACATCATATACGGAGCCAAAACCCTATGTCCACCGCCGCAACCTTTTGTACCCGTGAGATCCCATCTTGGGGCCTTTTCCGGCGCTTCGCCAGAGGGGGCATTGATCACGGAGGGCTTCTACATCAACACCATAGCCTCTCCGATGATGTGTGAGTAGTTTACTTTAGACCTTCGGGTCCATAGTTATTAGCTAGATGGCTTCTTCTATCTTTTTGGATCTCAATACAAAGTTCTCCTCGATTCTCTTTGAGATCTATTCGATGTAATCTTCTTTTGCGGTGTGTTTGTCGAGATCCGATGAATTGTGGGTTTATGATCAAGATTATCTAACAACAATATTTGAATCTCCTCTGAATTCTTTTATGTATGATTGGTTATCTTTGCAAGTCTCTTCGAATTATCAGTTTGGTTTGGCCTACTAGATTGATCTTTCTTGCAATGGGAGAAGGGCTTAGCTTTGGGTTCAATCTTGCGGTGCTCGATCCCAGTGACAGTAGGGGAAATGACACGTATTGTATTGTTTCCATCGAGGATAAAAAGATGGGGTTTATATCATATTGCATGAGTTTATCCCTCTACATCATGTCATCTTGCTTGAAGCGTTACTCCGTTCTTATGAACTTAATACTCTAGATGCATGCTGGATAGCGGTCGATGTGTGGAGTAATAGTAGTAGATGTAGGCAGGAGTCGTTCTACTTGTCACGGACGTGATGCCTATATACATGATCATACCTAGATATTCTCATAACTATGCTCAATTCTATCAATTGCTCGATAGTAATTTGTTTACCCATCGTAATACTTATGCTATCTTGAGAGAAGCCAGTTGTGAAACCTATGGCCCCCGTGTCTATTTTCCATCATATTAATCCGCCGTCAACAAGCTATTTCTATTACCGTTTATTTTGCTTTCTTTACTTTTAGTCTTTATCATAAAAATACCAAAAATATTATCTTATCATCTCTATCAGATCTCACTTTTGCAAGTGGTCGTGAAGGGATTGACAACCCCTTTATCGCGTTGGTTGCAAGGTTCTTATTTGTTTGTGTAGGTGCATGGGACTTGAGCGTGGTATCCTACTGGATTGATAACTTGGTTCTCAAAAACTGAGGGAAATACTTACGCTACTTTACTGCATCACCCTTTCCTCTTCAAGGGAAAACCAACGCAGTGCTCAAGAGGTAGCACTCCCCCAAGAGTAGTGCATTATAGAGAATTTGCATTTGAATACAAAATGCACAAGGTGGGATTACCACTTTCACTATATCTAGAAAACACTAGGCGAGATCAAGAAATTAACAAGATCCACAAGTGGTATGGAAGACAACGGGAGTTGACACAATCCTTGGCAAGAGATAAGGCAAATAAAAGCAAAGGCCAATGTAAAGATGATCAACAATTTCTACCACATAAATGATTACCAATTGTCAAGAGACAAGAAGTATTTGGAAATGATTCCCGGTGGTAGATTTCAATGATATCCATCATCATCTTCACATCAAATACAAAAGCAAATTACAACTTGTAGAGCTAACATGCCACCCAGGAACAAGATAATTTACAATATCAATTCTAGGTGACAATATCTCAAATGAACACATTTTCTAGGCTTGTAATATGCACATAGCATATTACTCCCCCATAATGTGATACCAATAAAAACTTAACAAGAGGCAATAAGGGAATCCAACAAGAGATAATTAATGGACTATTTAGAATTTGAATTTCTCATGAGAAGACATACCACATAGCGACTAGATAATCTTATAATATCAAAACTAGATGGTATTACTCATGTACACACATTTATAGGATTGTGAGGTGCACAAAGCACATCACTGCCCCACAATGGGGTATTCCATTAATCTCTCACAAGATCCAACTAAGATACAAACAAGATGCACAAAGGCTCAAAGAACGACACACATGTACATGAAGTGCAAACCAACATACACATACTTGATTACTCAAGATAAGCAATTTGGAGACACAACATATACAAACACATGCAAGGAAAAAAACCAAAACATGCAAAGAGGCAAGTAACTTTCTATGTAAACAATTTAAGTACAAGTTACTGGAAGGAGGCACATTGTATATAGTACAGAAACTTGATAGCCCAATTGACTTGGCTTGAGACAATAAGAATGATGAAGTCCCCTTAATTATTCATAATGTAGCCAAGTCTCCAATGCCCTCCAACAACACCTATTGATCAAGTTTGAGCTTGTTGGTCCCCAACCAATTTGGGTCCTAATAGGTTAGTCACAATAGGCTTGGCAACCCAAATGGTTCTTTGCTTGAAACCACTTTGAGTACCAAGAAACTTGGCAAACACATTGGCAACCTTATCCTTCCCAAGAGAATAGATACCATCAATAATAATTGGGCTGGATAAGTTACCACTAGTGCATGAGGAAGCATGGTGACCTTTCTCACGACATAGGTAGCAACGTCTACTCTTCACTTTCTTCTCACTTGATTTCTTAACTTGAGAAGCATTAGCTTGAGTTTTCTTGGGAAGAGGCCTTTCTTCAACTTGAGGTTGAGCATGAGAATGAACTTGTGGACGCTTCGCTTGTTGCTTGTCACTAATGGTCTTCTTCTTAAAAGGGAAAGATCTAACATGATGCCCTTCAATTTTGCACTTGAAGAAAATGGTCTTGGCCGAATTCTTGACTTGTTTTTGGCCCTTCTTCTTGTTGCTCTGGGACTTCTTCTTCTTCTTATTGGAGTTGAATCCAAGTCCACCTTTGTCATTGGGGGATTTTTGCACACTCAAGATAATGTTGAGTGTGGCCTTCCCTTCATGAAACTTTTCCAAGTCTTTCTTCAAAGAAGTGACTTGGGCCATGAGCTCTTTGATTTCCTCTAAATTGTTAGTCTCAACACAAGCACTAGAGGAAGTATAAGCTTCATCGTTAGAGCAACAAGGAAAGGAAAGCAATTCATCACAATATGTACCATGGATGAATCACGAGGACTAGCATTAGACAATATAGCATTTTGACTAAAAGTAGTGCTAGTATCCACATGAGGCTCACTAGATGTTACCTTAGCAATCATGGCCTCATGAGCTATCTTTAGCACATTATGGGATACTAGAAGATCATCATGAGAGCTTGAGAGCTTTCCATGGCTTTCTTCCAATTTCCCATAATTGCTAGATAGCAACTCAAGT
Organism: Aegilops longissima; assembly: GCA_021605205.1. Classification (NCBI taxonomy): domain Eukaryota; kingdom Viridiplantae; phylum Streptophyta; class Magnoliopsida; order Poales; family Poaceae; genus Aegilops; species Aegilops longissima. The sequence continues at coordinate 27,410,772 of CM038678.1, forward strand.
TGAGCCCGAAGCTCAACATTCTCCTTCAAAACGGATGCTTCACAAGTAATAGAGTTAGTAGCACAAGCATCATAAATAATAGCAAGAGGAGAAGGCAACTTTACAAGCTCTTTTGAATATGAAGCTTTAAGTTGTGCATGAGACTCGGTGAGTTTGATGAGCTCACTCTTAATGACCCTTGAGCCATTTTCGAGGTTGATGTCGCTTGAAGCTACGTCGGTATTTCCCCAAAGAGGAAGGGATGACGCAGCACAGCGGCGGTAGGTATTTCTCTTAGAAATAAAACCAAGGATATCGAACCAGTAGCAGAACCAAGCAACACAACGCAAATAGCCTCTGCACACAAATAACAACACATCGCAACCCGGCGTGTTAAAGGGGTTGTCAATCCCTTTCGGGGTACGGCGCCAGAAATTGTGTGTTGACGGGAGAAAGTTGTAATAGATTGAAATAATAGATCGCAAATAAAATAAAGTGCAACAAAGTATTTTTGTACTTTTGGTTTAATAGATCTGAATAAAAAGAGCAAATAAAATAGATCGCAAAGCAAATATATGAGAAAGAAGACCCGCGGCCGTAGGTTTCACTAGTGGCCTCTCTCAAGAAAGATAGCAAACGGTGGGTAAACAAATTACTGTTGGGCAATTGATAGAACTTCAAATAATTATGACGATATCCAGGCAATGATCATTACATAGGCATCACGTCCAAGATTAGTAGACCGACTCCTGCCTGCATCTACTACTATTACTCCACACATCGACCATTATCCAACATGCATCTAGTGTATTAAGTTCATGGAAAAATGGAGTAATGCAATAAGAACGATGACATGATGTAGACACGATCCATTTATCTATGGCGGTAGATATAGATCCCGTCTTTTCATCCTTAGTAGCAACGATACATACGTATCGGTTCCCTTTCTGTCACTAGGATCAAGCATCGTAAGATCGAACCCACGACCGGGCACCTCTTCCCATTGCAAGATAAATAGATTAAGTTGGCCAAACAAAACCCAAATATCGGAGAAGAAATACAAGGCTATAAGAGATCATGCATATAAGAGATCAAAGAAACTCAAATAACTTTCATGGATATAAAAATATATAACTGATCATAAACTCGAAGTTCATCAGATCCCAACAAAGACACCGCAAAAGAGTTACATCATATGGATTGAAAGTGCGTTATATCGACTAGAGGGGGGTGAATAGGCGATTTTTATGAATTCTTCACTAAGGAATTTGCCGGTGAGGAAATTCCTTGGCGAAGAACTACTTGCAGCGGAATAAGTACTCATAAGTAAGCATAAGAGAATGCGGGCATGGTCATCATGATGAAATGAAGACAATCAAAGAGTACAGAAAGCATAAACACAGGATAGCACAAGATGAAGACAAACAGACTGAAGAAATTGAACTGAGGAAATTGAGAAAGTCTTCAGTCAAAGTCTTCAAACACAGATATGAATGAACACTCAACACAGTAATGAGGAAATGAAAGAGTTGAGGAAATAGAACCAGTTAGGTTGGTGAAGACAATGATTTGGTAGACCAGTTCCAACTGCTGTCTCAGTTGTACATCTGGTTGGAGCGGCTGAGTATTTAAACTCGAGGACACAGTCCGAACACCCGGTCGCTGAGCACGCAGCTCAGGACACCAAGTCCTCACCGTATTCTCCTTGAACTAAGGTCACACAGACCTCGTCCAATCACTCATGGTAAGTCTTCAGGCGACTTCCAAACCTTCACAGACTTGGTCACTCGGCGATCCACAATTCCTCTTGGATGCTCTAGATCATGATGCCTAACCGTATGGAAGAAGCACAGTCTTCAAAGGTAACAAGCGTCGGATCCACGCAGGATCAATCTCTTCAGTGATGCTCAATCACTTTGGGTTTGTAGGGGTTTGGTTTTGGGTTTTCCTCACTCGATGATTTTCGCTCAAAGTCCTCAGAGGATGGGTTGCTCTCAAATGACAAGTGTCAAGTTCTCTCGGAGCAGCCAACCAGCTAGTGGTTGTAGGGGGCGGCTATTTATAGCCTAGGGAGCAGCCCGACATGATAAGACATAAATGCCCTTCAATGATATGACCGTTAGGTGGATAAGATATTTTGGGACAGCTGGCGCGCAGCACAAGAACGGTCGGAAATTTGACTCTCAAATTCCTCAGGGCTATCATGTTCCTCACTGTGTAGGCAATCCGCACTGGCGAATTCCTAACTCCTCAGTCAGAACAAATTCCTCGTAATGTAAGAACTTCGTCTCTCACATCAAGAAATTGACTGAACTGTATGAGATTTCCAAAGGCTTCACTCGAAGGGATTGGTAGGTGTAGGATTTTGAGTTGAGCATCACATGGAAATTTTTCCTTAGTATTTCCTCGACCCCTTTAACAGTACGGTGTTTCCTATGACTCAAGAAAGAGAAAAACGAAACTACGAAAACAGAAGTCTTCACGCTTCATGTTCCTCAAATGAATACCAAGTCTTCAAGGTCACACCAATTTCTTCACTTTCAAAGTCTCCAGAAAGTCTTCAGAATATCAAAGTCTTCAGTCGAAGAACTTCATTTTTATGGATCGACTTTCACTGTAAATATCAAACTCCTCATAGACTTATAGACCTGTGTACACTCATAAACACATTAGTCCCTTAACCTATAAGTCTTCAATACACCAAAATCACTAAGGGGCACTAGATGCACTTACAATCTCCCCCTTTTTGGTGATTGATGACAATATAGGTTAAGTTTTCAACGGGGATAAACATATGAAGTGTAAATACTAATGTTGAGGAATTTGATTGCAAGATATAGAAGAACTCCCCCTGAAGATGTGCATAGTGAGGAATTTGCTTTTGAGGCAGTGCACATTTGAAGAGTTGAATCATGGAGATCTCCCCCTATATCTTGTAATTCATACACGCATTTGACATATAATATGAAGAATTTGAAATGCATGATGAAATATGGTGCTTGATGAAATTCAGCATGCGTGCGATAACATTAATGAGGAACAAGCATGCAAAATAACGCATCAAGAGTATCAGAGCACAGTGCATCAAAAGTATCAAAACACCATCGGGTTTAAGATTACAACTCGATCCAATAAAAGTTTCAGAAGAACGAGAGTTGTAACTTAACAGAAAAATGCCCATATAATAGTCCCGCTTGAAGACTAACTCAAATTTCTCCCCCTTTGTCATCGAATGACCAAAAGGATCGGCGAGGACTAACTCCTCAAGAATTTCAAGTTGATGAAGGGCGCCCGGCGTTGTTGGGGTCGGGTGTTTTAGTGGGGCCTGCCGCAGATGTCGCCCAAGTCTTCATTTTCATCAGTGTCTCGTGATGAAGAATAGGATCTGGCCACCAAGGAAGGAACTTTGACCTTCTTGTATTTCTTCGGAGGAGGTGTAGACCAGTCAAATTCTTCCTTGAGACCCATTGTCGTCAGATCTTCCGTGCTGTAGACATTTGAAAGAACAACCCAGGTGCGTTTGAAGGTTTCATGGAGGTAGTAGTGGTTTTTCTTCACTGCATTGTGTGTAGAGGTCATGTTGTGAAGAATTGAACCAAACTGACGCTTGATCCATTTATGATTGCGATCAACCTTTTGATGAAGACTGAGGAGTAACTCATGATCAGTCATCACCCTGGATGATGTGGCTTGAGGACTTTGCTTAGCTGAAGTATTTGCGGCAGAGTCATGTGTGGCAGAGTCATCATTGGTGGAGTAGGATGCAGCTTTGCGAAACTGTCCATCCAATGGACAAGTGCCTTCATCGATCACAGCAGTTGCCTTGCCCTTGTCATCAGCTGAGGTAAATGTCCGTTTGAGGACTTCAATCGGGGGCAAGTAGCTGCAGTGGTTCAGAGTATCAACCTTGTAATTGAGTGAAGACCTTGTCCTGATGAACCTCATAATCCATGGTGCATAAGGCTTCAGCTCAAAAGGTGACATAGCAATATTCACCAGAGTCCTCATGAAGAAATCATGGAAGTTGACGGGAACGCCATGAATGATATTGAAAAGCATATTCTTCATGATGCCAATGACTTCTTCATCATTTGAGTCGTGGCCTTTGATAGGACTCATTGTCTTCGTCAGAATCCGATAGACAGTCCGAGGCACATACAATAATTCCTTGACGAGGAATTTGGTTCTTGGGGCCTGCCCTGGCTTCAAAGGCTTCATCAGCACTTGCATATAGTGATTTGAATGCTCAGTTTCGTTGTAGATACAACGAGCACCATCAAGGGAGGATCGAGTGGTAGAGCACGAAGCAATTCATTCTTTGGTGCCTTGTAGTGAGTATTTTCAGACATCCAGTCTAACACCCATGAGTTCACGTCTTCAGCGTCTCCGATGATGTGCAGCGTTGCATAGAATTGAAGAATGAGTTCTTCATTCCAATCACAGATATCAGTGCAGAAATTCAGAAGTCCTGCGTCGTGAAGAACACTGAGGACTGGCTCGAAGCCTGGCAGAGATTCCATGTCCACATGAGGAATATGTTCCAATTTCCTCAACACCGGCCTCTTCAGCTGTGAACTGAGGCATAGGCGAGGAAATTGTTGGGGTTGAAGGGATTGCTTCCACTTCAATTTCTTCATCAATCTGCTCTGACGAAGCAGCAGAATGATCTTCTTTATCAGATCCGCTTGGGATCTCATAATCTTCACCAAAAGGAACAAGGTCCTTTGATGGAATTGAGGAAATTGGAACAACATCAATAGGATTTTCAAAGGAGCTGGTCATTGGCTTCATTTTCTTTGCAGCCGAAGAATTTGACGCAGCTGATGCTTTCCGTTTCTTCACTGCAGCTCGTTCTGCAGCTTTGGTCTTCTTCACATCAGAGGCAGATGGAAGACTTGGAGTTGGTGTTGGCGCAGGAGGAGCTGAGGAATTTGGTTGATTTTCCTCAGGCGCAACTGATGCAGTTGCCCTGACTTGTTCAGTTTCTTCAGGCGCACCACTAGTGGATGCCCTGGCAATTTCTTCAGCGGCTGGAATAGGATCATCAGTCCTGGAACTAGCATTGTCTTCAGCAGCCTGTACTTCATCAGCGGTGCTGGCATGTTCTTCAGTCTGCTGAGCTGAGGTTCCAGCCTGAGGAATTTCATGTTGCGTTGGGGCAGCAACATTGGTGAACTTCTTCGTCGAGTTGATTGAATCGACTTTGGCTCCTTGCCAATCAGCATAATAGGAGTTAAATTTGTCGCTGAGGGCTTTGATGTCAGCCTGCATCTTGATAAGTTCTTCAGTTGTCATCTTGACAACGTTTTTCTTCAGCGGTTTCTCCTTTCTGTACTGCGATTTCTTGATCTCTCTGGCTGTATCAAATTTCCATTTCTCCTCTTGGATGAAATGAGTCGACATGTGACTTTGGCGGTGTCAACTTGAAGTCGGGCATAGGAGTGTTTGGGTCCTTGTGCGAGATCAATGTAGTCTAGGATTGCTCTTGGATCCAACAGAAGGGCACAGTGTGCCTTTGGCTCTAGCGGCCCTTTCTTGGCGGTCTCGATGATTTCCGCAAGTTCATCATCATCAGCCTCATCATCTTCAGGTGGCTCTTGGAAGGCAACCTGTTTCTTCTTGGGACTTGGCCGAGGACCTCGTCCAGCTGTGGCCTTAGTCTTCAGCAGAGTCGGGCAGATGAAGAATTTGGTGCAGGTGAGGAACTTGTGAAACACGTGAGGCAATGGAGATGCTGCAGTCCTTTGGCACGTGGCGGATGCACAGTCTTGAGGACTTTGTCGGAACTCTTGAGGACTTGGTAGGAGCAGCTGAGGACTTGGGAGGAGCAGGAGCAGCATGAGGAATTGGCCGTGAGGGCACAGCTGAGGAACTTTGCCGTGAGGGCACTGTTGGTGAAGCACTTGGCTTGTGTGCGGGCTTCTTTGCCATATATTTTCTTGGCTTGACAGAGGCCTCAGTGGCAGCAGCAGTAGCATAGTCCTCATTAAATTTCCTCACAGCCTCATTGACTTGTCTTGCCAATTTGGCTTGACGCTTGGCCCATTCTTCAGGAAAGTCCTCACCACGCTTGATGCTGGTGGGGTCAGCTTCTTGACCAGGTGCCAATGGAGCTCTTGGGCATGGAGGATTGAGAGCGAATTTCTTCATGTACTTTGGAGTTACATATCTGTACTCCCTCCATTCCCTTGCCCATCTCCTTTCAATCCTTTGAATGCGCACCTTGCGCTGATTTTTGTTTTCTTTGCGAACTCGGCTTCATCAGTGTGCAATAATCAGCATATATTTCCTCGTGGATCTCAAACGCAGTCATGACCTCAGCCTCTTTCCTCCTTTACGTGGCTTCTTTCCTTCGCCATATTCTTGGTGAGGAATTTGAACAAACGAATTCTCTCAAGAAGTATGCAACTTTTCTTCGGGGAACGCTGCAAATGAGTTAAGTTGATGAGAACCTAGTGATTTAGCAGCGGACATGAGTACTTGTGAACAGAGTATAGTTGCGAGGAATTTGGAGAGGTCATATGCGTTCTCAGAAGGTTTTTCAAAAAGAACTAGTTTGAGGAACCAAGGTACCAATCCAGTAGTAGACCACGCTCAAGTCCCACGCACCTACACAAACAAATAAGAACCTTGCAACCAACGCGATAAAGGGGCTGTCAATCCCTTCACAGCCACTTGCAAATGTGAGATCTGATAGAGATGATAAGATACTATTTTTGGTATTTTTATGATAAAGACTAAAAGTACAGAAAGCAAAATAAACGGTAATAGAAATAACTTGTTGACGGGAGATTAATATGATGGAAAATAGACCCAGGGGTCATAGGTTTCACTAGTGGCTTCTCTCAAGATAGCATAAGTATTACGATGGGTAAACAAATTACTGTCGAGCAATTGATAGAATTGAGCATAGTTATGAGAATATCTAGGTATGATCATGTATATAGGCATCACGTCCGTGACAAGTAGACCGACTCCTTCCTGCATCTACTACTCACTACTACAAAAAAGGCTATAGATGGAATGGCTACTAATGGCGCACCTGTGATGTGGTGCGCCATTAGTATATTCTAATGGCGCACCATGTCTCAAATGCGCCATTAGTAATATATTACTAATGGCGCACCTGGTGTGTGGTGCGCCATTAGTAGTTTGGAAAAAAAACATAAAAAATTTTTTGTTACTAATGGCGCACCTTGGGTGGTGCGCCATTACTAATTTAACTAGTAATGGCGCACTTTCCACTGGTGCGCCATTACTAAGTTTTTTTTAAAAAATATATATATCTTTTTTTAATTTTTTTTCAAAACTACTAATGGCGCACCGTGGGAGTGGTGCGCCATTAGTAGTTGAACTAGTAATGGCGCACCACCCACGGTGCGCCATTAGTAACTTGGCCACCTTCCACCTTCCACGTGCGTCGTCGGTGGAAGGTGGTTGTTACTAATGGCGCACCGTGGGTGGTGCGCCATTACTAGTTCAACTACTAATGGCGCACCACTCCCACGGTGCGCCATTAGTAACTTGGCCACCTTCCACCGAATGCACCCCCGTGGATCGCCTTTTCAGTTTAAAAATAAATAAAAGAAAATGATGAAAATGTCAAAAAAATAAAAGAAAATAAGTTTCCCATGTGATATGTGGTCTAGTTGTTGGGAAAATTTGCAAATATGAATTTCGACCTCTCGAGAATTTGCAAAATCTCTCGAGAATTTGTAAAAATGGGCATAACTTTTGCATACTAACTCGGATGAAAAAGTTTTTTATATGAAAAATCATCCTCTCGAAAAGTTACATCCAAATTTAACCGGGGGAACCCCGTTAAACATTTTCAAAATCCCCAAAAACCTAACAGAAAAAAGTTACGGGGCTTTCAATATCTAGCGGCAAAAAAATTCAAAAAATTTCAAAAAAAATTGGTTTTGAAAAAAAAAATTTGATTTTTTTTTCAAAAAATGATACGTAATATGATCGAGAAGTTTGAAATATTTTTCAAAATTTCATCATAGTCATGAACATGAACAAAGTCCTAGACATCAATAAGGTATAACAGGATTGATATGCTAGATATATCAACAAGTACCTGTGAAGTGAGCTGTTGCTGGGGTTGGATAGAACTCTGAAGTTAAGCGTGCTTGGGCTGGAGTAGTGTGAGGATGGGTGACCTTTCGGGAAGTTTGACCACGGAGTGCAATTTGACCCGAGATTAAGCCATAGTGAACTGAGATTAAGAAAAATTTGGATTTTTTTTTACTAATGGCGCATCCAGAGGTGGTGCGCCATTAGTATGCCAAAGCACCTGGGTATACATGGCCCCTGGGAGGCATACTAATGGCGCACTGGCCTATACTAATGGCACCAGCAGTCGCCATTAATATATCAGATACTAATGGCGCACGGGTGGTGCGCCATTAGTAAAATTACTAATGGCGTGCTATTAATGGCGCACCACAGATGCGCCATTAATAGCCATATTAGGTGCGCCATTAGTAGGGGTTTTTCTAGTAGTGACTATTACTCCACACATCGACCACTATCCACCATGCATCTAGAGTATTAAGTTCATAAGAACGGAGTAACGCTTTAAGAAATATGACATGATGTAGAGGGATAAACTCATGCAATATGATATAAACCCCATATTTTTATCCTCGATGGCAACAATACAATACGTGTCATTTCCCCTACTATCACTGGGACCGAGCACCGTGTTGGTGTACAAAAGTAGGGGCACACCTTTGTACCCCTTTACTTGTGCACGGGCAGTCAGAGCCGCGTGCCATGGCCACACTAAGCAGGGCAGAGGAGGGGAGCCAGAGAGAAGCCGAAGCACAAGATGGCCGAGGCAACGCCAAGACCAAAGATACCAAAGAGCGAGATGGACTCCCCCAGCAAGGCCCTTGCCGGGACAGCCCCCGCTGCCCCGGCAAGAGCCTTGCCGGGGCAACTTGCCCGATGCTAACAGAGCGAGCCACCCTTGAGCCCACGGGTTCCAACTCAACCAACCACATTGGAACTATGGCTCGGGAGGCACCTCCGTGGTAGCATGCAAATATTTGTCAAGACCATAGAGATATGAGATCAGATGAGAACCAGAAGACAGCGACCCTCGGCGGGATCCTTGCCGAGGAGATCCACAAGACCCCCGGCAAGCGCCTTGCCGGGGACGATCGCAACGCCACGGCAAGACCCTTGCCGGGCCCCCGGCAAGGCCCTTGCCGAGGGCGTCAGTAGGGCCACAGCCAGGCCCGCGTCGACCAAGACTCTACCGCCGTCCCCAAGCAGCTGCTAGCTCAACCAGCTGGGCAGGCACCTGCGTGGCGACGGGCGGCCTCTACGCCAACTCAGCAAGAACCTGCGTGGTGGCATGCAAATCTTCGTGAAGACCCTACCACCGCTCCACCTCAGCTACCTGCCTGCCTACATGGCGCCCATGCACCGCTGGCCTGGGCGCGTGTCGAAGCAAGGCGAGGCGGCAACGGACGGGACGGGCCTCGTTCCCGTCCCCAATAAAGATAAGGGACACCTAAGCTACGCATTAAATGCATCTTGTCCTGTAACACGAGCGATAAGCTCGCAGCACTGTAGGCCTTTCCACCCCCTGTGTGCCACTGTGGCAGCCCCTTCCGACTATAAAAGGAGGCCCTTGGCATACTGGAGAGGAATTCGGCTCTTTTGAACTACGCAGCCACCATAGCTAGTTAGAGAGCTCAAGAACTCTCTCAAATACACACCAAAGCAGGACTAGGGTATTACGCATCCTCGCGGCCCGAACCTGGGTAAACGATCCTTGTGTTGACTGCTAATCCTGCTCTTCTCACAACCCCGCGCCCCGGCAACCGTAGTAGGGATTCTTGTGATCCCATAGGTGTCGTTTCCCACCGACATCTTTGGCGCGCCAGGTAGGGGGTGCAATTGTGAGAATCTGGTCTAGTAGTTAGCCTAGCAGTTCTTCATTGCCATGGCTCCCAAGAAGAAGACGATCACACCGACCGGCTCGTTGGGAGCCGAATGGCCCATGCCAGTGTGGGCGAGCAGCGGGCCGGTCGCGGACAGGACCCGGGCCGCAGTCCGCAAGCACCAGCAATGCTCTGGCAGTCAGAGCCTGGCGAGCAGTGTCATTCGTGTGCTAGGCGACGGGCCGCACGCTGCCAAATCCAAAGACGGAGCTGCCTCCCCCCCCCGCAGGCGGCGCGTGGCCCTCCAGGAGTGTCGTTGTGCCACCCACGGGTGATGCAGCAACCTCCAAGACACCCACGCTGGCGCCCACAACGCGCTCTTCCCAGGGTGCACGCGACGAGCAGCGCCACCATGCTAGAGACCACAGACACCGCCGTGGGAAGAGCCCTGTGCATCGTCTACGGGACGAAGGAGTCCAGCATGCTCGCCCAAGTGCTGGCGAAAATGGAACGCAGCCGCTGGGCCGTGGTAGAGCTCCTTCTAATGTAGTTAGAAGTCGAAACGCGCCATGGTCCACACAGCTGTCACCACCACCCACGCCAGCGGAAGCTTTGGCGTGCGCGCAGCTGCTCCTCGACTTCCCTCCTGCTGCGGAGAAGCTCGACGAGTGGAGAGCCACCATCCGGAGCCTCATCGCAGTCGCTAATAAATATGATCCGCGGCCGGCGGGGCCTTCGGGCTAGCACTCCGTCGAACCACCGCATGCTAGCGGTTGAGGGGCCGGGGGTGCTGCGGCCACGGTGCACTCTCCTCCTCCACGCCAGCCACCGCGGGTGTCGGTCTGTCATGATGACGCTTGTGATAATATTTCCATAGCGTCGTCTGACCCACGGACCCACCGCGACCAACGCCAAGTTCTTCGAGAACGATCCCACGAAGATGCTCGAACCACTATCGAGCGCCGGTGCGATATGCGCCACTAGTCGGACAAGCGGGCGGGACCCACTATGGACCACCCAGCGCCGGGGAGCTCCGGCGGCCTACCTTACGAGGTGGGTTGCCCAGCTTTTACCCGTGAGCTGCGGCAGTTCCAGTGGCCGTCCTACCGCACGTTCAAGCCCGACGTTGGCGAGAAGTACAACGGCAAGACCCATCCGTTAGAGTTCCTTAGTATCTACACCATCGCGATGCAAGCTGCCCGAGCTTGCGACGACAAGGTGCTTGCCAATTACTTCCCGTTGGCACTGAAGCCGAACGTCATGTCTTGGTTGATGCACTTGCCGGCTGATTCCATCTCTTCTTGGTCGGATCTGTGCCATGAGTTCATTGGTGCCTTCACCGGGGGCCACCAAGCTCATGGCCAAGCCAGCGATCTGCATATCATTCCCCAGAAGGAAGGGGAAACCCTGCGCAAGTACATCCAGAGGTTCAGCCGGGTGCGGTACAACATCCCCGATGTTCATCCTGCCGCCGTGATCAGCGCGTTCCATCAGAACGTCCGCAATCGCAAGATGCACGAAGATCTGGCGATGAACAAGGTTAAGGATGTGGCCGAACTTTATGTTCTGGCCGATAGGTGCGCCCGGGCTGAAGAGGGAAGGAAGTACCCCGGCGAGGACGCCGAAGCGGAAACTGACTCTACTGATGAAGACACCGCCGCCCCCAAAGAAGAAGGGCCGGCCTCGCATCAGGAAATGCAAGGGCAAGACCATGCTTGCCGTCGAGGGATCCGACAGCACCGGTGCTGCCAAGAAGGCCAAGGCAGAGGACCCCAGCAAGGAGATTTCTGTTGGGGAACGTAGTAATTTCAAAAAATTTCCTACGCACACGCAAGATCATGGTGATGGCATAGGAACGAGAGGGGAGAGTATTTGTCCACGTACCCTCGTAGACCGTAAGCGGAAGCGTTATGACAACGCGGTTGATGTAGTCATATGTCTTCACGATCCGACCGATCCAAGTACCGAACGTACGGCACCTCCGAGTTCAGCACACGTTCAGCTCGATGACGATCCCCGGACTCCGATCCAGCAAAGTGTCGGCGATGAGTTTCGTCAGCACGACGGCGTGGTGACGATGATGATGCTCTACCGGCGCAGGGCTTCACCTAAACTCCGCGACGATATGATCGAGGTGGAATATGGTGGAGGGGGGCACCGCACACGGCTAAGGAACGATCCGTAGATCAACTTGTGTGTCATGGGGTGCCCCCTTGCCCCCGTATATAAAGGAGGGAGGGGGAGGTGCGGCCGGCCCTCATGGGGTGCGCCTGGAGGAGTCCTACTCCCACCGGGAGTAGGACTCCCCCTCTGCCTTGTTGGAGAAGGAAAGGGGAGGGAAGAGGAAGGGGCGCCGCCCCTCTCCTTGTCCTATTCGGACTAGGGGAGGGGCGCGGCCTGCCCTGGCCGCCCTCCTCTTTTCCCTCATGGCCCACTAAGGCCCATTATCCCCGGGAGGTTCCGTAACCCCGGTGTTCCTAAGTAAATCTCGATTTCACCGGAACCATTCCGATATCCAAATATAGGCTTCCAATATATCAATCTTCATGTCTCGACCATTTCGAGACTCCTCGTCATGTCCCTGATCACATCCGGGACTCCGAACAAACTTCGGTACATCAAAACTTGTAAACTCATAATAAAACTGTCATCGTAACGTTAAGCATGCGGACCCTACGGGTTCGAGAACTATGTAGACATGACCTAGAACTATTCTCGGTCAATAACCAATAGCGGAACCTGGATGCCCATATTGGTTCCTACATATTCTACGAAGATCTTTATCGGTCAAACCGCATAACGACATACGTTGTTCCCTTTGTCATCGGTATGTTACTTGCCCGAGATTCGATCATCGGTATCCAATACCTAGTTCAATCTCGTTACCGGCAAGTCTCTTTACTTGTTCCGTAATACATCATCTCGCAACTAACTTATTAGTTGCAATGCTTGCAAGGCTTATGTGATGTGTATTACCGAGAAGGCCTAGAGATACCTCTCCGACAATCGGAGTGACAAAACCTAATCTCGAAATACGCCAACCCAACATGTACCTTTGGAGACACCTGTAGTACTCCTTTATAATCACCCGATTCGTTGTGACGTTTGGTAGCACCCAAAGTGTTCCTCCGGTAAACGGGAGTTGCATAATCTCATAGTTATCGGAACATGTATAAGTCATGAAGAAAGCAATAGCAATATACTAAACGATCAAGTGCTAGGCTAACGGAATGGGTCATGTCAATCACATCATTCTCCTAATGATGTGATCCCATTAATCAAATAACAACACATGTCTATGGTTAGGAAACATAACCATCTTTGATTAATGAGCTAGTCTAGTAGAGGCATACTAGTGACTATATGTTTGTCTATGTATTCACACATGTATCATGTTTCCGGTTAATACAATTCTAGCATGAATAATAAACATTTATCATGATATGAGGAAATAAATAATAACTTTATTATTGCCTCTAGGGCATATTTCCTTCAGTCTCCCACTTGCACTAGAGTCAATAATCTAGATTACACAATAATGATTCTAACACCCATGGAGTCTTGGTGCTGATCATGTTTTGCTCGAGGAAGAGGCTTAGTCAACGGGTCTGCAATATTCAGATCCGTATGTATCTTGCAAATCTCTATGTCTCCCACCTGGACTTGGTCCCGAATGGAATTGAAGCGTCTCTTGATATGCTTGGTCCTCTTGTGAAATCTGGATTCCTTTGCCAAGGCAATTGCACCGAGATTGTCACAGAAGATCTTCATTGGTCCCGATGCACTAGGTATGACACCTAGATCGGAAATGAACTCTTTCATCCAGACTCCTTCATTTGCTGCTTCCAAGCAGCTATGTACTCCGCTTCACATGTAGATCCCACCACGACGCTTTGTTTAGAACTGCACCAACCGACAGCTCCACCGCTTAATAAAAACACGATCCGGTTTGCGATTTAGAATCGTCCGGATCAGTGTCAAAGCTTGCATCGACGTAACCATTTACGACTAGCTCTTTGTCACCTCCATATCGAGAAACATATCCTTAGTCCTTTTCGGTATTTCAGATGGTCTTGACCGCTGTCCAAATGATCCACTCTGGATTACTTTGGTACCTTCCTGCCAAGCTTATTGCTAAGCATACATCAGGTCTGGTACACAGCATTGCATACATGATAGAGCCTATGGCTGAAGCATAGGAACATCTTTCATTTCTCTCTATCTTCTGCTGTGGTCGGGCATTGAGTCCGACTCAATTTCACACCTTGTAATACAGGTAAAAACCTTTCTTTGCTGATCCATTTTGAACTTTTTCAAAACTTTATCAAGGTATGTGCTTTGTGAAAGTCCAATTAAGCGCCTTGATCTATCTCTATAGATCTTGATGCCCAATATGTAAGCAGCTTCACCGAGGTCTTTCATTGAAAACTTTTATTCAAGTATCCTTTTATGCTATCCAGAAATTCTATATTATTTCCAATTAATAATATGTCGTCCACATATAATATCAGAAATGCTACAGAGCTCCCACTCACTTTCTTGTAAATACAAGCTTCTCCAAAAGTCTGTATAAAACCATATGCTTTGATCACACTATCAAAGCGTTTATTCCAACTCCGAGAGGCTTGCACCAGACCATAAATTGATCGCTGGAGCTTGCATACTTTGTTAGCACCTTTTGGATCAACAAAACCTTCTGGTTGCATCATATACAACTGTTCTTCTAGAAATCCATTCAAGAATGCAGGTTTTACATCCATTTGCCAATTTTCATAATCATAAAATGCAGCAATTGCTAACATGATTCGGACAGACTTAAGCATCGCTACGGGTGAGAAAGTCTCATCGTAGTCAACCCCTTGAACTTGTCGAAAACCTTTCGCAACAAGTCGAGCTTTATAGACAGTAACATTACCATCAGCGTCAGTCTTTCTCAATGGCTTGCCGATCATCGGGCAAGTCAACCAAAGTCCACACTTTGTTCTCATACATGGATCCCATCTCAGATTTCATGGCTTCCAGCCATTTTGCGGAATCTGGGCTCACCATCGCTTCTTCATAGTTTGTAGGTTCACCATGGTCAAGTAACATGACTTCCAGAATAGGATTACCATACCACTCTGGTGCGGATCTTACTCTAGTTGACCTACGTAGTTTCAGCAGAAACTTGATCTGAAGTTTCATGATCATCATCATTAACTTCCTCACTAATTGGTGTAGGTGTCACAGGAACCGATTTCTGTGATGAACCATTTTCCAATAAGGGAGCT
Organism: Aegilops longissima; assembly: GCA_021605205.1. NCBI lineage: Eukaryota > Viridiplantae > Streptophyta > Magnoliopsida > Poales > Poaceae > Aegilops > Aegilops longissima. The sequence continues at coordinate 27,425,920 of CM038678.1, forward strand.
GGTACTGTTACCTCATCAAGTTCTACTTTTCTCCCACTCACTTCTTTCGAGAGAAACTCCTTCTCTAGAAAGGATCCATTCTTAGCAACGAATGTCTTGCCTTCGAATCTGTGATAGAGGGTGTACCCAACTGTTTCCTTTGGGTATCCTATGAAGACACATTTTTCCGATTTGGGTTCAAGCTTATCAGGTTGAAGTTTTTTCACATAAGCATCACAGCCCCAAACTTTCAGAAACGACAACTTCGGTTTCTTGCCAAACCATAGTTCATAAGGAGTCGTCTTAACGGATTTTGATGGTGCCCTGTTTAACATGAATGCGGCCGTCTCTAAAGCATAACCCCAAAACGATAGCGGTAAATCGGTAAGAGACATCATAGATCGCACCATATCTAGTAAAGTACGATTACGACGTTCGGACACACCATTACGCTGTGGTGTTCCAGGTGGCGTTAGTTGCGAAAATATTCCGCAATTTCTCAAATGTAGACCAAACTCGTAACTCAAATATTCTCCTCCATGATCAGATCGTAGAAATTTTATTTTCTTGTTACGATGATTTTCAACTTCACTCTGAAATTCTTTGAAATTTTCAAATGTTTCAGATTTATGCTTCATTAAGAAGATATACCCATATCTGCTTAAATCATCTGTGAAGGTGAGAAAATAACGATATCCGCCACGAGCTTCAACATTCATCGGACCACATACATCTGTATGTATGATTTCCAACAAATCTGTTGCTCTCTCCATAGAACCGAGAACGGTGTTTTAGTCATCTTGCCTATGAGGCACGGTTCATAAGTACCAAGTGATTCATAATCAAGTGATTCCAAAAGTCCATCATTATGGAGTTTCTTCATGCGCTTTACACGATATGACCTAAACGGCAATGCCACAAATAAGTTGCACTATCATTATTAACTCTGCATCTTTTGGCTTCGACATTATGAATATGTGTATTACTACTATTGAGATTTAATAAAAATAGACCACTCTTCAAGGGTGCATGACCATAAAAGATATTACTCATATAAATAGAACAACCATTATTCTCTGATTTAAATGAATAACCGTCTCGCATGAAACAAGATCCAGATATAATGTTCATGCTCAACGCTGGCACCAAATAACAATTATTTAGGTCTAAAACTAATCCCGAAGGTAGATGTAGAGGTAGCGTGCCGACCGCGATCACATCGACTTTGGAACCGTTTCCCACGCGCATCGTCACCTCGTCCTTTGCCAGTGCTCGCTTATTCCGTAGTCCCTGTTTTGAGTTGCAAATATTAGCAATAGAACCAGTATCAAATACCCAGGTGCTACTACGAGCTCTAGTAAGGTACACATCAATAACATGTATATCACATATACCTTTGTTCACCTTGCCATCCATCTTATCCGCCAAATACTTGGGGCAGTTCCGCTTCCAGTGACCAGTTTGCTTGCAGTAGAAACACTCAGTTTCAGGCTTAGGTCCAGACTTGGGTTTCTTCTCTTGAGCAGCAACTTTCTTGCTGTTCTTTTTGAAGTTCCCCTTCTTCTTCCCTTTGCCCTTTTTCTTGAAACTAGTGGTCTTGTTGACCATCAACACTTGATGCTCTTTCTTGATTTCTACCTCCGCAGCTTTTAGCATTGCGAAGAGCTCGGGAATTGTCTTGGTCATCCCTTGCATATTATAGTTCATCACGAAGCTCTTGTAGCTTGGTGGCGTGATTGGAGAATTCTGTCAATGACGCTATCATCCGGAAGATTAACTCCCGGTTGAATCAAGTGATTATTATACCCAGACATTTTGAGTATATGCTCACCGATGAACTATTCTCCTCCATCTTGCAGCTATAGAACTTATTGGAGACTTCATATCTCTCAATCCGGCATTTGCTTGAAATATTAACTTCAACTCTTGGAACATCTCATATGCTCCATGACGCTCAAAACGTCGTTGAAGACCGGTTCTAAGCCATAAAGCATGGCACACTGAACTATAGAGTAGTCATCAGCTTTGCTCGCCAGACGCTCACAACTTCGGCGTTGTTCTGCAGCAGGCTGGCACCCAGCGGTGCTTCCAGGATGTAATTTTTCGTGCAGCAATGAGGATAATCCTCAAGTTACGGAGCCAGTCCCGTAATTGCTACCATCATCTTTCAACTTTGCTTTCTCAAGGAACGCATTAAAATTCAACGGAACAATAGCACGAGCCATCTATCTACAGAAACATAGACAAGCAAAATACTATCGGTACTAAGTTCATGATAAATTTAAGTTCAATTAATCATATTACTTAAGAACTCCCACTTAGATAGACATCTCTCTAGTCATCTAAGTGATTACGTGATCCAAATCAACTAAACCATAACCAATCATCACGTGAGATGGAGTAGTTTTCAATGGTGAACATCACTATGTTGATCATATCTACTATATGATTCACGCCGACCTTTCGGTCTCCGTGTTCGAGGCCATATCTGCATATGCTAGGCTCGTCAAGTTTAACTGAGTATTCTGCGTGTGCAAAACTGGCTTGCACCCGTTGTAGATGGACGTAGAGCTTATCACACCCGATCATCACGTGGTGTCTGGGCACGACGAACTTTGGCAACGGTGCATACTTAGGGAGAACACGTCTTGATAATTTTTATTGAGAGATCATCTTAAAATGCTACCGTCAATCAAAGCAAGATAAGATGCATAAAGGATAAACATCACATGCAATCAATATAAGTGATATGATATGGCCATCATCATCTTGCGCTTGTGATCTCCATCTCCGAAGCACCGTCGTGATCACCATCGTCACCGGCGCGACACCTTGATCTCCATCGTAGCATCGTTGTCATCTCGCCAACTATTGCTTCTACGACTATTGCTACCGCTTAGTGATAAAGTAAAGCAATTACATGGATTTTGCATTTCATACAATAAAGCGACAACCATATGGCTCCTGCCAGTTGCCGATAACTTCGGTTACAAAACATGATCATCTCATACAATAAAATATAGCATCACATCTTGACCACATCACATCACAACATACCCTGCAAAAACAAGTTAGACGACCTCTACTTTGTTGTTGCAAATTTTACGTGGCTGCTACGGGCTGAGCAAGAACCGTTCTTACCTACGCATCAAAACCACAACGATAGTTTGTCAAGTTGGTGCTGTTTTAACCTTCGCAAGGACCGGGCGTAGCCACACTCGGTTCAACTAAAGTGAGAGAGACAGACACTCGCCAGTCACCTTTAAGCAACGAGTGCTCGCAGCGGTGAAACCAGTCTCGCGTAAGCGTACGCGTAATGTCGGTCCGAGCCGCTTCATCTCACAATACCGCTGAACCAAAGTATGACATGCTGGTAAGCAGTATGACTTATACCGCTCACAACTCACTTATGTTCTACTCGTGCATATAACATCAACGCATAAAACCTGGCTCTAATACCTCTGTTGGGGAACGTAGTAATTTAAAAAAATTTCCTATGCACACGCAAGATCATGGTGATGGCATAGCAACGAGAGGGGAGAGTATTTGTCCACGTACCCTCGTAGACCATAAGCGGAAGCGTTATGACAACGCGGTTGATGTAGTCGTATGTCTTCACGATCTGACCGATCCAAGTACCGAACGTACGGCACCTCCGAGTTCAGCACACGTTCAGCTCGATGACGATCCCGGACTCCGATCCAGCAAAGTGTCGGGATGAGTTTCGTCAAGACGACGGCGTGGTGACGATGATGATGCTCTATCGGCGCAGGCTTCGCCTAAACTCGCGACGATATGACCGAGGTGGAATATGGTGGAGGGGGGCACCGCACACGGCTAAGGAACGATCCGTAGATCAACTTGTGTGTCATGGGGTGCCCCTTGCCCCCGTATATAAAGGAGGGAGGGGGAGGTGCGGCCGGCCCTCATGCGGTGCGCCTGGAGGAGTCCTACTCCCACCGGGAGTAGGACTCCCCCCTCTTGCCTTGTTGGAGAAGGAAAGGGGGGAAGGGAAAGAGGAAGGTGGCACCGCCCCTCTCCTTGTCCTATTCGGACTAGGGGGGGAGGGGGCGCGCGGCCTGCCCTGGCCGGCCCTCCTCTTTTCCCTCATGGCCCACTAAGGCCCATTATCCCCCGGGAGGGTTCCGGTAACCCCCCGGTGTTCCGGTAAAATCCTGATTTCACCCGAAACCATTCCGATATCCAAATATAGGCTTCCAATATATCAATCTTCATGTCTCGACCATTTCGAGACTCCTCGTCATGTCCATGATCACATCCGGGACTCCGAACAAACTTCGGTACATCAAAACTTGTAAACTCATAATAAAACTGTCATCGTAACGTTAAGCGTGCGGACCCTACGGGTTCGAGAACTATGTAGACATGACCTAGAACTATTCTCGGTCAATAACCAATAGCGGAACCTGGATGCCCATATTGGTTCCTACATATTCTACGAAGATCTTTATCGGTCAAACCGCATAACGACATACGTTGTTCCCTTTGTCATCGGTATGTTACTTGCCCGAGATTCGATCGTCGGTATCCAATACCTAGTTCAATCTCGTTACCGGCAAGTCTCTTTACTTGTTACGTAATACATCATCTCGCAACTAACTTATTAGTTGCAATGCTTGCAAGGCTTATGTGATGTGTATTACCGAGAAGGCCTAGAGATACCTCTCCGACAATCGGAGTGACAAAACCTAATCTCAAATCGCCAACCCAACATGTACCTTTGGAGACACCTGTAGTACTCCTTTATAATCACCCGATTACGTTGTGACGTTTGGTAGCACCAAAGTGTTCCTCCGTAAACGGAGTTGCATAATCTCATAGTTATCGGAACATGTATAAGTCATGAAGAAAGCAATAGCAATATACTAAACGATCAAGTGCTAGGCTAACGGAATGGGTCATGTCAATCACATCATTCTCCTAATGATGTGATCCCATTAATCAAATAACAACACATGTCTATGGTTAGGAAACATAACCATCTTTGATTAATGAGCTAGTCTAGTAGAGGCATACTAGTGACTATATGTTTGTCTATGTATTCACACATGTATCATGTTTCCGGTTAATACAATTCTAGCATGAATAATAAACATTTATCATGATATGAGGAAATAAATAATAACTTTATTATTGCCTATAGGGCATATTTCCTTCAATTTCCGGGTGCGCCGCCTGCCGGGCCTTGGCGGCTGCCGACAAGCCAGGAAGCTCCGACAAGCAGTACTGCAAGATCCACCGCACCAAGGGCCATGACCTCCAGAACTGCCGACAAGTCGAGCTGCTTGCTGAGAAGCAAAAAGCTAAGTACGAGAGGCGGGACAAGGAGAAGGGCCAGGATGGTGCCGAGGGATCCGACAAGAAGCGTGGCGGCCAAGGAGGCCGCCGCGGCAAGGATAACCAACAAGAGAGGCCCGCTCGGGGCCGCGACAAGAAGCAGGAAGGTGATGATCATGACGAGTACGACGAGTCCGGCGAGCAAGAGTTCCAGAATGCTACAGAGGCCATGTGTGTCGACAGTGGCGCCTCACTGCATACTTCTCACCGCCAGCTCAAATAGTGGGCGTGTGAGATTACAGCGGCGGAGCCCTCGTTCGATGCTCAGAAGCCGCTGAAGTGGTCCAGCACGCCCCTCATCTTTGATGCCGAGGATCACCCTGACCGCACAACTGCGGTCGGGTGTTTGCCGTTGTTGGTTTCACCAACGATACGCAACCTCAAGGTGAACAAGATGCTGGTTGACGGCGGGGCCGGTCCAAACTTGATCTCACCCTTTGTGATCAAAAGGCTGCAAATTCCTAATGGAGACCTTGAGGAAACGGGCACGTTTCAAGGGGTCAACCCTGGGAGGAGCCAGCCAAAGGGGAAGGTCATGTTGCCCGTGACGTTTGGAGGCGAGCTAAACTACAAGATGGAGAGGATTGTCTTCGACGTAGCCGAGATCCCCTTGCCCTACAACGGGATCCTCGGCCGCCCGGCACTGGCCAAGTTCATGGCGGCGTCGCACTACGCTTACAACACGCTGAAGATGCCTGGGCCGATGAACATCATCACCATCCCCTCTGACAAGAAGGACGCGCTGATCTGCGCCGACCTACTCTACCGGGAAGCAGTTGCAGCAGATGCCGCCAAGGCACTTGCTCCTGCCGCTGAAGCCCTCGGAGGGAAGAAGAAGACCGGCAAGACCTCTCGCACCCACTCCGGCAAGCTCACCTCTTCGGAGTGTTGTGCTGCCATCAAGGACGTGCCAGAGAGCTCCACCGGCAAGAGCAAGAAATCCAGAGCTACGCCACCAGAGACCAAGAAGGTGTCCGTCAGGGAGGATGGCACGGGAGGGGCTTTCACCATAAGCCCCACCCTCGACAGCAAATAGGAAAGCGCGCTCGTCACTTTCCTGCAGGCGAATGTTGATGTGTTTGCATGGCAAGCATCTAACATCCCCGGCGTTCCCAGGGAAGTGATTGGGCACCATCTTGCTGTCTGTCCTGATGCGCGACCCGTCAAGCAGAAGGTCAGGAAGCAAGCTTTGGAACAGCAGGAGTTCATCATAGAGGAGATCAGGAAGTTGGAAGCAGCGGGCTTGGTGAGGGGAGTGCTCCATCCGACGTGGTTGGCCAATCCGGTAGTGGTGCGCAAGGCAAACGGGAAGTGGAGGCTGTGTATTGATTACACAGATATCAATAAGGTTTGTCCTAAGGACCCCTTCCCGTTGCTGCGCATCGACCAGATTGTTGACTCCACGGCCGGGTGTGATCTGTTATCATTCCTCGACGCCTACTCGGGCTACCACCAGATCTTCATGACAAGAGAAGATGAAGAGAAGACATCATTCATCACCCCATGTGGTACGTACTGCTTTTTACGGATTCCTTTCGGGTTGAAGAGTGCTGGCTCAACGTTTGCAAGGGCAGTCCAAATTGGTTTTGAACCCCAGCTACATAGAAATATGGAAGCCTATATGGATGACATAGAGTTCAAAACCAAGGACAGGGCAACTCTTGTACAAGACTTAGAAGAGACGTTTGCCAACCTGCGCAAGATCAACCTCAAGTTGAACCCTGAGAAGTGTGTCTTCGGTGTTCCGCCCGGCAAACTTCTCGGGTTCTTCGTGTCACAGTGTGGGATCGAGGCAAACATAGACAAGATCAAGGCTATTGAGCAGATTGAGGCGCCCAAGCGGATCAAGGATGTGCGTCGGCTCACTGGCTGCGTTGCCGCCATGAGCCGATTCATCTCCAAGTCTATCGAGCGCGCCCTTCCTTTTTTCAAGATCCTGAAGAAGGCGGGCCCAATGGAGTAGACCCCAGAGGCTGAAGCGGAGTTGCAAGACCTGAAGAGATACCTTTCCTCTATGCTGATACTAGTTGTGCCAATACCACAAGAACCGTTGCTACTGTATCTGGCAGCGACGAACCAAGTGGTTAGTGCCGCGCTAGTGGCGCAGAGGGAGATTGACGAAGAGGCAGTGGCAATGGTAGGACCGGCGGACGGCAAGTCAGAGACTCCCCCGGTAAGGCAAGTCTCCCGGCAGAGACTGATGCCGTCAGGGCGGAGCCCGCGCGGCCAAATGAGCTGGTGTAGAAGAAGAAGATGATGCAGCACCCGGTTTACTTTGTCAGCTCCCTCTTGCAGGGGGCTAGGTCAAGGTACTCCAGTGTGCAGAAATTGCTCTTCGGCCTCCTTATGGCCTGGAGGAAGCTGTGTCATTACTTCCAAGCCCACGAGATCACCGTTGTCATCTGCCTCCTGTTGCAACGGATACTGCACAACCCAGACGCAACCGGAAGGATTGTGGAGTGGGCCTTGGAATTGTCAAGCTTTGGGTTGAAGTTTGAAAGTACTTCAACCATCCAGAGCAGAGTCCTGGCGGAGTTCATTGTAGAATGGACCTCAACGCCTGACGAAGAGATCCAGGAGACCACTCTCCCCGGCAAGGAAACAGCTCGCGACTCGATTATGTACTTTGGCAGAGCTTTCTCGCTGCAAGGCGACGGTGCTGGTGTGCTGGTCGTCGCACCCACCGGAGAGCACCTCAAGTATGTAATCCAGATGCACTTTCCCAGGGAGATGTCCACCAACAACACTGCTCAATACGAGGGATTGCTTGCTGATACGTCTCCAACGTATCTATAATTTTTGATTGCTCCATGCTATATTATCTTCTGTTTTGGACATTATTGGGCTTTATTATTCACTTTTATATTATTTTTTGGACTAACCTATTAACAGGAGGCCCAGCCCAGAATTGCTGTTTTTTTGCCTATTTCAGAGTTTCGCAGAAAAAGAATATCAAACGGAGTCCAAACGGAATGAAACCTTGGGAACGTGATTTTTAGAACGAACATGATCCAGGAGACTTGGACCCTACGTCAAGGAAGCCTCCAGGAAGCCACGAGGTAGGGGGCGCGCCTACCCCCCCAGGCGCGCCCTCCACCCTCGTGGGTCCCACGTTGCTCCACCGACGTACTCCTTCCTCCTATATATACCTACATACCCCCAAACGATCAGATACGGAGCCAAAAATCTAATTCCACCGCCGTAACCTTCTGTACCCACGAGATCCCATCTTGGGGCCTGTTTCGGAGCTCCGTCGGAGGGGGCATCGATCACGGAGGGCTTCTACATCAACACCATAGCCTCTCCGATGAAGTGTGAGTAGTTTACCTCAGACCTTCGGGTCCATAGTTATTAGCTAAATGGCTTCTTCTCTCTTTTTGGATCTCAATACAATGTTCTCCCCCTCTCTCGTGGAGATTTATTCGATGTAATCTTCTTTTGCGGTGTGTTTGTTGAGACCGCTGAATTGTTGGTTTATGATCAAGTTAATCTATGAACAATATTTGAATCTTCTGAATTCTTTTAAGTATGATTGGTTATCTTTGCAAGTCTCTTAGAATTATCAGTTTGGTTTGGCCTACTAGATTGATCTTGCTTGCAATGGGAGAAGTGCTTAGCTTTGGGTTCAATCTTGCGGTGTCCTTTCCCAGTGACAATAGGGGCAGCAAGGCACCTATTGTATTGTTGCCATCGAGGATAACAAGATGGGGTTTTTATCATATTGCATGAATTTATCCCTCTACATCATGTCATCTTGCTTAAGGCGTTACTCTTTTCTTATGAACTTAATACTCTAGATGCATGCTGGATAGCGGTCGATGTGTGGAGTAATAGTAGTAGATGCAGGCAGGAGTCGGTCTACTTGTCTCGGACGTGATGCCTATATACATGATCATACCTAGATATTCTCAAAACTATGCTCAATTCTGTCAATTGCTCAACAGTAATTTGTTCACCCACCGTAAAATACTTATGCTCTTGAGAGAAGCCACTAGTGAAACCTATGGCCCCCCGGTCTATCTTCATCATATTAATCTTCCAACACTTAGTTATTTCCGTTGCTTTTTTACTTTGCTTTTATTTTACTTTGCATCTTTATCATAAAAATACCAAAAATATTATCCTACCATATCTATCAGATCTCACTCTCGTAAGTAACCGTGTAGGGATTGACAACCCCTTATCGCGTTGGTTGCAGGATTTATTTGTTTTGTGTAGGTGCGACAGACTCGCGCGTAGCCTCCTACTGGATTGATACCTTGGTTCTAAAAAACTGAGGGAAATACTTACGCTACTTTGCTGCATCACCCTTTCCTCTTCAAGGGAAATCCAATGCAGTGCTCAAGAGGTAGCAAGAAGGATTTCTGGCGCCGTTGCAGAGGAGGTCTATGCAAAATTCAACATACCAACTACCCATCACAAACCCTTATCTCCCGCATTACATTATTTGCCATTTGCCTCTCGTTTTCCTCTCCCCCACTTCACCCTTGCCGTTTTATTCGCCCTCTCTTTTTCGTTCGCCTCTTTTTTGCTTGCTTTTTGTTTGTTCGTGTGTTGGATTGCTTGTTTTTTACGATGGCTCAAGATAATACCAAATTATGTGACTTTACAAATACCAACAATAATGATTTCCTTAGCACTCCGATTGCTCCTCTTACCGATACTGAATCTTGTGAAATCAATGCTGCTTCGTTGAATCTTGTCATGAAAGATCAATTCGCCGGCCTTCCTAGTGAAGATGCCGCTACTCATCTAAATAGCTTTGTTGATTTGTGTGATATGCAAAAGAATAATATGTGGACAATGATATTGTTAAATTGAAGCTATTACCTTTTTCTCTTAGAAACCGTGCTAAAGCTTGGTTTTCGTCTTTGCCTAAAAATAGTATTGATTCTTGGAATAAGTGCAAAGATGCTTTTATCTCTAAGTATTTTACTCCCTCTAAGATCATCTCTCTTAGAAACAATTTTATGAATTTTAAGCAACTTGATCATGAACATGTTGCACAAGCTTGGGAGAGGATGAAATTAATGATACATAATTGCCCTACTCATGGTTTGAATTTGTGGATGATTATACAAATTTTTTATGCCGGATTGAATTTTGCTTCTAGAAATCTTTTAGATTCAGCCGCGGGAGGCACTTTTATGGAAATCACTTTAGGAGAAGCTACTAAACTCCTAGATAATATTATAGTTAATTATTCTCAATGGCACACTGAAAGATCTACTAATAAAAAAGTGCATGCGATAGAAGAAATTAATCTTTTGAGTGGAAAGATGGATGAACTTATGAAATTATTTGCTAGTAAGAGTGTTTCTTCTGATCCTAATGATATGCCTTTGTCTACTTTGATTGAGAATAATAATGAATCTATGGATGTGAATTTTGTTGGTAGGAATAATTTTGGTAACAACGCATATAGAGGAAACTTTAATCCTAGGCCTTATCCTAGCAATTCCTCTAATAATTATGGCAATTCCTACAACAATTCTTATGTAAATTTTAATAAGATGCCCTCTTAATTTGAGACTAGTGTTAAAGAGTTTATGAATTAGCAAAAGAATTTCAATGCTTTGCTTGAAGAGAAATTGCTTAAAGTTGATGAATTGGCTAGGAACGTTGATAGAATTTCTCTTGATGTTGATTCTTTAAAACTTAGATCTATTCCTCCTAAGCATGACATCAATGAGTCTCTCAAAGCCATGAGAATTTCCATTGATGAGTGCAAGGAAAGAACCGCTAGGATGCGTGCTAAGAAAGATTGCTTTATGAGAGCGTGTTCTTCTAGTTCCTGTAAAAATATAGATGAAGATCTAAAAGTTACTGATGTGTCCCCTATTAAATCTTTGTTTTGCAACATGAATCTTGATAATGATGGGACTGGATATGACCCACCTTTACCTAGAAGGCGTTCCAAAAATTCGGAGTTTTTAGATCTTGATGCTAAATTTGTTAAAAGTGGGATTGAAGAAATCAAAACATTAGATGTTAATAAACCCACTATTTTGGACTTCAAGGAATTTAATTATGATAATTTCTCTTTGATAGATTGTATTTCCTTGTTGCAATCCGTGCTAAATTCTCCTCATGCTTACAGTCAAAATAAAGCCTTTACCAAACATATCGTTGATGCTTTGATGCAATCTTATGAAGACAAACTTGAGTTGGAAGTTTCTATCCCTACAAAACTTTATCATGAGTGGGAACCTACTATTAAAATTAAGATTAAATATCATGAATGCTATGCTTTGTGTGATTTGGGCGCTAGTGTTTCCACGATTCTAAAAACTTTATGTGATTTGCTAGGTTTCCGTGATTTTGATGATTGCTCTCTAAACCTGCACCTTGCGGACTCCACTATTAAGAAACCTATGGGAAGAATTAATGATGTTCTTATTGTTGCACATAGGAATTATGTGCCCGTAGATTTTATTGTTCTTGATATAGATTGCAATCCTTCTTGTCCTATTATTCTTGGTAGACCTTTCCTTAGAACGATTGGTGCAATTATTGATATGAAGGAAGGGAATATTAGATTTCAATATCCATTAAAGAAAAGGCATGGAACACTTACCTAGGAAGAAAGTTAAACTACCATATGAATCAATTATGAGAGCCACTTATGGATTGCCTACCAAAGATGACAATACCTAGATCTATCCTTGCTTTCATGCCTAGCTAAGGGCGTTAAACGATAGCGCTTGTTGGGCGGCAACCCAATTTTATTTTTAGTTTTTTGCTTTTTGCTTCTGTTTAGGAATAAATATTTGATCTAGTCTCTGGATAGATGTGTTTTTATGTTTTAATTAGTGTTTTTGCCAAGTTAAACCTATAGGATCTTCTTGGATGATAGTTATTTGATCTTGCAGAAATTTCCAGAAACTTTCTGTTCATGAAAATAATTGTTAAAAATCACCAGAACGTGATAAAATATTGATTCCAATTGATTCTGATCAATAAACAAATTGTCTAGGTCTTCCTATTTTGGCTGATTTTTTCAGTTCCAGAAGTTTGCGTTAGTTACAGATTACTATAGATTGTTCTGTTTTTGACAGATTCTGTTTTTTCCTGTGTTGTTTGCTTATTTTGATGAATCTATGGCTAGTAAAAGAGTTTATAAACCATAGAGAAGTTGGAATACAGTAGGTTTAACACCAATATAAATAAAGAATGAGTTCATTACAGTACCTTGAAGTGGTCTTTTGTTTTCTTTCGCTAACGGAGCTCACGAGATTTTCTGCTGAGTTTTGTGTTGTGAAGTTTTCAAGTTTTGGGTGAAAGATTTGATGGATTATGGAACAAGGAGTGGCAAGAGCCTAAGCTTGGGGATGCCCATGGCACCCCCAAGATAATCTAAGGACACCAAAAGGCCAAATCTTGGGGATGCCCCGGAAGGCATCCCCTCTTTCGTCTACTTCCATCGGTAACTTTACTTGGAGCTATATTTTTATTCACCACATGATATGTGTTTTGCTTGGAGCGTCTTGTATGATTTGAGTCTTTGCTTTTCATTTTATCACAATCATCCTTGCTGTACACACCTTTTGAGAGAGACACACATGATTCGGAAATTATTAGAATACTCTATGTGCTTCACTTATATCTTTTGAGTTATATAGTTTTTGCTCTAGTACTTCACTTATATCTTTTAGAACACGGTGGTGGATTTGTTTTATAAAAACTATTGATCTCTCATGCTTCACTTAGATTATTTTGAGAGTTTTAAATAGCATGGTAATTTTCTTAAATAATCCTAATATGCTAGGTATTCAAGATTAGTAAAAACTTTCTTATGAGTGTGTTGAATACTAAGAAAAGTTTGATGCTTGATAATTGTTTTGAGATATAAAGATGGTGATATTAGTGTCATGCTAGTTGAGTAGTTGTGAATTTGAAAAATACTTGTGTTAAAGTTTGTGATTCCCTTAGCATGCACGTATGGTGAACCATTATGTGATGAAGTCGGAGCATAATTTATTTATTGATTGTCTTCCTTATGAGTGGCGGTCAGTGACGAGCGATGGTCTTTTCCTACCAATCTATCCCCCTAGGAGCATGCACGTAATACTTTGCTTTGATAACTTGTAGATTTTTGCAATAAGTATATGAGTTCTTTATGACTAATGTTGAGTCCATGGATTATACGCACTTTTCCTCCTTCCACCATTGCTAGCCTCTCTAATACATCACACTTTTCGCCGGTATCATACACCCACCATAAACCTTCCTCAAAACAGCCACCATACCTACCTATCATGGCATTTCCATAGCCATTCCGAGATATATTGCCATGCAACTTACCACCGTTCCGATTATTATGACACGCTCCATCATTGTCATATTGCTTCACAAGATCATGTAGTTGACATTGTATTTGTGGCAAAGCCACCGTTCATAATTCTATCATACATGTCACTCTTGATTCATTGCATATTCTGGTACACCGCCGGAGGCATTCACATAGAGTCATATTTTTTTCTAAGTATTGAGTTGTAATTGCTAAAGTTGCAAGTAAATAAAAGTGTGATGATCATCATTTTTAGAGCATTGTCCCATGTGAGGAAAGGATGATGGAGACTATGATTCCCCCACAAGTCTTGATGAGACTCCGGACGAAATAAATAAAAAAAAGAGGCCATAAAAAAGTCCCAAAAAATTATTATGAGAGAAAAAGAGAGAAGGTACAATGCTACTATCCTTTTACCACACTTGTAATTCAAAGTAGCACCATGATCTTCATGATAGAGAGTCTCCTATGATATCACTTTCAGATACTAGTGGGATTTTTTCATTATAGAACTTGGCTTGTATATTCCAATGATGGGCTTACTCAAAATGCCCTAGGTCTTCGTGAGCAAGTGAGTTGGATGCACACCCACTTAGTTTCTTTTGTTGAGCTTTCATATACTTATAGCTCTAGTGCATCCGTTGCATGGCAATCCCTACTCACACTACAAAAAAAGTACACTTCCGTGATGATACGTGTTTGTCACAGTAGGTCGCGTTTTTTGTCATGCATGTACATCCATGACGATTTTATGACAGAATAAAGATAGTCATACCTGTGCTGTCATAGAAGTGTTCCATGACATTACCAATATTATCATCACGGAAGTGTCCACTTCCATGACGATAAATCGCGCGTCACAGAAGTGCTTTCGTCAAGGGTGACCGACACGTGGCATCCACCGTAACGGAACACCGTTAAGCTATCGGGTCGGGTTTTGGATCCGATAACCCGTTAACAGCCCCGACCAATGGGGATTTTCCACGTGTAAAATCATCATTGGCTGGAGGAAACACATGTCGGCTCATCGTTGGGACAGATGTCATCCACTCATTGGACAGAAGGCGCCTATGATACGTCGACACGTGGCACGGCCCAACAGAGGCCCATTCCTGTGAAAAGGCCGGCCCGTTTAACGTGGTCAAAAGGTGGCAGGCCGGCCCATGGAAAGCTTGTTAACGGCCTGTTCGCATATAGCCCATTTACAGCCCGCTAACCCAAGGCCCGTTACGCCCTATCCGAATTAGGCCAAGTAGAGTCATCTGGGCCATCCAATATGATTCCATCCCGTTTTCACTTCTGGCGCATGTATGGCCCATGACGTCTTTCGGCCCTATGTAACTATTGGCCTATTAACGGCCCGTGGTGAAACTGGCCCGTAATGAACAGTGTATCACTTTACACCCATTAAGCGCCGTGGTGGCGGCCCGTAATGAACAATGTATCACTTTATACCCATTAACGACCCGTTATTCCGTTGGGCCGTTTCCAGCCCATGTTATCTTTCGGCCTTCTCAGAGCGCATTTATTCTTTGGCTCATTTCCAACATTCGTTTACTTACGGCCCGTTACTGTCATTTTCTACTTGTGGGCCAAATTCAGCCCGTGGTTACAGTCGGCCCGTTTGTGGTCCGTTAATACGTTGGGTCATTTTCATAGCGTCATCAAATACGGCCTATTAACGATGGCCCGTTATGGTCGCCCATGAACGGACGATTCCAACTCTAGCCCGTTTACGGCCATAATGCGGTCTGTTTGGCCCATGTTTGGCCAATCGATCATACAGCCCGTATAAGGCCCATTGATGATACGGCCCGCAGAAGTTCCATTGTTTCTACGGCCCATAGAAGGCCCATTGTTTCTACGGCCCGTAGAAGGCCCACTGTTTCTATGGCCAGTAGGAGGCCCAGTGTCACTACAGTAAATATTAGCCCATGGTTATTGTGGCCTAGTTTTAAAAATAGGTTATTGCAGCCACTAGCTAACCGCGGAAAAAGAACTGCAATGACTACAAGCAAACAAATAAACAAGACAACAAGGAAATAAATAAGCAAGCAACTAACGCTAGGCTATCACGGCTATTACACATATTACATCCATTGGGCATCAAAGTTCACCACCAGTGCAAATATAGGGAACAAAGCAGCATATCATATACACTGGTTGTCAAAGTTGGCGACCAGCGCAAATAAACGCCGCAGCAAAACAAATCCAGAACTGAAACCACTTCAGAAGATCTCAAGAAACAATATCCTGGGTACCCATAATGCTGGCAAGATGCTTAGCAAGCTTATTAACTTTCTCTTGTTTGGCGCTTAAATCCTCCAGTAACTTGTCTGTTGCACCAGAGAATATGCATCTGAATTCTGCGCAGGACTTCCACAGTCCTTGACTTCTGTCGCAAAGACATCTCGATCGATGTCTTTCAACTTGAAGTTGAGACTCAAGAAGATGAACTGATTCAGCAGCGAGTTCAAAGAGATTGTGCGGTGATAGTGGCGAAGAACTCGAACACTACATCAAGACAGGACTTTTGGGTTCCCTCACTATCGTCAAGATAGTTTTATCAGCTTTCTTGGTGACCAACAGGGATGTCTCACTATCTTGAACCTTATCTGCATTACTTCCTTTACCATTGGATAACGCGGTACTGTTCTCCAATATTTTGTCCGCATTCTAAAAGAGAAACAAGCGGACACATCACATGTTTACCATGTTGTATATGAAACTCATTTTGGTAAATGAGTTCAGTAGTAAAGTGGACAGGATAACAGCATGAAACAAACATATATCTATGTACCATGGTCACTTTATGGTCTATATCATTCTAGTTTTTGTTGCCAAATCAAGATAGAGACACAGTTCAAATAACATTTGTTCAAGACAAAGCAGAATAGACAGAATATAAGTGTGGGTAACTATAGAGCAATAACAACACTTGTAATGTGCATGACATGAGAACATAAATGTTTATTCAACTGAAACTGAAATCAACATAGAGCAGGTTACAACAGCAAACCAGTTAAAGAAACAGGTTTAAAACATACCTGTTGCGCCATTGGAGTTTCAGTTCCATCCTTCAAATTTGAAAATAGTTGGTATGAGTAAATACTGTAATGCAAGAGCAAAGGAGTATGAACCATAGCTACAGAACCTGACCTGAGAACAAATCTTCTTCTCCTTTAAGCGTTGAGTTGGGATTCGGAGTGGTGGTCCTCGTGCTTTGGGCACTGCAGTTCCCTTACCAACTGCTCGTGTTTGGGTGCTCTATGGTGGAGACGGTGCTGTGTCAACTGGAACTGGGTTACTATTTGCCGGGGTTGGGGTTAGAAGGGGTGTAGCTGGTTCTCTGTCTAACTGGGTAGGGGTACAATCTGCGAGAGTCTGGGTTATGTGTGGTGGATCTGGTCCTTGGGCAAGTACAACCGTGGTTCTATCTGCATCAACTGGTAGCACTATCTTTTCTGAAGACCGTGTTGTTACTCCTTAGATACGCCATCACGCCTCCAATTCAAATGGCTGATAAACAATAAAAGTAGTTGAAAGTATAGACATTGTATGATAGACAGGTGCAATGGATAGTGGGGAATAAAAGAGGGCATGAAATAATTCATATTTATGTTGTCTAACCAAACAGGATAGCATGACACAATTTCACATATATGATGGCTAACTAAACAGGATAGCATGACACAGTTTCACATTATGATGGCTAACTAAAAAAGATGGAAAGACATAGTTCAAAATATGAGACTATGTAAACAGGATGACATGACATAACTATATAATGTGTTTATTAAATAGGTTGGCATGCCATAATTCACATACATTCACGGATAGAATGCCATAATTCAAAATATGATGACTGTAAACACTAAACAGGATGAGATGATATAACTATATGATGTCTTTATTAAATGGGATGCCATGCCATAATTCAGATAGATGATGTGTATGTACTATGTAAACATGATGACATGATATAATTCAAATATATGATTTATATAGTAAGCAAGTAAGCAGATGGCAATCCATATATGATGTAAAAACTAAGGAATGCAAGACAACATGCATGACATGGGTAATATAACCCTGCCAAGTTTGAGCATAGACCTCAGGGGGAAAATATGACTGGTCATCAGTCTCCGAATCCTCCTCTGAGGAGCTCTCAGAATCACAAGATGTCTGCTTCAAGCAGTAGCATTGTCTGCTCTGAATACCTTGTTTTCACTCCAGATACTTCCATCACCGCTTCAAATGGCTGATGCACAGGAAGAGTAGTTGAATATACAAAAGTTGTCGACAAATGGTTCACGTAATACAAAAAAAAAATGATAGCATGATATAATTCACATACATGATGATTGGCTAAACAGCATGGCATTGCATAATTCACATATATAATGCCTTTGCAACAAGATAGCATTGTATAATTCACATATATAATGTCTTGCAACAAGATGGCAATGCATAATTCACATATATGGTAATTAGACACTGAACATGTGACATTCACACAAAGCATGTCTAAACTAATCAAATGACATAGCAATGCGAGACACCATACGCACGATATGAGCAATATAACCCTGCCAAGTTAGAGCATACACCTCGGGGGGGGGGGGGGATAGGACTGGTCATCTGCCTCTGAATCCTCCTCTGAGGAGCTATCCGTAACTAGCGAGTTATGCGCTTCGTCAGATAGCATAGTCTGCACTGAAGACCTTGTTTTCACTCCAGAATTTGCCATCACCGTGTCAAATGGCTGATGCACACGAAGAGCAGTTGAATGTACTAACATTGTTGACAAATGTAATATGTAACAAAAAAAAGGATGGCCTGATATAATTTACATATAAGATGACTGGCTAAGCAGGATGGCATTGCAAAATTCACATATATGATGCCTGGCTAAACAAGATGGCGTTGCATAATTCACATAAACGATGAATAGACAAAACAAATGGCATTCGTACAAAGGATGTCTAAACTAAGCAGATGACATATTTGATGTATAAAGTAAGCAATGCAAGACACCATATGCATGATATAACCAACATCAGCATGCCAAGTTAGAGCGAAGACCTCAGGGGGTAAATAGGAGTTGTCTTCTCCTTTTGAATCCCCCTCAGAACAAATATCTTCCTCTCGATTACAATCCGAAATGCGTGGGGGGGCTGCCTTTGCGCCTACCATGGAGCGACGTCTGCATGAAATTCTATTGCCACACAAGGCTTGTCTCTTTTGCTCTACATGTTCAGTTCCATTGTTTACAATAACTGTCATGCATAGGAATAAAACATAGTGAGATTATGTAAGGAGTGCATGCATGAATCCAGAGTGATGGTAGCAACCTGTGGATAGACCCAAAACCAATAATAGCAGGCAGATAATGGCTTCAGTTAAAAATACGATAATGGCTTCTATCTGTTTGTTTCCCACCCAACATGAATCTCATAGTAGACACGGAGATTAACCGGATAGTAGATAGATACTATTGATAGAGGCCCGATATGTACCCCACAACCATTTAAAAACTCAAGTTTGACCATTAGTTTGGAGCTGACTCGAGTCTAATCGGTGAAAAGGACGATAAAGTAGCATGTAATATTAGCGATGCATAACGAAGCGCATTACACGAAAGAGTGCGACCTGTCTTGCGGACCGTGTAGTCCTCGAGGTTATCTGCTCGGTTGATGATGGTAATGCAGTTTTCATGGCTGCGGTAATGGGGAAGAAGAGATCGAGGCGGTGAAAGACAGTCGAGGGCGGATCCGCTGTGCTGGACCCTTCCGTTGTTGGAGCTGTTGAGTGTGACGCCCCGATTCAATCGTACACTAATCATGCACGCAAACGTGTACGATCAAGATCAGGACTCACGGAAGATATCACAACACAACTCTAAAACATAAATAAGTCATACAAGCATCATAATACAAGCCGGGGCCTTGAGGGCTCGAATACAAGTGCTCGATCATAGACGAAGTCAGCGGAAGCAACAATATCTAAATACGACATAAGTTAAACAAGTTGCCATAAGATGGCTAGCACAAACTGGGATACAGATCGAAAGAGGCGCATGCCTCCTGCCTGGGATCCTCCTAACCACTCCTGGTCGTCGTCAGCGGGCTGAACATAGTAGTAGGCACCTCCGGTGTAGTAGGAGTCGTCATCGACGGTGGCGTCTGGCTCCTGGGCTCCGGCATCTGGTTGCGACAACCAGGTAGAAGGGAAGGGGGAAAAGAGGGAGAAAAGCAACCGTGAGTACTCATCCAAAGTACTCGCAAGCAAGGAGCTACACTACATATGCATGGGTATATGTGTAAAAAGGCAATATCGGTGGACTGAACTACAGAATGCCGGAATAAGGGGGGGATAGCTAATCTTATCGAAGACCACGCTTTTGGCAGCCTCCGTCTTGCAGCATGTAGAAGAGAGTAGACTAAAGTCCTACAAGTAGCATCACATAGCATAATCCTACCCGGCGATCCCCTCCTCGTCGCCCTGTTAGAGAGCGATCACCGGGTTGTATCTGGCACTTGGAAGGGTGTGTTTTATTTAGTATCCGGTTCTAGTTGTCATAAGGTCAAGGTACATCTCCAAGTTGTCCTGTTACCGAAGATCACTGCTATTCGAATAGATTAACTTCCCTGCAGGGGTGCACCACATAACCCAACACGCTCGATCCCATTTGGCCGGTCACACATTTCTGGGTCATGCCCGGCCGCGGAAGATCAACACGTCGCATCCCCACCTAGGCCAACAGAGAGGTCAGCACGCCGGTCTAAACCTAAGCGCACAGGGGTCTGGGCCCATCGCCCTTAGCACACCTGCATGTTGCGAACGCGGCCGGAAGCAGACCTAGCCTAGCAGGCGTTCCAGTCCAATCCGGCGCGCGCCGCTCAGTCGCTGACGTCACGAAGGCTTCGGCTGATACCACGACGCCGAGTGCCCATATCTTTCCCACGTAGTTGGTTAGTGCGTATAGACCAAATGGCCAGACTCAGATCAAATACCAAGATCTCGTTAAGCGTGTTAATGATGTAACCGCGGACACCGACCAGGGCCAGGCCCACCTCTTGCCTAGGTGGTCTCAACCTGCCCTGTCGCTCCGCCACAAAGATCCACACAGTGGGCCGTTGGGACAAAGGTCCTTTCAGCTCCAAATCCGTGAATCACTCGCGGGTGCTCCACGAGCCGACCCGACTTTAGTCACCACTTGTATCATGTATAAAGTATATAGTATATACCTGTGATCACCTCCCGAGGGATCATGGCCCGATAGTATAGCAAGGCAGACGGACAAGAATGTAGGGCCACAGATGGAATACTAGCATCCTATACTAAGCAGGTAGGATTGCAGGTAAAGGTATCAACAGTACTAGCAAGGACAGGCTATGCATCAGGATAGGAATAACGGAAAGCAGTAACATGCTACACTACTCTAATGCAAGCAGTATAGAGAAGAATAGGCGATATCTGTTGATCAAGAGGGGGGCTTGCCTGGTTGCTCTGGCAAGAAGGACGGGCCGTCAACACCGTAGTCGAACTGGGGGTCACCGGCAGCCATCGGGGTCTACCGAAAAGAAGTAACGGAGGGGGAACACAATAAATAACAGAGAAATCAAAGCATCACAAAGCGTAACATGGCAATACGCGGTGCTAGATGTGACCTAACCCAGTAGTAGGTGATACCCATGAAGTGGGGAAACATCCGGGAAAGTATCCCCGGTGTTTCGCGTTTTCGGACAGATGAACCGGAGGTGAAATGTTGCAGGTTCGCTATGCTAGGGACGCGTGGCTGGCGAATAGACTGCGTATTCGGATTTGTCTCGTCGTTCTGAGCAACTTTCATGTACAAAGTATTTTCATCTGAGTTACGGATTATTTTATATAATTTTTATAAGTTTAAATGATTTTCTAAATTTCTGCATTTATTTAATTGAATCGACCAAGTTAATTTGACTGGTCAAAAGGGAAGATGGTAGCCCACATGTCATAAGCTATACGTAAACAAATAACTAAAACTAGCTTAAATAAATGCGGGTCCACATGTAATAGGCTTAAGCTAATTAATTAACCAACTAATCTAACTAAATTAGTTTAGACCTATTTATACTAGGCCGGCCACACACGGCTGTGGCACAGCCCAAGCACACACAACGCACACACACAATGCTAGAGAGTAACTCTATTCCTTTTAACACAAGATAGCATTTTGTAATTTTTATAGGATTTAATCCATGCATTATTTGAAGCAGGTCCAATGGAACAAAAATGAGGCTTGTTACGTCTATTTTCCGTTCATATAATTTTTTTACCCATGTTAGGACTTGTCTTATCGCTGTTTAGTGGCAGTTTAGAAGGCTAGTCATTATAGAAATACAAAAGCTAGCTACCCACTACAGTACTTGCAGCAGTATACAAAAGGTAGCAGTGGTGGCTACAAGCAGACAAGCAGCAGTAGAGCACGACGGGTGAAGCCGCCCCGGCCATGGCCAAGCCGGCCACTTGCATTGGGCACACATGCACTGGAGTCCACATGAGCACGCACACACTGAAGTCCAGCAAATCAGCAGTAGCGGGAACAGAGCAGCGGCGGACGGGCTGCGGGCAGCAGCAGCGGAGTTGTAGCGGCAGCAGCGCATCTAGCAGTGGCACTGCTAGCACCAAGCAGCAAAAGAGCAGTGGTGGCAAGCAGTAGCAGCGCAGCGGCGAGCGCCGGTGTCCAGCGGCGGCTAGCGAACACGGGCGCGCGAGGAAACAGGGCCGCAGCGGCAACGTCGGGCGGCCAAGGAGCGGGGCGGGCGAGACCGGCGCACGGGCGGCAGGCGCGGGGCGCGCGCGTGGGAGGCTAGGCACGACGGACATGGCCGTGGGGGTGGGCACGTCGACAGGGACGACGTCTGATGGTGGCGACGGCGAGTGCGCTCGAACGAGAGGCTACGGGAAGGAACGGTTGAGATCAGGAGGAGGTGCGGGAGTGGTGCGAGCTTACAGCGGAGCTCGTGGGTGTCTCGTGGGAGCCGGATGCGGTCGGAGTCGCGCGGATGATGGTGAGGGGGCGGCCGAGGCGGAGGGGATCGATGGTGGTGCCGACCTGGAGCCTTCCCGGTCTGGTTTCCTTCGACGGAGATGCTCAGCGCGTCATGGCGGGGCTCCCGGGCAAGTGGAGGCAACGAGGGGCGGTCGTTGGACACGGGAACGACGGCGGCGCATCGGGCGCGGTGGCCAGATCGATCCAGAGTGTGTGTGAGAGATAGAGCGGCGAGAGGGGGGAAAGTGGTGGGAGCTAGGGCTGGGTACGGGTCAAGGGAGGTCGCGGGTTCGACCTAGTAGGGCGCCAAGGGGCCTGGATGGCCTCCCCATGGCCATCGGTGCCATGGAAAATCGCTCTGTGTCCACGGGGGTTGAGGTGAACAGAGGAAGGGGATGACAGGAGGTTAGCTGGGTTGGGCCTGCCATCGAGCTAATTGGGCCAAAGTGGCCAGTAGATTAGGTCCCTTCTACTTTTACTATTTTCTGTTTTCTATTTTCTCTATGGTTTTCTATTTATTTTAGCTATCAAACAAACTTTTTCAAATGTGCCACTTAGCACAAATTTACTAGGCAACATTTTAAAGCAGCACACAAAGCTACAACTTATTTTGAAAAGGTCGGATATTTATCTAAATTGAAACGGTAATTTAATTGTTGCTAACTCTGTTTTAAACAGGTGAGGGTCATTTTATTAATTCATAAAATGTTGGATAATTTATGATAAATAGTTAGGGAATATTCTCAACCCAGCCTACATTTTTATTTTATTATCTGAAAATTTAATAATTTTACTTGCATTTGAATTTGAATTCAAGTTCGGTTTGGATCAAGGTGAGGTTTAGAAAAATAATCGCGATGACATGGCACCATTAGTGTGTGGTTACTGTAGCTTAACTACCCGAGCGTTACAATTCTCCTCCACTACAAGAAATCTCGTCCCGAGATTTAAGAGGGGGAGTAAGGGGGAAGGGATTTGGTTACGAAATTCTAATGGATCTTCTCGTCTTTGGTTGCTCTCGTCGAAGAGGTCGATCCATAGCATTGATGTCTTCACTCCTATGCCTCAATGCATCATGATGAAATTCTCGTCCTTTCTTCAGGAACTCCATCGTACTTACGAAAGAATAAAGAGTGGGCATTCCGGGAGAACAGACCTCTGCAAGGTCGACTATCTGGTCGATAACATCGGGGAGGGTGGCGGATAGCAACTCTCGAATTGAAACTTAAATAAAACGTCGAGAGCAAAGTATGAGGGCACCATGAGAAGTTTAACAGGCAGGCAATCATTCGATGCCTAACCAAAAGGTGAAAAGGGGGTCCAGAGCAACAACAACAAAAAAATTATTGCGTCTGATACTAGAATAGATCACTAGGAAGGTGGCTCATGAATTACTTACGGAGCCAAGAGCGAGGAATATCTTTGGCAACATGGTGTACAGGAGAGTCAAGTTTCGATCCTGTGGAATTGTGGGTTATGGGCCCACCATGTGGGTTAAAGGTAGGAGGAGTAGTGACATCTTGCACGGTCATGACAGCAAGGCAGGTTAGAGGTTAGCCTGTCAGTAATAATGTCGGTACCAAGGGCGAGGGACAAAGAGAACCATTTCCCTGCTCGTTGAAACGAGGCGGACCAATAGGCAGAGTTCTCGTCCATCGGTGGTTACCGTAATGTCATCAACAATAGTAACAGGGTCTTACCGATAGAGTCGCACACCGAGGTGTTTGCACAAGCAGGGAACTATTACTGCTTATATCATATAGATCATAGAAAGGGTTTAAACAAACCAATGGAAAGGGAAAAGTGTTTATCAGATTTAATCAGAATAACAGACAGAAAAATGTGTTTAAACACATAATTCGGGGGTATATCCTTCCCAAGGACAAGCATAGCATGATATCCATGACATGATATAACGTAGAAAACCATTTAGGTAATGGGAGATAATTTTCATGGCGTTACCCATACAACGGTGTTAGGATAATTAAGAAGAAACATTTAGCAATGGGATTCAAATGTTCTTGTTGAAATTCGGAGTACCACAGACATGCTTCGAGATAGCATTGACATGGTCTTCATGTAAAGATGATACTTCAGATACACAAAGGACCCATCAGAAACAACTTATAGAATAAGTTTTACAATTTCCTCATGGGAGAATGGCTAACCTTGCTGAAATGGAACTATAACAATAGGTTCTTCGGCCAGGCATGCCAGGCATGACATCACCTTACCGGGTCATATAAAGGCAAATGTTATAACTCTTGGAATATGTTCCAACCATCATATCTGACTGAGATTCAGATCTTATTATGTCAGGATAACACAGACTCAGGATGCCTGAGAGGAAAGGTGCAACACAAATTGACGAGATGACATTGTAAAATTCTCGGGCAATGAACTATGGAAGCGAGTTCCGAAACAAGGGTTCATCATTAAACCAAGGAGATGAGGAGGTGGCTGATGGACTCCGCGATAATTCATCAAGATTAACAAAAGACGGATTTCCACAATTATGTGAACAATGATATAACATTTGCCAGATCAAATGATATAACGACGTATGCTCAAGGAAAATATACACAATTAAAAATTGGTTGAAAGGTGCGCGCGAAATATGGGTTGGGTTGCACGACCAATGTCAGAATGGTGATTCAATAATCAATAGTCTAAGAATGAACGGCCGACCATTAACTTCAAAGCAATAGGGTTGCTAGAAGTGCAGAAACCAAACAGCGCCGTTCACTTGTTGGTACCCCGGTTGGAATCAACACGAGGACCAAGAAAGAATGGTGATGGTGATAAGTATCACTATACCAAGAATTCTTAAGAGGTGGTGAAATTCCCACGACATTCTTGACATAAAAGGTGGTAATTCTCTAAGGTAGAACAAAACATAAGTTGGATAGCAAGGATCTCATGGTACAATAGAAAACATGAACAAGTTTGTGTTGAAGGGAAAGCAAGAATGTTGCCAACGATAACACAAATCATCGAGGGGCAAGGATGGTATTTATCATCATGAATTAAATTGATATCCTGGAGGAACTCAGAATGTTGGTGATGATCATGACCAATTTTGTCGAGAGGTTTCATGGAGATATAACCGGTCGGCGATGACATCAAGTCAAAGGAATGATGAAGCAAAATGTTCTTGGGACCATGAGTACGACACAAACTCAAACTCAAGCTTGTCGTTCAAGGTGGAACGATAAGACGAGGAAATCGGCATAAGCTTAGCTCATCATCGAAAGTTGCGCTCCGGAATTAAGGACCCGGTAGCACAGTTAAAATTAGCATGATAACGATGTAGCCGATCAGGCTAGGAGTGAGGTGATGGAGTATTAAACTTCTCAACAACAAAGTACTGGGAGTACCGACTGTCAGTGTTAAGTCGATTCACAAATCGGTGTTCTCGGTTGACGACAACCCAGAACCCGTGGAGTGACTATGATGGGGAAAGGTACTACTTCATCAGAAATTCATAAGATGAAGTGCAATGGTTTGATATCCTCGAGATACCAGGGGGTAATACTCGAAGGTAGAATAAAATAGAGGTTGGAAAGGCGTACTGATCTGCAGAAGGCAAGTACTTTAACTTGTCCGAGAAAGAGAATCAAAGGGGAACAATCATGGTTGCAAAGGATCAATTCACAGATACCAGATGATATTTATCAAGGAAATAGTTATTATTACAAGAAGCTTCCATGATAGGATCTACATCGTGTCCATGGGCATGAACACAAAGTTCAAGGTCGACTCCCACTTCTCCAATGCATAACCTTTCATTTACTTCTCGCGTTCGATGAAGTTGTAGTGTAGAAATTTTATCTGGAAAAATACCAGAAGAGTATGACTCGTGAAAACTTTCGAGTTCACACATATTAAGGAAGGCATAGGTTCAAGCCATCGGGGCTTCTTAGAACATATACCACGAACTTCAAGAATAAATAACACAAGCTCAAAAGTAGAGCATGGTTGACAAAGCAGAGGATACAATTTACCAAAGGCATTATATACCCGTGGAAAGGCTCACAATGTTATTGAATATGAAGGACGATGTCAGATGAGATCCAACAATGGATCGGGCGATCCACAACGGAGTTGATGTGAGTATCGGTACTCAATCAGAGGAAGAAAGAATGCACGGGCATCATATTATAAAACATCTGAATAATTCGATGCTTAGATAACAAAGGAATTATGATTTCCAAAACAAAGGATCAGAAGCAGACGCTCTGATCAAGGATAGATAAGTTGGGTAGACCAGAGGCACAATTGACGACAAATAGTTTGGTTGAGAACCAGCTCATGTTCAAAATGACATCTGAGCCGGAAAGATAGTTTAGAAGTGTCGATTGATGATTGTGAGCATTCGCACACCTGTTGAATCAATAGGATCAAAATGACGGTGTCAAAAGATACTAGCGAATATTGCTAGTGATATGGGAGCATCCATAATGTAAGCATACAAGTATTTGCAGAGCAATAGTTTGAAGAGGATGCTCAGAAGGTCGGATAGTATTTCAGAGTATCTTATGAAGCATACAAACAACTGGGGATGAACAGATACTCAATAAGTGCGAGGAATTTTCAATAGGGGCATTCATGTGGTAAAGAACTGCAAGGCAGTAAGCTTAAAGGATTTTCGGACCAACGGAGAGCAATTTAGGGACATCTTGTAATTACAAGAGCAAGTGAGGATGAAGGTATGAACGACAATTGTAGGTAGTTATCCATAAGGGTATATCGGTGGTAGGGGATTGTAAAGTCGGTGGGCACAAGGGTCTCGGGAAAACCTCGGAGAGTATCTTCGGAATCATCTGGTGTAGCAAGCGATCATCTGGAGTGAGTGGCTCTCCGGGAGAAAGTCTTTCGAGAACCTAAAGTTAGTCTTTTTTAGCAAAATCATTTAACCCGAATAGGGGAGAGATGAGAGTCCCAGAGTAAAGATCGAGGAGTAAAAGATCCTAATACCAACCAATGGCGACGTGGGCCCGTAAGACTCACAGCCATGTTAGTAAAAGTTGTGTAGTGACTAGACTCGACTTCGGCCAAGGAGTGTGGAAGGGGATTCTACAGCAATGGCTCGATACCAACTTGTGACGCCTGCATTCAATCATACACTAATCATGCACGCAAACGTAATGATCAAGATCAGGTACTCACGGGAAGATATCACAACACAACTCTAAAACATAAATAAGTCATACAAGCATCATAATACAAGCCAGGGGCCTTGAGGGCTTGAATACACGTGCTCGATCATAGACGAGTCAGCGGAAGCAACAATATCTGAGTACAGACATAAGTTAAACAAGTTGCCATAAGATGGCTAGCACAAACTAGGATACAGATAAGAGGCGCAGGCCTCCCGCTCGGGATCCTCCTAACTACTCCCGGTGGTCGCCGCCGGCTGCACGTAGTAGTAGGCACCTCCGTGTAGTAGGAGTCGCCATCGACGGTGGCGTGATGGCCTGGCTCAAGCATCTGTTGCGACAACCAGGTAGAAGGAAGGGGAAAAGAGGGAGAAAAGAAACCGTGAGTACTCATCCAAAGTACTCGCAAGCAAGGAGCTACACTACATATGCATGGGTATATGTAAAGAGGCAATATCGTGTATGAACTGCAGAATGCCGTAATAAGGGGGGATAGCTAATCTTATCAAGACTACGCTCGCAGCCTCCGCCTTGTAGCATGTAGAAGAGAGTAGACCAAGTCCTCCAAGTAGCATCGCATAGCATAATCCTACCCGCGATCCTCCTCGTCGCTCGTTAGAGAGCGATCACCGGGTTGTATCCGCACTTGGAAGGGTGTGTTTTATTTAGTATCCGGTTCTAGTTGTCATAAGGTCAAGGTACAACCCAAGTCGCCCCACATCAAGAT
The DNA here is from genome assembly GCA_021605205.1 of Aegilops longissima. Taxonomy (NCBI): domain Eukaryota; kingdom Viridiplantae; phylum Streptophyta; class Magnoliopsida; order Poales; family Poaceae; genus Aegilops; species Aegilops longissima. The sequence continues at coordinate 27,454,470 of CM038678.1, forward strand.
CACGCCATTCAATAGATTATCTTCCTGCAGGGTGCACCACATAACCCAACACGCCGATCCCATTTGGCCGGACACACCTTTCTAGGTCATGCCCGGCCGCGGAAGATCAACACGTCGCAGCCCCACCTAGGCCAACAGAGAGGTCAGCACGCCGGTCTAAACCTAAGCGCACAGGGGTCTCGCCCATCGCCTTAGCACACCTGCGTGTTGCGTAACGCGCCGAAGCAGACCTAGCCTAGCAGGCGTTCCACCAATCCGGTAGCCGCCGCCGCCACCGCTAACGCCACGAAGGCTTCACCGATACCACGACGCCGAAAGTGCCCATATCTTTCCCACGAAGTTGGTTAGTGCGATAGACCAAATGGCCAGACTCAGATCAAATACCAAGATCTCGTTAAGCGTGTTAATGATGTAACCGCGGACACCGACCGGGGCCAGGACCACCTCTCGCCTAGGTGGTCTCAACCTGCCCTATCGCTCCGCCACAAAGATCCACACAGAGGGCCGTTGGGACAAAGGTCCTTTCAGCCCCCAATCCGTGAATCACTCGCGGGTGATCCACGAGCCGACCCGACTTTAGTCACCACATGTATCATGTATAAAGTATATAGTATATACCTGTGATCACTTCCCGATAGATCACGGCCCGATAGTATAGCAAGGCAGACGGACAAGAATGTATGGCCACAGATGGAATACTAGCATCCTATACTAAGCAGGTAGGATTGCAGGTAAAGGTATCAACAGTAGTAGCAAGGACATGCTATGCATCAGGATAGGAATAACGGAAAGCAGTAACATGCTACACTACTCTAGTGCAAGCAGTATAGAGAAGAATAGGCGATATCTGATGATCAAGAGGGGGGCTTGCCTGGTTGCTCTGGCAAGAAGGACGGGTCGTCAACACCGTAGTCGAACTGGGGGTCACCAGCAGCCATCAGGGTCTACCGGAAAGAAGTAACGGAGGGGGAACGCAATAAATTAGAGAGCAATCAAAGCATCACAAAGCGTAACATGGCAATACGCGGTGCTAGAAGTGACCTAACCCAGTAGTAGGTGATACCCGTGAAGTGGGGAAACATCCGGAAAAGTATCCCCGGTGTTTCCCGTTTTTGGACAGATGAACCAGAGGTGAAATGTTGCAGGTTCGCTAAGCTAGGGACGCGTGGCTGGCGAACAGACTGCGTATTCGGATGCGTCTTGTCGTTCTGAGCAACTTTCATGTGCAAAGTATTTTCATCTGAGTTACGGATTATTTTATATGATTTTTATAAGTTTATATGATTTTCTAAATTTCTGCATTTATTTAATTGAATAGACCAAGTCAATTTGACTGGTCAAAAGGGAAGATGGTAGCCCACATGTCATAAGCTATACCTAAACAAATAACTAAAACTAGCTTAAATAAATGCGGGTCCACATGTAATAGGCTTAAGCTAATTAATTAACCAACGAATCTAAACTAAATTAGTTTAGACCTATTTATACTAGGCCGGCCACACACGGCTGTGGCACAGCCCACGCGCACACAGCGCACACACACAATGCTAGAGAGTAACTCTATTCCTTTTAACACAAGATAGCATTTTGTGATTTTTGTAGGATTTAATCCATGCATTATTTAAAGCAGGTCCAATGGAACGAACATGAGGCTTGTTACGTCTACTTTTCGTTCATATAATTTTTTACCTATGTTAGGACTTGTCTTATCGCTGTTTAGTGGCTGTTTAGAAGGCTAGTCATTATAGAAATACAAAAGCTAGCTACCCACTACAGTACTTGCAGCAGTATACAAAAGGTAGCAGTGGTGGCTACAAGCAGACAAGCAACAGTAGAGCACCGACGGGTGAAGCCACCCCGGCCATGGCCAAGCCGGCCACTTGCATTGGGCACACATGCTCTGGAGTCCACATGAGCATGCACACACTAAAGTCCAGCAAATCAGCAGCAGCGGCAACAGAGCAGCGGCGGACGGGCTGCGGGCAGCAGCAGCAGAGTTGCAGCGGCAGCAGCAAGATCTAGCAAAGGGCACTGCTAGCAGCAAGAAGCAATAGAGCAAGGTGGCAAGCGGTAGTAGCAAGAGCGGGCGAAGCGCCGTGTCCAGCGGCGGCTAGCAAACACGGGCGCGAGGAAACAAAGTGTGCGGGCGGCAACGCCAAAGCGGCCAAGGAGCGGGCGGCGAGGCCAGCGACGCGCTGCAGCGCTGGGCGCGTGGGAGGCTGGGCACGACGGACATGGCCGTGGGGGTGGGTGCGTCAACAGGGACGACGTCTGACGGTGGCGACGACGAGTGCGCTCGAACGAGATGCTACGGGGAGGAGCGACTGAGGTCAGGAGGAGGTGCAGGAGTGGTGCGAGCTTACAGCGAAGCTCGTGGGTGTCTCGTGGGAGCCGGAGGCAGCCGGAGTCGCGCGGATCGACGGTGAGGGGGGCGGCTGAGGCGGAGGGGCTCGATGGTGGTGCCGACCTGGAGCCTTCCCGGTCCGGTTTCCTTCGACGGAGATGCTCAGCGCGTCATGGCGGGGCTCCCGGGCAAGTGAAGGCAACGAGGGGCGGTCGTTGGACACGGTAACAACAGCAGCACATCGGGCGCGGTGGCCAGATCGATCCAGAGTGTGTGAGAGAGATAGAGCGGCGAGAGGGGGGAAATTGGTGGAAGCTAGGGTTGGGTACGGGTCAAGGGAGGTCGCGGGGTCGACCTAGTAGGGCGCCAGGGGGCCTGGATGGCCGCCCCGTGGCCATCGGTGCCGTGGACGATCGCTCTATGTCCATGGGGGTTGAGATGAACGAAGGAAGGGGATGACAGGAGGTTAGGTGGGTTGGGCCTGCCATTGAGCTATATGGGCAAAAGTGGCCAGTAGATTAGGTCCCTTCTACTTTTACTATTTTCTGTTTTCTATTTTCTCTATGGTTTTCTATTTATTTTAGCTATCAAACAAACTTTTTCAAATGTGCCACTTAGCACAAATTTACTAGGCAACATTTTAAAGCTGCACACAAAGCTACAACTTATTTTGAAAAGGTTGGATATTTATCTAAATTGGAACGGTAATTTAATTGTTGCTAACTCTGTTTTAAACAGGTGAGGGTCATTTTATTAATTCATAAAATGTTGGATAATTTATGATAAATAGTTAGGGAATATTCTCGACCCAGCCTACATTTCTATTTTATTATCTGAAAATTTAATAATTTGACTTGCATCTGAATTTGAATTTGAGTTCGGTTTGGATCAAGGTGAGGTTTAGAAAATTAATCGCGATGACATGGCACCATTAGTGTGTGGTTACTGTAGCTTAACTACCCGGGCGTTACATGAGCTGGGGTGGACGACGACGCAGCAGGAGCGGGACAAACCACGCAAGGATTTCTTTGACAACTATCTGTAAGAGAAGTAATTCTGTAAGGGCTCGTTTGAATTGGAGGATTCCAACAATGCAGGGATAGGAAATAGACAGGAATAGGATAGGAATGCACGTGCAAAACAGAGAATTTAAAAACACAGAATTTCTGCCAATCTGGGTGTTTGATTCACAACAATTGGAAGATAACAGGATGCAAAGAAGCATGGTGAGATTAAGTCAAACCACAAGAAAATGTACGGTTATAATGCTATTATGCTACTATGTCTTAGTATTGTGCTTCATGAATAGGAATTTGAAAACGAGGACAAGTGAAAATTAAAATTCCTATGTTTTTTTCTTTCAAGGAGACATTAAAGGAACAAATCCGTGTGCTCAGTGGACAATATATATAACATGTAGAGTAAAAAAGAGATGCAACAAGTGTACAACCTCTTTGGCGAAGCCATGTCGATCTCAGTGTGATTGGGTTGGCCAGTGAGGATGCTCCGGCTGACTTTGCTGTTGGAGGAGGGGAAGAAGATCTTAGGCGTCTGGAGATGGAGCCTGAGGTACTGCTCCGCTGTGATGGAGGGTTTCGTCGTTGGAGCAGCTCCGGTGAGTTGTACGACGCCGAGGTTGAAGCATGACAAGAGAGACAACGAACAACGTTAAACTGAGTGGAATTCTAATAGCATCTCCAATACATGACATAAAATACATAACCACAAAGTGCTAGATGTAAAATACATCAGCCACTCATCTCTGAACTTAACTATCGAAACTGAACTTAACTGTCAAAACTGAACTTAACTGTCGAAACTGAATTTTGCTGTCGAAACTGAATTTTGCTGTCGAAACTGAATGCACTAGCAAGGTGAGGCTACACGTCGGTCGACTGACTTTTTCATCTCTGGTCAGTCGATTTTGCAGCCGTTGGATACGAAATCAAGGGCCTGTTGTTCATCTTCAACCTCCAACCCCCTGAGCTGCCAGCCACCACCGGCCAAACAGCAGCCCACCGTCGCATGTGCCGGCGATGCGCGCCGCCTCGCCTCGAAAACACTCCGCACCGCTGTCCGCCGCCTGCCATCCTCTAGGCCCCCACCCGTGCCGAGCTTTTCTCCAGCGATCCCCACGCCACCACCCCGCCAACGCCCTGCCACCGCCAAAGGACCATCGCCCATCCTTCACTCCCGTGAGCCCCCCACCCCTGAAAATCGACTAACCTAAAAGTCGATTCAGTCGACTGAAGTGTAGCTAAATCGGAGCAGCATCGCAAGCAAGAGCAAGAGCGAGAGCAGGAGCGCGAGCAAGAGCAATAGCAAGAGCAGACTAGGCAGGGGACCAAGAGCAAGAGCAGAGCAGCAGCGCGAGCAAGAGCTAAAGCAGGAGCAGCTCCTACTGATGTGGACGTCGCCGCCGAGGGAGCGACGCCGTGGAGGAAGTGGCCGGCGACGCCGCCATGGATGGAGCCGCGTCGTGTCGGCTCGGGACCGAGCGCCGCAGCACCGTGAGATCAAATCAAGAAGAAAATGCGGAGATTAGTGTACAACCTATTTGGTGGCGCCGATTTGGCCGCAACTTCATCCGAGGAAACGGTGATGATGATGCTCTTCCAGTGGTGCAGGTGAAGACAACGGTGTGGGAATGGTGGTGGCGCAAAAGACGAGGGAAACGTCGGGGCAGCTCCTTGGGGGTGGAGGACGGGGTGGCTGAACCGGCGGATGATGAGATCGACGACGGATCCTCATCCGGTACGGTGGATGAGGGACGTCGAGGTGTTGTTGTGGACAACATCATCGGGGAAGAGGCTCTGGCTGGGTGGCGGACGGAGCAGGGTGTGGGGTTTCGTCGCGGGTTTTCACGGCCTCGGTGTACGAATGGGTGGGCGGATGGGATGGCAGGTGGGAACCATGGCTTAGAGATGCGCTTGTCTGAAATGTGGGGTAAGTTACGAAAGTACCCCCACCGATTTGAGGCGGTTCTTTCGGTTCAGGGGTACCACGGGCATTTCGCGTGTCGGGATTTCACAGGAGGTGGGAGTTTTCACGCGCGTTGTAATTTCAAAATAGCAAGGCGCGGGTTGAGATGGAGGGAGTTGTCGGAGCACAACGAGACAAAGATATATCTTAAATATTTTGGTCTAACAAGGCGCGGGTTGAAATTTCCTGACAAGCCTAACGTGTACTGTACCAAATCAATGCGCACTACAAATGTCATTCAAAACTTTGAATTCATGTTATGTTCAATTAAAATATTTTCACGTATAATGCATGCAACCTACTACTCAAATGAACGCTTTAGTGCATTCCAAACGATATAATATCGCTCAATATGAACTAAATTTGAATTTGTTTTCTATTTGAATAAGATCTACAGTAATGATTGTTGTGAAGTCAAAGCATTTGAATTCATTTCTCTGTTTTAATAAGATCTACAATCATCATTATTGTCAAGTTAAACCATCGCTTGTGTATTATCTTCACAGCACACCACATGATTAGTCTCGAGTTACATATGAACTATGTGTACTATATGAACTTGAACTAGATTTTTTGAATCCACTTTATTTTGATTTCAAATCACATTACATTTCTCGCTCTAATTAGATCTTCATAATATAAACCATGTCTCATATGTATAATGTGTTTATCACATTATGTATGGTGCCCCGCCCCTACGCCTACAAGTATTTAGATGTGAGTTGCAAACACCACACATTACCACAAATTCAAATAAAATGTGAGAATGTTTGATATATAGTATTGTTTAGATTGTTCGATATTTAGTTGTAAGCTGCAAACGCCACACATTATCACAAATTCAAATAAAATGTGAGATTGTTTGATGTTTAGTATGGTTTAGATTGTTCGGCATTTAGCTGTGAGTTGCAAACGTCGTGCATTATCACATTATGGTATAACATGTGCACAACACGTGTATCACCGCTATATTGATGCATGCAATGTTTAAAACACTATGATCTCCTATTCAAATATATGAATCCGCTTTCATATCAAATTATGATCTTTGTTAGTCTCTTACACCCACACAATCCTCTAACCTTTGTAGCTACCACTAACTTTCTCCTGCATGCACACGCCTCCTCGCCTCCCCTCCCTCGCATTCTATCCACCAGGCACATTCAGTTTTTTTCTTTAGGTCGCTCTCCCGTAGTCTCCACAACTCCTTTCCGACACACACCAATCGATAAACCCTCCAATGATGCCTGCCTACAACATACACACACACACCTTCAATCTCCTCCTTTATGTGTCCTTGCCTCGTGTCTCTCATACGGTCGTAGACACACGTAAACTCTCGCCTCTTTTCATCGATCTAACAACCGCACACTCTCCTCCCCTATCTAGCTAGTAGTTGGGCCTCTCGCACCACCTCCTAGCTCCATTGTCTCTGTCTATCCGCCTCACTGGGCCTTATTTGCCTCTAACAAATGGACGACACCGACCGATCTCTCGCTATACATATAGCTAGCTAGGTCCTTATAACTCGCTTTTACCCACACGCCAATCGATCTACCTCATTAGTTGTGTCTCCTTCCTCCGACAAACAACAATTGATCTACCTATCTAGTTAGGTTTGCTTACCAAACACATGGTTCCCCTTCATCATCCATGGATGCGTCCCGACAGATCTATGACACACAGGCACACATAGAAACACATCCCCACTCTTATTGATGACATTGCAGTTCCACCCTCAGTTTGTCTAGTAGGCCTCTCCCACCATCTTTGAGAAGCAACTCCATCACCCATCCAGCACTCTACCCCTCTCCCTCCCTCTCTGTCCCATCATATTTCCCGTCCTTCAGTTATGTATGGATGTCGACCGATCTCCCTCAAGACATAGCTGGTCTCTCCTTCTCAACACATATACGAGTCGTTCTACCTCTATAGTTAGGCCTCTGCCTACCACTCCCCCACCCCCTCCCCACCACACACACCGATACATCGAGCGCTCTAGTCATGTCTCCCTGCCACACACAAACTTGACATGTGCCCTCTAACGTTCCAGTAGGCCAGTCGCCCTATATCTTTGACTTGCACACACACACAATTTCGATGGCTCTTCATCGATCTCACACCCACCCACTTGATCTCTCTTCGACTCTATCGATAGCTATGACCCTCCTCTCTTCTCGTGGATTGCCCGACCTCTATGTATGATATGGATAGGCCTCCATTTCACACACATTGCATGCAAAATTTTGTTTGAGATATCATCGACACATATTCCCACAAATAATTCACGAAATCAACCCCCACCCCACCCCACCCCAAAACAAAACACATTCATGAACGCGGTTTGTATCTCTCACACACACCCACGTAGGTGGGGGACGTGCACGAAGAGAAGAGGTGCATGCACGGCGACGATTCTGCCTCTTTCCCAACCACACCCGCAAGGGTACATGGGGAGCCTATTTCTGCATGAAAAAGGTAGCCCACGTGGTAATTTGGCACGTAATGGTTGTCCACTTGGTGGAGGGTGGATCATCTACCACGGTGAACAAAAAATTGTGACTTGACGTGTTATGTTAAAAAAAGAGGCAAACCATGTGGGGCCTACCTTAGAGGCAAGGCTCTATACACTGGAGTACTTTTGATGTGTCCCGTCAACTCGCAGAATGAGGAGAAGCTTGCTTAGTACGCCGTCTCCCCCGCCCATGGGCGCGGTGGCTCGTAGGATGAGGTGAAGCTTGCTCCGCCTTACGCCTGCTCCCTCGCCCATGCGCGCGGTGGCTCGCAGGACGAGGAGAAAAATTTACTACTCCCTCCGTTTACTCCTTGTCCCTACTACCTTGGTTATAGATATTATATCATATTGTTTGGAATATATATGTCCTTTAGTAGATTTCAATATGAACTACTAGTTGTAGGACCTTGAAGTATGTCTAGAGGGGGGGGGGGGTGATTAAAATACTTGACCGATTAAAAACCTATCCTTTTCCCAATTTTAGACCTTGGCAGATTTTAGCTATCTTTGCACAAGTCAAGCAATCTTCACACAATTCAAGCAAGCATGCAAAGAGTATATAGGCAGCGGAAATTAAAGCATGCAACTTGCAAGAATGTAAAGGGAAGGGTTTGGAGGATTCAAACGCAATTGGAGACACGGATGTTTCTGTCGTGGTTCCGATAGGTGGTGCTATCGTACATCCACGTTGATGGAGACTTCAACCCACGAAGGGTAATGGTTGCATGAGTCCACGGAGGGCTCCACCCACGAAGGGTCACGAAGAAGCAACCTTGTCTATCCCACCATGGCCGCCGCCCATGAAGGACTTGCCTCACTAGCGGTAGATTTTCACAAGTAGGCGATCTCCTTGCCCTTACAAACTCCTTGGTTCAACTCCACAATCTTGTCGGAGGCTCCCAAGTGACACCTAGCCAATCTAGGAGACACCACTCTCCAAGAAGTAACAAATGGTGTGTTGATGATGAACTCCTTGCTCTTGTGCTTCAAATGATAGTCTCCCCAACACTCAACTCTCTCTCATAGGATTTGGATTTGGTGGAAAGAAGATTTGAGTAGAAAGCAACTTGGGGAAGGCTAGAGATCAAGATTCATGTGGTTGGAATGGAATATCTTGGCCTCAACACATGAGTAGGTGGTCTCTCTCTAACTGGTAAGTTGGAAGTGTAGGTTTGTTCGATGGCTCTTCCACGAATGAAGAGGAGGTGGAGGGTATATATAGCCTCCACACAAAATCTAACTGCTACACACAATTTACCAACCTCGTGGGACCGAATCAAAAACTCGGCCGGACCGATTCAAGAAACCTAGTGACCGTTAGGATTTTTGGTGGGACTGACATGCAACTCGGTAGGACCGATATGGTTAGGGTTAGGGCATAATGTAATCTCGGTGAGACCGATTACACAAACTCGGTGAGACTGATTTTGGTAATTAGCTAACCAGAGAGTTGGTCAGGTAAACTCGGTGGGACCGATTCGCTCTTTCGGTGAGAGCGAAATGTTACGAAAGGGAAACAGAGAGTTTACATTGCAATATCGGTGGGACCGATCGCTCACTTCGCTTAGACCGAAACGTTACGAAGGGAAACAGAGAGATTACAATCCCATCTCGGTGAGACCGAGATCCCTATCGGTGAAACCGATTTGCCTAGGGTTTGTGGCAGTGGCTATGACATTTGAACTCGGTGGCGCCGGATAGAAAGAATCGGTGGGGCCGAGTTTGACTTTAGGTTTAGGTCATATGTGGATGTGAGAAAGTAGTTGAGGGTTTTGGAGCATATCACTAATCACATGAAGCAAGAGGCTCATTAAGCAACACCTCATCCCTCCTTGATAGTATTGGCTTTTCCTATAGACTCAATGTGATCTTGGATCACTAAAATGTAAAATGTAGAGTCTTGAGCTTTTGAGCTTGAGCCAATCCTTTGTCCTTAATATTTTGAGGATCCACTTTCATCATCCATGCCATGCCATTCATTGAGCTTTCCTGAAATATTTGTCTTGAATAGCATTAGCTCAATGAGCTATATGTTGTTATGAATTACCAAAACCACCTAGGATAGTTGCACTTTCAATCTCCCCCTTTTTGGTAATTGATGACAACATATAGATCAAAGCTTCGACAAATGATAATAAGATTGAAAAACATCATCGCTTTGAGAAGTATGTGATAAGCAAGAGCTCCCCCTAAATTTGTGCTTATTTTAAGATTTGCTTTGGACTGCAAATGCACCAGGAATTAAGCTCATGGGTTACTCTTCCATGTCACATACATCTTGGTGGAGCGCTCAAAATAATAAGGATTGAATACATGCACTCATCACCAAGCACAGTGAATGATCATATAAGGGTAAGTAAGATAATATCATCTAACCAGCATAAGTGTAGCTTATGATCAAACACATGATCATTAATGTCTCACATGTAAGTAGCATAGTATCTCAAGCAATCAAAAGCAAACAAAGTTCAACCAAGAAGACAAGAGAGAATAAAAGCAAACTCTCTCTCTCTCGAAGCCCTATGATCTATACATTCCCCCCCCCCCCTTTGGCAACAAGTTACCAAAAAGTTCCTAGAAAATGCATAGGACTATATCGTTTCTCAGGCTTGGTCTTCAGATGGTTGCGTAGAGATGGCTCCTTGGACGAAGGCTTCAGTTGATGTGGAAGGAGCCGAAGGAGTTGGTGCTGGAGCTGGTTGCGCTGGAGCTATAGCTGGAGCAGATGAAGTGACCCTGGTGTCTGGTATGGCTCTGCAGCTGATCTCTGAGCTCGAGGCACTCTGGCAAATGCATCAGTTGTTGTCCTGCCCTTCCTCTCCTGCATGTCATCCTCAGAGCTGCTCCACAACTAACTCAATCTCGCCATTTTGACATCAAGATCATAGAATTTTGTTCCATGATTCTTTCCGTGCTCTCCTGGTTTTGAGTTAGGTGGCCAACCCTTCTCAATCCGCAGAGTTGATGCTATCAAGTAACCAAGCTGGTCCCGCTTGTTCTTCAAAGTACTCAGATGCCTCTCGCTAGAGTTGGCATCTTGGCAGCCTTCTCTTTCCTTGCTTTATCCTTCTTTCTTGAGCTTGTACTGATGATGGTTCATTCTCAGTCATGACAACTTGATTGTCCTCAAAGTCAGGGTAGAAAACAAGGTGTTCCTTATCCAATAGATACTTCCCTGTGCCCATCTTTGAGTTAATCAACTCCTGAATTTGTGGGGCATATCCACGGCTCCTCTTTTGGTCTGCTGCTGTCCTCTAGATAGTTTCAACTATGAGGCTCATGACCATGAATTTCTGGGGCACATCAAATATGTGTAGAAAATTAATTGCATGCCCTCTGATCATGTTGTGGTCACCTGATTTGGGCAACAGAGTGTGCCTTAGGATCCAGCTTGATCGCTGGCAGCCCCGACAGAAGAAAATGAACTGACCCAAACTTGAAAGTCTCAAGTGCCTCATCCGGGATCTCCTTGTACATCCGTGACATAGAGTTGTGATCCATCTTCTTCTTGGCATAAACGCCCAAGTCATCTTCACTCTCCTTTGGGGCATTGATCGACTTGCCCATTCCTCAATGGTTGATTGGTATCTCGCTCCTTCGACATCCAAACTATCCCGCCATCCGGATAGAAATGTGTTGTGGAGTAGAATTGCATAATGAGCTCATCATTCCAGTTTGTGAGCTTCGCCCAACAAAGTCTGCAACTCCACACGATCAAGCTGTCATACACTCTGTGATAGTGTTCTTCATTTTCCTAAATGTAGGTCCAATCGACCCACCTCATATCACACACTATGGGCTTCTTATCCAACAAGATTGTCTCATAGAAGTCCTGCTGCTCCTTTATGTGGAACATGTAATCAACAGCAGTCCTTCTCCTGGTGGCATATGGATCTGACTCTTACCATAGCCTCAACCCTGAATCTCTCCTAATCTTCATGTTCTCAGCCACAGGATGAGCATCATTGTGGTCTGGAATCTTGGGTTGAGCTTCCTTAGGACTTGCCCTTCATCATCTTCCTCAGCAGCAACATCAGGCACTGGGGCCTTGTTCTTTTCAGCAGCTGGTATACTCCTGGTATTCCTCTTAGATGCACTCTTGGGCTTGTAGGCAGCTTTGGGTGCTTCTTTGGGCTTTGAAGTTGCAACCCCTGACTTTATTGCATCACCCATCAGCTTTTGTGCCTTGGGTGCTGGTGCAACAACCTCTTCTTCTTCATCTTCTTCCATCATGGAAGGCTTTCCTATTACTCTGGACATGGTCTTCTTGACCCTTTCCTTCCTTTTCTTTCCTTCTCGCAGCAGCTCTTTGGGTTGGGTTTCCAAAGATGCTTGAGTGGAGACTCGCTTTAGACATTGGTTGTCTTCCTGTAGGCCTTTTGATCTTCATCCTCGGCTTTATTGAGTTGAGCTATACTCCTTCTTGAGTACTTTCTTCTTTGAAATAGCCTCATCCTCAACTCGCCACATAATCCTCATCCTCGCACTGAGGTTCTTCTTCCTTGTCCTAGTGGCAGCTTTGGGCAAATTGTCTGGGAGTGCTTCGCTTCCTCATTTGAGCTGCTAGAGGGACTAGTGCCCTCACTCATGTGAATCTGCTCTTCCGACTTGTTCGCTGTCACTTTGGTTTGACATGCTGCACACAATCGATCGCTGACCCCGTGAATAGTTATAGATGAGGTAGACTGGATGAGCATCACAAAATGCAGAGATTTTTGCAAAAGAATGATTCAAAAAAACTTGTTTTTAGTTTTCCACAGAAAGCATATCGGATCTACCGATTTTCAAACTCGGTGATACCGAAGCAGTTTTGGAACCTAAACTAGTGAACTCGGTCAGACCGAGTCACAGTTCGGTGGCACCGAGACTGCTAGGGTTTCACAAAGTTTTAAAATCGGTCACACCGATTAGCAATTCTCGGTTAGACCGAGAGTTACTAGTGCAATGGCGTTAGCCAAATCGGTGGGACTGAGTTTTTCAACTCGGTGGGTCCGAGATGGTTTCGGCGGAAACCTAACCCTAAATTTTTGAATCACATCTATTCTAAGGATTGTATTGACTGGACAGAGGTGTTTCAATCGTGGCAAGAAGCATAATGAACACAATGTGCTGAGAATCAGACGAGGATAGCATTGTGATCGAGTTCATACCCTAGTTCGGCGTGAACTCGCTACGGCGGCAACGGCGGAGATGAAATCCGTTGACGGCGGCGGAGACCAGCGACAGGAGGCGGCTGGCGACGAAGTCGACGATTCGGAGACCTAGTAGGCAGAGCGAGCTATGCGCGGGCGAAGTGTTTTAGAGAAAGTTTTCCAAAATTTTGCCCGTGTGAATATATAGCCCGACGCTGTCGGTGTGACCGAGTGGAACAACTCGGTGGCACCGAGATGCATAACTATTTACAGTTACAGCAACTCGGTGTGACCGAAAAGTTCAAATCGGTTGCACCGAGATGAAAACCTAGATCGACTTAGTGATCTCGGTATGACCGAAATGGATGAATCGGTCGACCGAAAATCACAAAGAAGTTTTGGAAGTTTTAAGTCTATGACTAATCGGGACTCGAAAGTGCTCCTCACACGAGTGGTTCGAATCTGACTTGATCAAATATTGTGATGTAGCATGAATAGAGTTTGAGACGAGAAAAGCATAGATAGCTAGAGAAGGTTCTTAGGCATTCTTGTCCATCCACTTGGCCAAAGAAGAAGAAACCAATCAATCAAAACAACAAGTGGATGTCCTCGAATGAGTAAAATATGCAACCAACATGCTCACACAATAAAATGACAAATGAAATATGTGACAAAGCATGCACAACCAATTCTAGCATCTATCAAACAATTGGCGATGACTAGGTCATCTATATATGAGTATATTGACTTAGGAGTCAAATGACAACATTTGATCATAGGTCATACTCATCGTTTAAGCTCAATTGGGGTTACCACTTTTACACAAAGCATTTATGTGTTCACATCATTAGAGTTGCTTTGACTCAATTCTTAGAGTTAAGCTCCCCCTAGATGTGAGATCCCCCCTTAGAGGGATGAACTAACCTTGGGTTTTGTCGATGATGACTTCATGTAGGTGTTGAAGATGTGGATGCTCAATTTTGATGTAGATGTTTTGGAGCAAACCTTTGGAGTGAGTTGCACTTTCAATACCTACATGGGTTAGTCCCACAAGGAACAAACAAGAATATCCAGACATAGAGTGATGCATTTACAAAATGATGTCCATGAAGACATTAGGTTACCGTGTCCCTTGCCTTACCAACATGAGGGTTGGTGACTCCTTGAACTAGTGTAAGATATGGAAGATGATTGCACTTGTCCTTGCCATAATGATATGAGTGAAAAATGTTGGCGGAGTCACCCTCAAGAAGTCTCTAGTTCTTCTTCTTCGGGATCCACATCATCTTGATGGGAATCCTTGGTGTAGTAGTTGTACTTGATGAAGTAGAACTTGACATAGTCTTGGGAACCCACTTGACCAAGGCCTTAGGTGCTTCTTCAAATGCATCAATCTCCTCTTGAAGCTTGTCCTTGCCTTTGTTCTTGTGGTCTTGTGGTGGAAGATCATCTTGTACTTGTGTTCCCTTAAAGGAAGTAGGATCATAATTCTCTTGTTGAGGAACAAACTTTGTCTTAGGGTATTGATCTTCTTCCCACTCTACTCCATTTGCATTGAACTTTCGTTCAAAACCAACACCTTGATTCTTCCGGTGCCTTCCTTGCTTGCGTACAATTTCTTCAAATTGCTTACTCCCGGCAAGGCTCTTGTATACACCTTTCTCTATAATTCCCTTCAATAAGCTGTTTTCTTGGTCAAGAGTAACTTGGCTAAGAGAATCATTAGTGGAATCAAGAGAACTACTAGAAGCAACAATATTGGATTTAGCATTGTTATTGTTACTACTAGAGAAAGAATCTTTCTTGTTCTTGTTACTAGACTTGACTTGAGGCATGTAACTAGATAAGAGTAAACGCTGGCAATGTAAGAAGAACTTTTCTTACGGAGATCATCATTGATTGCTTTTAGAACTCATGCTCTTGCTCAAGATTGAGTTTTTCAAAGCGTAACTTCTCATGAGCCCTTAAAAGTTCTCGATGATCTTCGAAGATAGTTTCATGATCTAACTTAAGAGTGTTTAGTTCTTTAGTTAGAAGCTCAATCTTCTCCTTATCATTGTCATTCGTTTCATCTTGATTAGCATGATTAATTGACGTTTCATCATAGTATTCATCACTAGAGTTGTCAACAAGTAAATCATCATCACCTAGCAAGTCATCTTCATCACTATTAAAATCCACATACTCGAGGTGTGTTACCTTAGGACCTTTGGCCATGAAGCATATTCCAATTCCTTCATTTGGTGAATCAAATATGTCGAGGAGTTGGTTGACACAAGTGCTAGACCGCAACACCTTCATCTTGAGTGTATTCGAGTTGGAGTTATAGCTTCTCTCGAGTGATTGTCTGAGTCGGAGCGGATACCCATTCACCAACGTGAGCTTGATGTCTTCATTTTGTGTAGCTCTTTGATGACTTGTCCTTCCTTTCCGAATCCTTGCTTCTCCGTGAGGGTCTTCGCTCATAACGATCATCTCTACTCCTCTCTCTCTTGGTGGTGATTCTTCTTCTACTTCTTCTCTTGGGAGAATCTTTCTTCTTTGTAGGGTGCCGTACACTCATTTAAATAGTGTCCGGTCTCCCACAATTGTAGCAATTGCTCTCTCGACTAGAAGATCTTTTGTCATTGTAGGACCTTGATTTAGAGCTTCTTTCTTTGCTTCTACTCTTGTAGAATTTGTTGAAATTCTTCACCATTAGGCTCAATTATTCATTGAAGGTTTGTTTCTCACTTGATGATGTGGGGCTTCACATGAGGCTTTGTAAGCACCACTTGACTTGTTGTGAAGTTCCTCCTTATCCTTGAGTGACATCTCATGAGCAACAATTCTTCCAATGACTTCGCTGGCTTGAGATCTTTGTAATTTGGCATCATTTGGATCAATGTGCACACGGTATCATATTTTCCATCCAATGCTCTTAGGATCTTCTTGATGATGAATCTGTCGGTCATCTCTTCACTTCCTAAGCCGGCAATCTCATTTGTGATAAGAGCAAGCCTAGAGTACATTTCAGCGACACCTTCACCATCCTTCATTTTGAACTTGTCAAGCTAACTTTGGAGCACATCCAACTTGGATTCCTTGACAGAGTCGGCACCTTCATGCATATCAATCAAAAGTATCCCAAATTTCCTTTGCATTCTCAAGACGGCTGATTTTGTTGAATTCTTCGGGGCACAAGCCATTGAAGAGGATATCACAAGCTTGAGCGTTGTATTGCAGCATCTTCAACTATTCCGCGCTAGCTTCACGGTTCGGTTCTCTCCCATCAAAGAATTCACCTTGCAAGCCAATACACACAATAGCCCAAACGGCGGGGTTATGTCCGAGAATATGCATTTTCATCTTATGCTTCCAACTAGCAAAATTAGTGCCATCAAAGTAGGGACCTCTATGGTTGTGAAACCAAGGCTATGACCACCAAAAGCTATGGAAATCAAAGCAAATGGAGACCAAAGCTCAGATACCACTTGTAGGACCTTGAAGTATGTCTAGGGGGGGGGGGTGATTAGACTACTTGACCGATTAAAAACCTATCCTTTTCCCAATTTTAGACTTTGGCAGATTTTAGCTATCTTTGCACAAGTCAAGCAATCTTCACACAATTCAAGCAAGCACGCAAAGATTATATAGGCAGCGGAAATTAAAGCATGGAACTTGCAAGAATGTAAAGGGAATGGTTTGGAGGATTCAAACGCAATTGGAGACACGGATGTTTTTGTCGTGGTTCCGATAGGTGGTGCTATCGTACATCCACGTTGATGGAGACTTCAACCCACGAAAGGTAACTGTTGCGCGAGTCCACCGAGGGCTCCACTCACGAAGGATCCACGAAGAAGCAACCTTGTCTATCCCACCATGGCCGTCGCCCACGAAGGACTTGCCTCACTAGCGGTAGATCTTCACGAAGTAGGCAATCTCCTTGCCCTTACAAACTCCTTGGTTCAACTCCACAATCTTGTCAGAGGCTCCCAAGTGACACCTAGCCAATCTAGGAGACACCACTCTCCAAGAAGTAACAAATGGTGTGTTGATGCTGAACTCCTTGCTCTTGTGCTTCAAATGATAGTCTCCCCAACACTCAACTCTCTCTCTCTCACGGGATTTGGATTTGGTGGAAAGAAGATTTGAGTGGAAAGAAACTTGGGGAAGGCTAGAGATCAAGATTCATGTGGTTGGAATGGAATATCTTGGCCTCAACACATGAGTAGGTGGTTCTCTCTCTAACTGGTAAGTTGGAAGTGTAGGTTTGTTCGATGGCTCTCCACTAATGAAGAGGAGGTGGAGGGTATATATAGCCTCCACACAAAATCTAACTGCTACACACAATTTACCAACCTCGTGGGACCGAATCAACAAACTCGGTCGGACCGATTCAAGAAACCTAGTGACCGTTAGGATTTTTGGTGGACTGACATGCAACTCGGTAGGACCGATATGGTTAGGTTAGGCATAATGTAATCTCGGTGAGACCGACATACAAACTCGTGAGACTGATTTTGGTAATTAGCTAACCAGAGAGTTGGTCGTAAACTCGGTGGGACCGATTCGCTTCTTTCGTGAAACCAAATGTTACGAAGGAAACAGAGAGTTTACATTGCAATCTCGGTGGGACCGACGCCACTTCGTTAGACCAAACGTTACGAAGGGAAACAGAGAGATTATAATCCCATCTCGGTGAGACCGAGATCCCTATCGGTGAAACCGATTTGCCTAGGGTTTGTGGCAGTGGCTATGACATTTGAACTCGTGGCGCCGGATAGAAAGAATCGGTGGCAATGAGTTTGACTTTAGGTTTAGGTCATATGTGGATGTGAGAAAGTAGTTGAGGGTTTTGGAGCATATCACTAAGCACATGAAGCAAGAGGCTCATTAACAACACCTCATCCCTCCTTGATAGTATTGGCTTTTCCTATAGACTCAATGTGATCTTGGATCACTAAAATGTAAAATGTAGAGTCTTGAGCCTTTGAGCTTGAGCCAATCCTTTGTCCTTAATATTTTGAGGGATCCACTTTCATCATCCATGCCATGCCATTCATTGAGCTTTCCTGAAATATTTGTCTTGAATAGCATTAGCTCAATGAGCTATATGTTGTTATGAATTACCAAAACCACCTAGGATAGTTGCACTTTCACTAGTACATACCCAAACACTGATGTATATAGACGTATTTTAGAGTGTAGATTCACCATTTTGCTCAGATGTAGCACTCTCCTCGCCCCGACTCTACCACGCGTGGACGCGGCAGCAATTCATTCGGTCTCATATAGCCGTAACGATATATACTGCACTACCATTATTTCTCGACTTCAAGAGGCTAAGAGCCAATTGCAAGGTTAATATTTTGGAGATGCAAGCGCAAGGTTATAGGAGAACGAGTAGTAGGTGCCGCACATTTATAAATATATTTTTTTCTTCATGGCACGACGCAATATGATAGGTTCATATGGAGACAAAAGGAAACCGCCCACTATATACATAGTCGACGGGCCAGCCTACACGGTTGCTTGCTGGGGTTGCTCGCTTCACACTCTCGCACAAAACGATCGTGGCCACATCTCTAACATCCCGGAGGATCATGTCCGCTTGGGGAAGGGGTGGATGCTTAGTGTAGATGCGGTGGTTGCCGCCGACGCGAAACCCACCGTCGGCACGTCCCGATCAGGGGTCCCCGCCATTCTCTCTCACAAAGCCGTGAGGTTGCCTTCGCCTTGCTCACTGCCGCAACGTGGGCAGTTGCCGCCTCCCTCCGCCTCCTCAAGGTTGAGCTACGCCCCTCGTGTACAACTCCCTTTATAGCCGGCTTGCACCATCGCTCCTGTGTGCCCACATCACCCTCGTGGATATTTCTCTACTTTGCCCCACACATACCTCTCATCGGCTTCTACGTGATCAGATTTGTGATGAGTTTATGTCTCATCAACTAGTCCCAGAATCTTATTCTAATCACGCTTCTTCAATTTCTTTGCCACAGGATGCTCATCTCGATTTTGGTGAAACTGCACAAAATGATTCAACGGTCAAAAGGTTGCAAACTTCATTTATTAGGAAGCTCGAACGCTGCCAAAGAAATTGAAGCCTGGTCGGGGTTCACGGTTCAAGGGCTAGGGACTGCATGGATTGTTTTTTTCTTTAGCTGCCTCTGTTCCAAATTAAGTGTCAACTTTAGTAGTAGTACAACTTTGTACTAAAGTTTTCACAAAGTTGAGACACTTATTTTAGAACGGAGGGAGTACATATTTGCTATGATATGTCAATCATTGAGATGCAATAGCATGCATGTTAGTCTCCTTTGTTTTGGATGAAATGTTGCAACGGCAACCTTGGATGCAAGATACATGTAACAGAAGCTGGAAGCTTCATAGCATTGTACAAATTTATCTCGCTGATAAATTACAGTACGTACTATACTAGTACTTCCTCCGTTCCTAAATATAAGTATTTGTAGAGATTTCACCATGAACCACATGTGGATGTATATAGATGCATTTTAAGTGTAGATTCATTCATTTTGTTCCCTATGTAGTGGAATCCCTACAAAGACTTATCTACTAGTAATAGCTAGCCCCCACTACTAGGAATTCTCTATCCTCTCCTTGAGCCACATCATCAAAATTGATGCAGCCATTAGATGAAGTAAATCAGTCCATAATAGCCGTCTGATCTAGACATTGAGAGGCTCCGCACTAAGCCACATGCAAGCATGCAGAAATACCGTGGCACATGCATGTGAGTGGGTTTTAAATCACATCAACATGTCTGCATGCGAGCATGCACCGGTAGCATGCATGTAAGTGAGCTTTTAAGTCCCGTTAATATGTCAAAAATAAAAATATAATCCCATTATGCAGTAGGAGTTGGCTGATCTTTTTTCCTTACGTGGGAAGATCTAAATGATGATGGGAGTTTATTTAGTTTGGCTACCACATTTGTCATGCAGTTATAGAGTTTTATGAAATCGATAATTTTGCGCTGAGAGATATACCGTTGTTCCGCGGCAACGCGCGGGGACTCATCTAGTAATATTTAGGAACGGAGGGAGTACTATGTAAAGAGTTAGGTGTCGAACGGTGATAGTGTGAGGTGGGCCATGTAATCACCGAGCTCATGTTTTCACTGCTCTTGCACGCCTCACTGTAAGAATCGAGAAAATTGTAATCTAGTAGTAGTACCTCCTTTCACGAAAGCGTGGGACATCCAGAGTCCTATCACCTCAAGAATAAAGACCAATGAGCCGCCAAATCACATAGACCCAGCAGAAGTTGGACGGATGAAGCAACCATCACTCTTGCGCCAGGAGAGGTCACATCCGCCTGCCCGGCATGAATGCGGCACCGATTTTTGGAGTGGCGCTGACTGCTTGGTGGGAAGCTGGGCGATGGAGGGGCTTTGGGTGGGCCAGGCTGGTTAGGAGCGGGCGTGGCAGCTGTCCGCATGTCCCTACCGGACACGCCCGGAAACGAGAGGATGCACCAACTCTCGTGACTAAAATCATACACTACACAACATCTCTCTATAGGAGTAGGTCGATCTGTCGCTCTCTCTAACACACACACACACCTTGGTCCCGTTGCACCTTCTAACGTGACTTATTACACCTAGAAGGAGGGAGTAGTAAGTATACGAGATACGGTGGCACACTGACTTAAGTCGAATACAAGTGCCCAAAATTTGTGTGCATGTTATAATAAAGATTCACTTAAAATAGTACGTGAGCGAACAGAGGGATCAATTGGACAGTGTTTCTGAGCAGTAGCGAGGTGTGTGAGGTAAGATACACCGCTGGCGCTTTTTATTTTTCTTATTAATTTGTTTGTTTCACCCTCTGACTGGTGGAACCCAACGTACTACGTGGAGAGAGGTAAGGTGACTAAGGCTGCATTATTTCTGCACCACTGTGGATAGTCTTACCACCAAAGCCACATGACACGATTATGATTGAAATCCCAATGACTCCCACACACAAAAAAACACGGCATGCTTGTCACACGAATGCAGGAATGTATAAAAGGTTATTTCCCTCTCGTTGAACATAATGGGAGGGTTGTGTAGCTGGTTAGCCTGTTCGCTCATCAAACTTGAGGTCTTGGGTTCAATAACTACACTTGAGCATAATTTGTGCCAGGAGGATTCTTTGACTGGTCAAATTGTTTTCTAGGGTTTGCATGTTTCACACTCTCTCCAAAGATATATATACACGATGGAGCCTCAACGCTAGAAGTTGCTCTCTTCACACTCTCTCGCCTCTCCGCTGGAGCCTCAGCGCTAGAAGTTGCTCTTCACACTCTCTCGCCTCTCCAGATCTAAACAAGACTTGCTGGCCTCTCTCTCTCCTCACTGCTGCTCAAAGAGCCGGCAGGAACCGCTCCACGAAGGGAAGGAGGCTTAACACTGTCGCCCGGCGAGGGACTACTGGCGCAGTTGTTCACTTTCCACCCAGCGGCGACGGGAGGGCCTCCCACCCTTCCTCTTCGCTGTCACTTGCCGCCCATCGAACCACGCCCCAAGAACCTTAAGGTAGAATTTACTTACTCCACATGCATTGCTCTAGCTGCATGTATACCATGAATCTAGGATGTGGTTCAAAGAGGAAAGGAGTGGGGGAAAGTAGTGGGAAAAGTTGTATATAGCATGAATCTAGGACATGGTTCAAAGAGGAAATGAAGGGGGAAAGTTGTATAGCATGAATCTAGGACGTGGTTCAAAGAGGAAAGGAATGGGGGAAAGTAGTGGGGAAAGTTGTATCGCATAAAACTAGGACGTGGTTCAAAGAGGAAAGGAAGGGCGAAAGTACTAGATCAAAAGGAAAGGAAGGGACAAGGCTGTAGAGTTTGAGCAGACTAGATTTGCTGCGCCACATAGGGAAAGGTGTCTAAAGATAACAAAACTGGGACCAACACAAATATGCTCCTTGGTTGTTTGTTCTTTGTTGCAACAGATCTGTGCATGACCATAGTACATCAGTAGATGCACATGGTGCAAAAGGCCCACTATCCCTGCAACTCATTAGCTGTTGTTAATCTAAGGCCCTGTTTGGTTAAAACTCCTAGTCCCTACCTGCTTGGTTCCGTGGACTAAACATGGACTAGAGGTTATTGAATGACATGCTAAAAGACCATGTTACCCCTAGTAATGAACTAATAGAGACAAGGTGCGATGCGTGGCAGGGCAACTGTTGAAAGTCCCAAAAAGACTCCCTCGGGTCTTCTTTCTTTAGTCCCAAATGCCCACTTTAGTCCCTAAAAGTCCCTCCTGTTTGGTTTAGATGGGACCGACACGGAGTTTTTTAGTCCCTACACCAAAATGTCTCGTAAACAAACACCTCTAATAATGCGCTGGAAAATTGATGCAATGCCACGCTTAAAAGCAAATTACATGTTTAACTAATTTTATTGTTAATATAATCTCTATGTTAATATTAATCAATGCCACCGCTTGAGAAATGCTACTGCCTTGCTTTCTTTCCCATTTAGATAAGGTAGATGCTTCTTTTGTTGGCTTATGTGTCATCCACCGTTATTGACCACTAATTGTTTCCTTTGCACCTCTGTAAACAAGGTTATCTATTTCACCTTGTTGCCATTAGACTTTTTTGTTGCACCGCACAAAACACTTTTGTTTTAAGAGTGTTTTGTGCAGTTCAACCAAAATGTCACACCGACAACGTTGCTTGATTGCTTGATCTTAGTGGAACTGCACAAGAGGAGATCTTACTTCCTATCCGCTAAGGCTAATTTGGTTCAGATCTTCTTCTTGTGAGTTGTTTGAATTCGCATCACGAGAGGTCACTACTAGCCTTCTTTCACATGATTCTCGCAGGTGCTTTCATATGTTGTGCTACTTGTATGATAATGTTGCTTGATTTTAGTGAACTGCACAAATGGAGACAAGACTTCCAATCAGATGCAAAAACCGTAATATCCCATTGAGCTAAGATAAGGATATTTCACAACCATGGCCTGTATTTTGCCACTTTCATCGAAATTTATGTTTAGTACTATACTTGTGCTCCCTAATTGACATGCCAAATCTTACATTGAATGCGAAGCTTGTCTGTTATTGAACCAAGTGATGAAGGGGAAGAACAAGCGGAAGAAAAACAAAAATCAACTCCCGGTGCTGTAATGAAGCAATCGAACTGTGATGACACAAGTAATGATATAGTTTTGCATCTTAATTTATTGCTATGGCTGGAACGAGCAATTGTTTTGCCACCGATTTGATGCCACTCTTAATGTAATATGTAATTATCTCTACTTGTGCAAACAGGATCTTCTTTGAAGATACCATATATTTTAGTGGAACTGCACAAGAAGATGTTGGAAACATTAAACTAATCGAGGAGTATATAGTAAGCATGGCCACCACCGAGATAGCAAAGATGATTCCTGAGAAGTGCTTCATCTCGTATGCTCTACACAATAAGCCTCCGACAAAGGTTGGTACTACCACCGATTTCATCCATATGATTGAGCTTTGTCATCTCTATTGGTGTTGTGCTACTATTTTTAGATACCGCCATGAAAAAGTGGTATTATCCTTGAGAAGTGCTTCATCCGTGTTGTTTTAAATATTTCCTTTCCTTTTTCGAGCAAACAGGATATGCTAGCATTTAGCAGTCCTCTTATCTTTGCACAACAGGATCATCTTCCTCTGAAGAAGAATATGGAGTACGTGAAGTGATTATGCCAGGATGAAGAAGCCCTGTCTATCTTCTCATCAGAAGATGCAGTTGAAGGATGGTTACATTACTCCCCACAAGACCAAACTAACTTCAGCTCGTAGGACCGACAAATTCCATTTTTGCTGTGATGCGCGAGTACAATGTTGTTCTAGGATTCTTTTCGGTGAGTTCCATTTTTCTAAAAGTGTGCTCTACATGGACCATGTATGTGCCTGTTGAAACTGCAATTCATAGTACAGTTTGCTTTATACTAATCACTTTTTGTATTTGTGCAAACAGGGTGCTCAGCTTGATTTCAATGGGAACTGCACAAAATGTTCATGAATACATCGAATCATTCATTTCCACCACAAGAAAGGAGGTGCCGATAAGTTCAAGGCATTGCAACATATAAGGGTGAAATCATACAAGCTACGCGAATTTGGTTGATTTTGGTGGAACCGCACAAAAGAACAACTGGTTTATTTAGCACGAGGTGCCATGTCAATGTCCGAACTGATGGAAACCCTGCCCATTCCACAATCGTAGGCATTTGATATTTTGAATGGGACAACCTTGTCAAATTTTGCTCATTGATTTTAGCAAGACATGCATTTGATATTTTGAATGGGACGCCTTTGCTGTCAGCAGCGCCGATCAATTTTTTCTTTATTCTTTAGTTGTGTAGTAAATATTGCCTCGACATGTGAGTCGCCGAGATGCATAATCATCGATTGTTTTGAATGTTCTCTATGAATTGCCGTGCCTGTGTGTTTGATTGCAATGTACAGAAACGCTAAAAAGATGCTCAAACTCTTTGTACTCCTTATGTCCCTTTTACTTCGCACATTGTGAAAGTGCATACTTTTTGTATAAGATTGGTCAAAGTAGAGATACTTTGACTGCAGCATAAAACTTGTATGCGACTAGAAAGGACCGAGGGAGTACATGTGAAACTGCTGCAAACGAGGTGATCACCTTGGGAATAATGCTAGTATGTATTGTTTTGCATGTTCATCCAATGCAAGTGATACAGGAATTCGAACTAATCGAAATAAATTCATTCATACACGGTCGGATTTCATATAAACATGCCGGATTTCATTACATTTCATACATTCTTCAACTAAAAAGGGGTGCACTGGAGGTATAATTAATTAACCGAAGCTACCCACCTGTGTCCCGCTGAGCCGAACAGAAGCTTCAGTGACTTAACTGCAGGTGCAGTTGCGTAACTGACATGTGGCCTGTTGGGCCCACGTGTCAGTCAGCCAACTGCACCAGCAGTTAAGTAGAAGCAGCGTTCTTCTCCAGCGCAGCTCTCCGACTCCACATCGCTGCCAAGAAGCTAACCGGCTGTCAATGGTGAACCCACCTAGCTTGGCTTCAACCGGAGGGTAGCAGCGCTGGCCTTACTTGGACCCGAGCGGCGGCGACCTACCATGTTCTACTCTTCCTTGTTTTCTGTGTGGCGCGGCCTCGTTGGCAGCGGGGCGGGGCCTCAGCGGAGCCGGTGATTTCCTCTATCTCGTTGCCGGCGGCCGGCGCCTCAGCGGAGCGGTGGAAATCCTCCCCCACGTTGCCGGCAGGGTGGGGCCTCGCAGAGCCGGCGATGTCCTCTGCCTCGTTGTTGGCGGGCGGGCTCCGGAGCCGGGCGGTGTCTCTGCCTTATTGTTGGCGCCATGGGCCTCGCAGAGCAGGGCCTCGCCGACGCCAGCGGAGCAGGACTCGCCGGAGCCGGCATTGTCCTTCCGCCTCGCCCTCGGTCTCGCCAAACAGCGCCGCCCGCTTCATCGCCTCTTTGTTAGCTCTTTGTAGGCGGCCACAGCCTCCGCCACCCGCGATGCGGTACCGCCACGCCGAGGCGGCCCTTGCAGCGGAGCGGTACGAGTCGAGCAGCGCCTCGCCTCCGCTGGCCGCTGGCGATCTGCTCCTCCGCCGCAGTGCTCCCGGAGGAGATGGTGGTTGTAGGCGGCGCCGGCCTGCGCCTCCGGAACTGCTCCCACGATCCGCCTCACCCGTCCATATATTGGGCACGAGCCTCGCCGATGGTCATGGTGCAATGCACCAGTGAGGATGGCGCGGAGGAGGGGTTGGCGCCGGATCGCCGACTACCATGTTCTCCATTGGGACGCTATCCTCCGGCTGCTCGCCGCCAGCCGGTCGGCAGCAATGGCTACCATCTCCTGTGGTCCGTCCGTCCGCCTGTCCTCAAGAGCGCCGAGCGCGAGGAAGCCATGGTGGGCAGTAGTGGTGTGGACTAGAGAAAGGAACGGATGCGGATGATCGCGCTATGGCCGGCGCAGCAGTTTATATAGCAATGGTGGGCGGCGGAGGGACGGACGTGTGGCGCCAAAGAAGCCGCCTCGGCAACTGCGTATCATTAATGTGGGCGGCAGATGGACGGACGGACGGCACTTGTGTCATTTGAAGGCGGAGCAATCGCCAGCACCGGGAAGCGAGGCGGGCGGCGCTGATCAAGCCGGGCGGAATTCGCAAGGGCGAGGAGATGACTTTAGTTGGAGAGGATGACAATGGGGACCCACCAGGTCCATAGCCTCATGACGCAAGTACCTCCTTATATATATATATATATATATATATATATATATATATATATATATATATATATAACTATAATTTATTTTGCTTCCTCCTGGTTTCCTGACATCACGGTCCCACACCATTGTCAACCTATGTAGTAGTCAATAAACGAGAGAATTTCACAAGAAGCGGCCGACAGCTGGGACCAAGCAGCTCGAGTAGTATTTGTGTTTTTGAGGTGTGAGCACTGCAGAGTTTTTCGATGTTTAGCCCAGATATTAATTGTTCTCCTCTAAACAACAACGAAAACATCATGCATGTATTAATCTGGCGGGTGGTCTGCCTAGCCCAAAGCCGATATCCAGCCCAGATATTAATTTTTTTCAAGCTGAAAATGGCTAGCCCAGCTATACATTTTTTTAGGATTACCCACGCAAGGTCAAGTTGTTATTCTCCGCCCCGCTGGGCTGCAAATCTTTCCTAGGAGGGATGCATTAGGCTTAACAAGAAAATGGGCTTTAAGAAATAATAAATGGGATGTAATTATAAAACTGGGCAGTAACTATAAAAAAATGCACCAAACACGTGATTACTTTATAAAGTATTATTTTTGGATATTGAAAATTTTAATTTCATTAATTGTTGCGAGCACAATGTTTTGTTGGATTTTTACGTAATATATATTTATATTGAAATTGTATTTAATATGACTAGAAATTTTGGGATAAAAATATTTCGGATCCCATCAAAATGTGGGAAACTTTATTGAATTCTGTTTTGAACGGTTGGTTGAAATGGGCTGTACTTTTAACAAACTGTAAATGGGCTGTAGTAAATTCCATTAGAATTCAAAAATGGGCTACACATTCTTACATATCTCAAATGGGCTATAAGTTCTCTGCCACACACTTGGCCTTACTAGGTTGACGATCCCTAAAAAACAGAGTTGACGCGTATGCAAGGCTTTGTCAACTTATAGTCAACACACGGTTCTAGCAGCAGTTGCCGTTGGATGTCCATCCAATGGATGCCGTGCTTCTTCTTCAATCTCGAAAATTCTAGCTTCACCCGCCCAAAACATGATTCCTCCCCGACATCCGGGCGCACTGCTTCGAAGCTGACTCAGGCCTACTAAGTTGACGTATCAAGGGCTTTGTCAACTTAGTCAATATAAACGATTCTAGCTGCAGTGACTGTGACGATGTCCATCCAACGGCCGTCGTGCTTCTTCAACCTCCGGTCTTCTTGCTCCAAATACCCAAAGCAAGCAGGTCGTGCCGCCGCTCCTACCTCCCGTGGCCGGGTGTGTTGCCCATGAGGCCTCACCGCCCCTACTACTCCCACCGCTGGCCAAGCCATCCTCCACTCACCCACACCCCGTTATTCTGCGGCGACGGTAGAAGAATCAACCAGTGAACCTCGTGACTCTTCTTCGCATGTGCATCCACCGCCGTGTCTTCCCGCCCCGTCGCCCCTTCCTAGGCCTCGCCGCCCACCGCCTGGTGCTCTCGGCGCGCTGCGTGGTCAACGTGGTCAAGGAACGACTTCCATCGGACATGGACTGTACGTGGAGAAGCTGACAGCTGGGTCCACGGCAGCCGCAAGGAAGTGCCTCCTTATTATGCGGAAAATAATTATTCCTCCACCTGACAGCGGGGACCCACCAGACGGGCCACCATATTTCATAAAAAAATGATTCACCCCCTGACTGCTGGGACCCACCAGCTACATCTTCGCACGCAAGGAAGTGCGTTCGAAAAAAAAACGATTCGCCCCCCGACTGCTGGGACCCACCAGCTACACCTTCGCACGCAAGGAAGTGCGTCTGGGCAAAAAAAAACGATTCACCCCGTGACTGCTGGTACCCAGCAGCTACACCTTCGCACACAAGGAAGTGCGTCCGGGCAGAAATAAACAAAATGATTTGACTCCCTGACTGTTGGGACCCACCAGCTACATCTTCGCAGGCAAGGAAGTGCCTGACAATCGGGACCCACCTGGTCGAAGCGTACGTAGCATTGTCATTCTGGTCGCGAATGTGTACGTACATACTGGTCGATGTAGAGGCGCGCACGTGTCGTAGTAGAGGCGCGCACGTCTCATAGTAGAGGTGCGCACGTAGCATGTACACGTACGTACAACGGCCAGGGTGCAAGAAACAAAATACGGCTATGTATATGTACATACGGGCAGGGTCTCGAAAGCCTACTCACGCATACGTAAGGCCAGGGCTCGTGTACATGGCTGGGTCGGAACGGAGAAACAGCGTCGTCGTCGTGTTCATGGGGAGGCAACAGAATGTGTCGTGTTCATGGGAGGCAACGGAATGCGTCGTGTTCATCGGGAGGCAACGGAACGCGTGGGAGCCAACCGGCTGGGTCGGAACGGAATGCGTGGTCGTGTTCATGGGGAGGCAACATAATGCGTCATGTTCATGCGGAGGCAACGGAATGCGTCATGTTCATCGGGAGGCAATGGAACGCGTGGGAGCCAACCGGCTGGGTTGGAACGGAATGCGTGGTCATGTTCATCGGGAGGGCTTGGACGGAACAGGTGATGGAAACGAGGCCTGGCGTACAGCAGAACGGAGGAAACGGACCTCCTATGGTCGAAACGGGGGTCCTGTTGATCGGGAGGGGTGTGGTGTACCGCAAAACGGAGGAAACGGACCTCCTACGGTCGAAACGGGGGTCCTGTTGATCGGGAGGGTGTGGCGATCGCAAAACGGACGAAACAGACTCCTACGGTTGAAACGGGGTCCCGTTCATCGGGAGGGTGTGGGCGCATCGCAAAACGGACTCCACGGATATTGTTCATCTCCACCGTCGACCTCCTCCAGCCTCCACGGGCTACCGCCGACCTCCTCCAGCCTCCACGGGCTCCCTGCTCACCCAGCCTCCACCGCCGCTACTCCACCGCCATCGCTCAACCACCCTCCACCGCCTCACATGCTCATCCAGCCCTCCACACCACGGGGTCCAGTTCAACCACCCCTCCACGGGCACCCCTCCACCGTCTACTGTTCATCCAGCCCTCCACACCAAGGGGCACTGTTCATCCAGAGGCAACACCACCGCTCACTGTTCATCCCAGAGGCATCATCGATCGGCTACAGTTAGCAACAGTAGAGAAGGAATCGCTCGATCGGGTTCAGTTAACAGCTATCTATCGATCGCTCGGGTTCAGAACGCGAGCTCCCAGTGCAATCGCCGGGTTCATTTAGAGCCCAATGCCTCGCCGGGTTCATTAGAGCTAACGCCCGCACGCACGCTGCGCAGATGTGTACTAGAGAAACACGATCGCCGCCCCGACCTCCCACCATAACCGGACCTCCCAAATTTTCCTCGCCTCGCTTCTACCACGGTTTTTTCCGCCATGGACGCACCCAAAGAATGTCATGCAGCTGCGCTCTCCGCCCGCCAGACGAAAAGCCCATTTTCTGTCATGATTTTTTGTCATAGAAGTATGAGCCCACCACATCTATGATGATACCGGGTTTTGTCACAATCATCGTCATAGAAGTGTCATATGTATGACAGAATTTTTTTTGTTCGGCCCAAAATGTCACGAATGTGTCCTTTTTTTTGTCGTGTCACTCACATTGATATATTGATGGGCATCTCCATAGCTCGTTGATAAGCCTAGTTGATGTGAGACTATCTTCTCCTTTTTGTCTTCTCCACAACCACCATTCTATTCCACATATAGTGCTATCTCCATGGCTCACGCTCATGTATTGCGTGAAGATTGAAAAAGTTTGAGAACGTCAAAAGTATGAAACAATTGCTTGGCTTGTCATCGGGGTTGTGCATGATTTAAATATTTTGTGTGGTGAAGATAGAGCATAGCCAGACTATATGATTTTGTAGGGATAACTTTCTTTGGCCATGTTATTTTGAGAAGACATAATTGCTTAGTTAGTATGCTTGAAGTATTATTATTTTTATGTCAATATTGAACTTTTGTCTTGAATCTTTCGGATCTGAATATTCATACCACCATTAAGAAGAATTACATTGAAATTATGCCAAGTAGCATTCCACATCAAAAATTCTGTTTTTATCATTTACCTACCGAGGATGAGCAGAATTAAGCTTAGATGCTTGATACGCTCCAACGTATCTATAATTTTTGATTGCTCCATGCTATATTATCTTCTGTTTTGGACATTATTGGGCTTTATTATTCACTTTTATATTATTTTGGGACTAACCTAATAACCGGAGGCCCAGCCTGTAATTGTTGTTTTTGCCTATTTCAGAGTTTCAGAAAAAGAATATCAAACGGAGTCCAAAAGGAATGAAACCTTCGGGAACGTGATTTTCAGAATCTAACATGATCCAGAGACTTGGACCCCACGCCAAGGAAGCCTGTCAGAAGCCACGAGGTAGGGGCTTGCCTACTCCCCCTGTGCACGCCCACCTCGTGGGTCGATGTTGCTCCACCGACGCATTCTTCCTCCTATATATACCTAAGTACCCCAAACGATCAAATACGGAGCCAAAACCTAATTCCACGGCCGCAACCTTCTGCACTCCACGAGATCCCATCTTGGGGCCTGCTCTGAGCTTCACGAGTGGGCATCGATCACGGAGGGCTTCTACATCAACACCATAGCCTCCGATGAAGTGTGATTAGTTCACCTCGCACCTTCGGGTCCATAGTTATTAGCTAGATGGCTTCTCTCTCTTTTGGATCTCAATACAATGTTCTCTCTCTCTCTTGGAGATCTATTCGATGTAATCTTCTTTTTATGTGTGTTTGTTGAGACCGATGAATTGTGGGTTTATGATCAAGTTTATCTATGAACAATATTTGAATCTTCTGAATTATTTTAAGTATGATTGGTTATCTTTGCAAGTCTCTTCGAATTATCAGTTTGGATTGCCCTACTAGATTGATCTTTCTTGCAATGGGAGAAGTGCTTAGCTTTGGGTTCAATCTTATGTGTCCTTTCCCAGGATGAGGGGCAGCAAGGCACGATTGTATTGTTGCGATCGAGGATAACAAGATGGGTTTTTATCATATTGCATGAATTTATCCTCTACATCATGTCATCTTGCTTAAGGTGTTACTCTGTTCTTATGAACTTAATACTCTAGATGCATGCTGGCTAGCGGTCGATGTGTGGAGTAATAGTAGTAGATGCAGGCAGGAGTCGGTCTACTTGTCTCGGACGTGATGCCTATATACATGATCATACATAGATATTCTGATAACTATGCTCAATTCTGTCAATTGCCCAACAGTAATTTGTTCACCCACCATAAAATACTTCTGCTCTTGAGAGAAGCAACTAGTGAAACCTATGGCCCCCGGGTCTATCTTCATCATATTAATCTTCCAACACTTAGTTATTTCCGTTGCTTTTTAATTTGCTTTTATTTTACTTTGCATATTTATCATAAAAATACCAAAAATATTATCCTATCATATCTATTAGATCTCACTCGTAAGTGACCGTAGGGATTGACAACCCCTTATCGCGTTGGTTGCAGGATTTATTTGTTTTGTGTAGGTGCGTGGACGTGGCGGTGGCCTCCTACTAGATTGATACCTTGGTTCTAAAAAACTGAGGGAAATACTTACGCTACTTTGCTGCATCACCCTTTCCTCTTCAAGGGAAAACCAACGCAGTGCTCAAGAGGTAGCACTTGCCGGTCTCAGGATCGCGGCAAACCTTGGAGTAAAAAAGCTCATCGTCCAGGGTGATTCATAGCTTGTCGCCAGACAAGTCAACAAGGATTATCAGAGCCCGCTGATGGAGGCCTACGAGATGAGGTGAGGAAGTGGAAGCGCTTTGACGGTATATAAGCGAGCACATTCCCGAGCGGAGAATCGACATCACCGACTACCTGTCAAAGTGCGCCAGAATCAAGCTACCTGTGGAACCAGGTACCTTTTTGTTTCGGTTGACTCAACCATCCTCGAACCATCAACGGAGCAGAACAAGCGGAGGAAATCAGGCCCCGGCAAGTACTTTCCCGCCGAGCCCCCAGGGGCCGCCGGCAAGGGTGTTGCCGTGGGCCCTGAGCATGCCAAGGAGCGACCGACTTCGGCAGGCTGTCAAGCCTTGGCCGTAGAGACGGCCGCTCCCACGGCAGAAGAAATGCCTTTGGTCCTGTCCGTCGAGCCCCGGGCTCCGGCATGGGCGCAACATACTGTCCGATTCCTCCAAACAAGGGAGCTTCCTGAGGAGCAGGAAGAAGCGGAGAAAGTAGCCCGTCAGTCTGCTATGTATCAGTTCGTCGATGATGTCCTGTACAGAAAGAGACCGAACGGTGTGAAATTGAAGTGTATTCCCCAGGAGGAAGGACTGGAGCTGTTGGCGGAGATACACGGAGGCATATGTGGCTCCCACATAGGGTCGAGGGCCTTGCCGCAAGGCGCTCCAAAGAGGGTTTCTTCTCGCCCTCCGCCTCCAGACGCAACAACACTAGTAACCAAGCGCGGTTGTCAGTTCCATTCAAAGAAGCTTCATCAACTAGCTCAAGCCCTTCAAACAATCCCTCTCTCCTGGCCATTTTCGGTCTGGGGGCTCGACATACTGGGCCCCTTCCCCCATGCTGTCGGGGGCTTTGAATACTTGTACGTTGCAATTGACAAGTTCACAAAGTGGTCGGAGGTGGAAGCAGTGAGGAAGGTGATCGCATAGTCAGCCATCAAGTTCTTCAAGGGACTAGTCTGCCGTTTT
Organism: Aegilops longissima; assembly: GCA_021605205.1. Lineage (NCBI taxonomy): Eukaryota > Viridiplantae > Streptophyta > Magnoliopsida > Poales > Poaceae > Aegilops > Aegilops longissima. The sequence goes on from CM038678.1 coordinate 27,487,351, forward strand.
GGTGTGCCAAACAGAATCATCACTGACAGCACCAAGAAGTCAACACGGTCGCCTCCAACAACCCCGAATACATGCACTGGTCGGAGAGGCCTATCAGCTAGAGCCGGGCCGACCACCCAGAGGTGATGCCGTCCCCGGGCTCCTATGCATTGGTTTTGGAGGCAACCCTAGCAACGGACAGGCTTGCTGCCCAATTCTCCCGCGTACTGATAGATGGCGGGAGCAGCATCAACATCCTGTACCGAGACACTATGGAGAAGCTGAACATCAAGGCCAAGCACCTCATGCCAAGCCGGACTGTGTTCCATGGCATTGTACCCGGCCTGTCTTGCTCACCAATTGGCAAGGTCAAGATAGATGTTCTCTTCGGAGACAAGGATCACTTCCGCCCAGAAGCAATCTGGTTTGAAGTGGTGGACCTCGAGAGCCCTTACCATGCGCTGCTTGGCTGGCCTGCTCTGCCCAAGTTCATGGTTGTACCCCACTATGCCTACCTCAGGATGAAGATGCCGAGTACCAAGGGCATCATCACCATAGCCGGCGACTACAAGAAGTCCTCCGAGTGCACTGCAGCCAGCAGCCGGCTGGCCGAGTCCCTCGTGGTCGCCGAAGAGAAGAAGATGTTGGACCGGGTCGTGCCCATGGCCGACAAGCAGCCTGCCCTGTCCCCCGACCCCAAAGAGTGTGATGCCCAAGGTTCCTTCCAGCCGGCCAAGGAAACAAAGAAGATACCTCTAGACCCAGAGCACCCAGAAAGGTTTGCCGTCATCGGGGCAAACCTGGATAGTAAATAGGAAGGCGAGCTCGTCGATTTCCTCCGTGAGAATCGGGACATCTTCGCATGGCCTCCCAAGGACATGCCGGGTGTTCCGAAGGATTTCGCCGAGCACAAGCTACACGTCCGAGCAGATGCCAAGCCGGTCAAGCAGCCCCTCCACCGACTATCAGACGAGAAGAGAAGGATCGTAGGAGAAGAGATAGCCCGACTCTTGGCGGCCGGCTTCATCATGGAGGTTTTCTTCCCGGAGTGGCTCGTGAACCCGGTCCTCGTGGTGAAGAAGAATAACAAATGGCGCATGTGTATAGATTACACAAGCCACAACAAATCCTGCCCTAAAGATCCGTTAGCCTTACCCAGGATTGATCAAGTAATAGACTCCACAGCCAGATGCGAGCTGTTGAGTTTCTTGGATGCCTACTCAGGCTACCACCAGATAAAGTTGGACCCGGCCGACCGCCTGAAGACCGCCTTCATCACGCCATTCAGAGATTTCGTTACCCAGACGATGACATTCGGCTTGAGAAATGCCGGTGCCACCTTTCAGCTGCAGTATGCGAAATGCCTCCTCAAGCAACTCGGGCGGAAATGCCCACGCCTATGTAGACGATATCGGTGAAGACGGAGAAGCTTAACACTTTGTTGGAGGACCTCAAGGAAACATTTGAGAACTCATACCGATTTCAGATCAAGATCAACCCCAGAAATGCATGTTCTGAAAGTGCCACCCGCCAGCTCCTAGGCTTCCGGTCTCCTAACGCTGCATTGAATGCAACCCAGTGAAGATCAAAGCCATTGAGAGAATGGAGATTCCCACCAAGCTGTGAGACGTCTAGATTACCGGGTGCCTGGCCTCCCTGAACCGCTTCACCAGCCGGCTGGGAGAAAAGGCACTCCCCCTCTACCGACTCATGAAGAAAAGCACTCACTTTGAGTGGAACAACCAAGCCGACCAAGCCTTTCATGAGCCGAAGAAGATGCTTACACGCCACTGCCTTGGCGGCGCCGACCGAGAAAGAGCCCATGTCCTTTATATCGCCGCCACCAGTCGGGTGGTCAGCTATCATCATGGTCCAGCGCGGAAGAAGGCCGAGCTCAGCCAGTCCAGAGGCCGGTCTACTATTTAAGCGAAGTACTGTCCACTTCGAAGCAAAACTACCCGCATTACCAGAAGATGTGCTACGGAGTGTACTTCGCCGCCAAGAAGCTAAAGCCCTACTTTCAAGAGCACCCCATCACGGTCATATGCGCCGCCCCGCTCGCAGAGATCATAGGCAGCCAGGACGCATCCGGCCGGGTGGCAAAATTGGCCATTGAGCTAGATCCTTACACGATCTTCTACCAGCCTCGCACCGCCATCAAGTCACAAGCATTGGCCGACTTCCTCGTCGACTGGGCCGAGACCCAAGACTCGCCCGCTCCCGACTCCACTCATTGGCGGATGCACTTCGACGGGTCCAAGATGCACACCGGCTTGGGAGCCGGCATCATCCTCACCTCTCCCAAAGGCGACAAACTCAGATACACGCTGCAGATTCACTTCGCCGCCTCCAACAACGTGGTCGAAAGCACGTAGGCGCCAGACACGGACTCTGCCAGCCAAAGAGCTTGGCATCCGCCGGATCCCGTGTTATGGCGATTAGGATTTGGTGGTCCAAAGCAGTCATCCGGGCGACCGACACCAAGGACGCAAACATGGCAAGCTATCGCTTCCTCGCTCAGCAAATCAGCGATTACTTCAAAGGTTGCGAAGTTCCTCCATGCCACGGGCCGACAACGAGCAAGCAGATGCCCTGGCGGATAGGCTCAACCCGACAAGTTATACCAACCGGCGTCTCTCTCCAACGCCTCCTCAAGCCGTCTCCAGAATCCGACTCCATCTTTGTGCCGCCTAACCCCGACGCAGCCGGATCTGTCTTGGGGAGCCAAGCAGGCGGCCCGGGGACTTCGATAGGCGGCTCGGGGACTGCCATAGTCGCACCCGGCCCGGGGACTTCAGAACCCGCCCGGATCGCTCTTCAAGGACACAAAGCGGTGGCCAGCTCCAGCTCTTCACCACCCAGCCCACCCGCCCTGGTTGCAGTAGCCGTGTTGGCTATAGAAGAAGTCACAGCTCCATCATGGGCTCAGCCCATCCTCAACTTCCTGATAAACAGAGAACCGTCGGCTGACGATATCGCTGCAAGACAAGTCCAACACCGAGCCGGGCGACATACAATTGCCAGCAGAGAGCTCGTCAGCGCAGCGGTCACCGAGTCTTCCAGTTCCAGCTGCGCCGAGCCGCAGAAGGGCATAGCAATCCTCAAAGACATTCACCAAAGGCGAATCGCGCCACCACGCAGCCTCAAGATCCCGCGTTGCCAAAGCCTTCCGCCATGGATTCTTTTATTGATCGCCTTGGACGATGCCAAGGAGTTGGTCAAACATCGCAAAGGCTGCCAAGTCTTCAGCTCCAAGCAACACTAGCTGCTTCAAGACTCAAGACCATTCCTCTCACGGCCTTTTGCCGATGCCTGGGATTGGACACGTGGGCCCATTCAAGACGATGGCAAGAAGCGCATGACACACTTGCTTGTCGCCGTGGATAAATTCACCAAGTGGATCGAAGCAAAGCCGATTAAGAAGCTGAACGGGCCGATCGCCGTGATATCTATTGCGACATCACAACTAGGTACGGCGGTACACACAAGATCATCAACGACAACGACACGACCTTTGCTAAGGAGCATTGCACGCTTCGCTGACCACGGTGGCATCCGACCGATTCCAGCGCCCGTTGCTCCACCCGCAATCAAACGACTGTTGAGCATGCCAATGGCCCTCATCCTTTCCGCATCAAGCCCGCTGGTCGTTACTGAGCGCTTTCGCCGATGTTGGTCGACGAGCTGCCGTCATTCTCCGAGTCTGCGCAGACTACCCCAAAAAAAGTCAACCCGCTTTCACCCCTTTATTCCTTGTATATGGCGCCGAGGTTGTTATCCCAACCGACATCGAAGTTCGACTCTCTCGGGTGACTATGTACATGGAAGCAAGAGGCTAAAGAAGCACGAGAAGATTAGCGACGACCTGCTGGAAGAAAGCCGCTGTTAGCCCTCAGCCGGTCTGCTATCTACCAGCGGGCTTTGCGCCGCTACCATAGCCGAAAGGTCAAGCCAAGATCATTTCAAGAGGGCGAATTTGTGCTCCGCTGATCCAGCTTAACAGCCGCCAGCACAAGCTCTTGGCCCCATGGGAAGGTCCTTCATCATCAGCAGAGTATTGGGAAACGAATTCTACTACCTAATCACAATGTAGTCAAGGCACTAAAGAGAGATGATTCCGGCAAGGAGTCGGAACGACCATGGAACGCCAACCTCCTTCGAAGATTTTACAGTTAAAATGCAGTATGTATCATGCTACCTTTTGTACTAAGTATGAGACAATGGGCCCCCCGTGGAGCACTCGAGGACTGCCACCTTTTATCTATGAATGAAGAGTATCATGCCCATGATTTTGTCATTTCACCTTTTTCGTCCGCACTGAAGTTCGATTATCGGCCCGGACTGGCCTTTGAGTTATATTTAAAGTTCCACCTGCAGTCAGATATGTAGTGTGCCGACACTCCAAGCCCTCTCTTGTCAAAAGTCCGAGCTCGAGAACCGAATCGTCCGCCGGCAAGAGTCAAAGGAAGGAAAGGATGCCCACACGAAAAACGGCTAAGGACTAACAAACTTATATAACAAAAGCCGCTTTTTCTGATTGCCGACCGGCTACCAGAGAAGCCGGTCAGCCGGCTTCCCATTCAACCCCGCCTCAATCCAACAAAGCTCATACTTGCCTCCCCACAATAGTTGAAACCCTCCCCAGCCACAGATCGCAGAAAGCAGCTATTCGGGCCGAAGGCGGCAATCAAGGAAGGAGCCAAAGGAAACGACTCAAAGGATAAAAAGCAAACTCGAATGGAAGCCAAACACACGCATAATTATATTTACACAAAAGCCTTCGTAAGGCTTGGCATTCAACATAGTCTCCATACCCCCAAAGGTGGAATCAAGCAGTTAATAAAATTTGTTCAAAGAGCAACATCGTAAAAGAAAGAGCGGTAGATCAAGCTAGCGGAGCAACAAAGTAGTCGGGCAGGTCGGCGGAGGCGGTAGTGCTGGCTAGAGGAGTGGCTGGCCGGGCGAAGTCTCGGCCTGGTCTTCACTCAAAGGGCAAGGCTGCCAAGGCCTCATTGCTAGAGGCACGATCGTCAAGTTGCTGGTCGCTTTCATTGCCCGGGCGCGGCGTTTTGCCACCTTCTCCTCGCTGCCTTCGCTTCATCATCGAAGAAATCTCCTCCGCCGAAGTCTCGCCCCCGCGGGTTCAGCTCCAACCATTCTCCGCTGGCGACTCCGTTGTCGCTCACTTCAGAGCGAAGACACGGTGTCTGGTGTATTCCAGCGATAGCCGAGGCGCTGCGGATGATAGCCGCCGCACCGCCACTAAACCTCGCCGCCTCCCTGCCTGGGTGCTCACCACGCAGGCTTAGCCCAGGTACCAGGCCCGGATGAACTCCAGCGACCGACCGAGCAGCGGAAGCCTTCACGCCCTCGAAGCGCCAACCGCACTGCAGCTGGGCCGGGCAGTCCGACCGGGGTGCGGAGATCACCGCGGGCCGAGAGCGGGCCAACACTTGCGCCCGGCCGCCTAACGGGCGGAGCATGCTAGTGAGGCTGCCAGCAGCTGGCCTGGATAGCCAAGAGCTACTTCCTCGATCGTCCGGCTGGCGTCCGGGCTGCAACTGTAACCCCTGCTTGCCGGGCGCTGCCTCGTGGTGGGCCTCAAGGCTTGGCCGGGCGCGGCGGAGTAGCCGGGAAGTAATTCATGGAAGAACAAGAAAACGGCACAAAAATTAGAAGATGAACAAGAGGGCAAGGAGCAAGCAAGGAGTGAAGAGAGGAAGACGCCCACCGCCGACAGATCCTCCACCCACCCATTGCCCCTCGCCAGCGCTTGCTTTTTGCTTCAGCCCAGCCCGCCACCTCGGTCTCAAGCTCAAATTTCTTTAAGGGCGGCCTCATTGTCCTATGCCTTCTTCAGGTCAGCTTTGTGGCTCTCCTCCTGGTCGGCCAGCCTCTAGCCAGCGGTCGCTGCCTCGGGCCAAGGCGACGATCTCGGCCTCCTTGGCACGAAGATGGTCTGGGCCTCGCCTAGCCACCCCTCAAGTCGGCATTAGCCCCGCAAGCATGGAGAAAAGAAAAAGCAAGTAAGGAAAAGTCGTCAGAAGATCCGACCCGCTGCTCGCAAAAGAGCCGCCCACTTTCGGGATTACATCAAGTGGGTGCGCTTGACACGCCTCACTTGAGATAGAAGAAACTGGCAAGTTCATCCGCTATTCTGTCAGTCGGGCGGCCTTCTGGCTCAGCTCCTGGGTCTGGGAGTTGAAGGCGGCCGCACGAAGATTGTGATACTCCTGAAAATCAGACGGGGTGCATTTAAGAACGAGATTGCCACCAAGGCCCGCCAAGAAGTTTCAAGCCGCCTGCCTGCCAGCAGCCGACTCAAACTCGTGGATTACACTCAGCTGGTGCGCTTGATGCGCTCTACCGGAAGAAATCAAAAAGAAATCGATCAAAGCTGTAAGACTCACCCGACGATCGCGCCAGAAGCGAGGAACTCCTGGGTATCGCTGCAAAGAAGCCGCCTGAGCCTCGCCAAGGCTGGACCTTCCTGTGCCGCCGCATTAGCTCGCCGTCTCTGCCGCAAGGCGCCCACTCGGACGCGGGCTGCACAGCCGCCCAGTGTCCTCAGGCCGCCGAAATACGCGCTGCAGCAGCCTTTGCGGATCCGCGCCGAGGACGCCCCCACGCACCGGTGAGGCGCTGATCGCACCACGAGATCCGCCTCACCGACTCACCTTCGACCGCTGCCCAGCGCCGCAGCAGGTCGGCCGCTTGGCCCGCCTCCAGCCGGGCGCCGACTGTGGCGCCTCCCCCCGGATCGTCACATCGTCCTCCCTCCTCTCCATCACCAGCTGGTCGCGGTCGGCTTCCTCCGACGGAGGCACGGGGATATCGGGAGCCACGACGCGAAGGGGAATGACGAGTTGTGGAGGCTGATTGCGCAAAACCTCCGCCTCCCTCTCCGAGGCCGCGGTTTCCGCCTGGGCCTTGGCCGCCGCGTCGGCTTGCGCCTCGGCCGACATCTCCGCCGCCTCGGACAGCTCCTCCGCCCGCCGCTTCCCGCCCCCGAGCCTCCTGCGAAGTTCCTGCCCGCTGTTTCCATGAGGTCGGGCGCTGGGGTCCACCAAGCGGAACTCAAGACCCTCCTTCGCCCGATTATGGAGGCGGGCCAACCCGCTAAAGGGAAAGTGGCGCCTGTTCAACAAATTAAGAAGACGGGCTCGATGAGCCTCAACCAAATAAGACAACAAAAGTACAAGACACACAACACTTACGCTGACCGCCAGGCTGCTTCACCACCTTGCGGAAGTGGGCCGCCAGAGCCGCCTCATCTGCTTTGGTCGCCGCAGCTCTTTTGGGTTTTTTGGCCGGCTGCCGAAGAGACCTGCCCGCCCGACGCTTTTGGCGCTTCACCTCAGAAGTTGGCGCGCGGAAGGTCCCGCGACTTGGCGATCGGGCCGCCTGGCTGGCGGCGGATGGCCTCGCCATCCTCCGCCAGTCTCCGCCGCCGGAAGGTCGAGGCCGCCGCCTCCACCGTTTTTGCGACTACGGCGTGCCCATGGCGGCCGCTCACATCCGGTCGCCGGGTCGCCCACGCAGACGGTCGGGTCAGAATCGGGCACTGCCGCCGGCGCCCCCGCGCCGGTCAAGAAGAGGGCTCTGCTCAAAGACAAAGCCGATTAGTCAAGAGTCGCTATCGCTAACACGGCAACAAAAGAAGAAGAGAATAAGGAAAATCTCACCACAGTTGGCGGGTTGGCCCGAGAATATGGCGCTTATGCGATGCTGCCACCCATGGTGAGTTTGCAGTTGGAGATATAATTCACTATGTAAGATACCTCGTCAGCGAGGCATCTCTCCGTGCTCGGCCGCACGTCGGCCGGCGTGGCCATTTGGCGATCATGTGCGCCGCTTTGGAGCGGAAGCACCCGCGCCCACGGCGCGCCACCAAGTCGGCCCCCACCAAGCCTCCGATTGACCATCACCCGGAGCCGTGACGGCGGCGCTCCCGGCCAAGGTGAGCGACCGGCCGAAGGACAAGACGCCGCCTCCCAGCGGCGGGCCGCCCACGAAGTTTACAGATTGAGGTAGTCGCCGCGCGCGACGTTTTTCACGAGAAGTACGATTGCTGCCAAAGCTTCACCGACCGGATCAGCGGATAGGCGAAAAGGGTTGTTGTCGGTCGCCCTCCGCTCTGCCATGAAGGCATCATAGGGCGGGCACGCCTCCGGAGACAGCGTTGAGGCTGACCGGAAGAACTCCCCATAGAGCTCCAGAGTGGGAGGACTCGAGAAAACCTCGCACAGGTGACGGAAGAAGATAGGAGCATCACCATGTTGGGGTGAGGTGATGCGCTGAAGATTGTAGAAGTCGAGGAAGGAGCAGAAGAACTCCGCTGCCAGCAGGCCGAGGCCACGCAGGCAAAGGCGAAGCGGAAGATGACCCGCCGCCTCCTCCGGGCGCGGGCGAAATTCTTCGGCCTCGGGCGCGAGGCGGGTTCACGAGGTCTCACCCGCAACCGGCCAAGGCCCGTGGAGCCAATCGATGTGATCTTCGTGGACGTTGGAGCCATCCCACGAGCCTCGACAACGCCATGGGAACGAAAGTGGAAGGAAAGAGCAAGCGCGGCGGAGAGCACGACCACACAACGAAGGAACCGCTGGCGAGCTAAGATAGCTCACAAGGAACGGCGCGGTGGTGAGGAGGCTGTCAAGCGGAAGAGTGCGGAAGAAAGTAGAGGAAGGAGAGGAGCGAGGGCGAAGGCGAAGCCTCGCCGCCCCCTCCTCCCCCTACTTATAGGCTTGGGCGGTGGAGCCGAGGAGACGAGGCGTGGGGGAACGTGGGATTAACTGCGCGCACTCCCCCCACGTCCCACGATTTTGGTGCCCTAAAGGCATGCTGAAACCGCCGCAGAAGACGAAAGTCGACTTGGGCCGCAGAGAATCCGCTGGGCCGAGGCGAGGCTTGTAGGCCCTCCGGCCTGCGGCGACGCCTCTGTCAGGCGCTGGTATGGCAAGCAAGGTGACGCAGAGTCAATGCGGAAGCCGGCTCACGCTCCTCCTTCTAACTATGGAGCTTCCCCAAGACGGGCAGACCTGCTCAAGGCCGGCTCCTAGCTGCCGCTTCCTCAGGATAGGAAGCTGATCGAGCTTGTCCTCCTTCACCTCAAGCCCAATCAGCTTCGGGACTACTGTCGGAGTAATGACCACGGTAGCCTAGCCGCCCCCCGGGCTTCAAAAATTACAAGCCAATCAAGCCATCCAACATCTAAGACGCGGTCGCCTTCCCCGCCGGGCTGTCGAGGCGGCCCGGCCCCAAGACCTATAGGGAAAATCCACGAGAGGGTCGGCTTCAAGGAGCCAGCTACTGTAGGGTCGATTGAGCAGCCGGTTACCTAGAAGGCCGACTCCAAGGAGCCGCCACCCCAAGCAGGCCGCCAAGGCCGCACTGTGAATCTGCACCCACATAATGTTGACGTAGACGGGCGTACACAGTGAAGCCTGCCACCCTCAAGATCCCTGAGCGCTGCTGGGCTACAAGCAGCAACATACGGGCAGCCACCACCCATCCGCACAGCACTGCTATGTCGATTATGACGCCATCCACGACAGTGTCTGTCTCGACTACCCGCAGTGGCGGGCCCTCCAACGAGAGAGATGCCTGGAGGCGGCTCGGCCTCCCCAGCTTGGCCTCGTGTTGATTTTTGGGTTCCGCAGACCCTTGAGGTTCGAACACTGGGGTCTGGCGCGGAGATCTCGCCCTCTACCTACTTGCACCCCGCCGCCATGCTAGGATCTAAACTATGAAAGGAACAACACAAGAGACACAAGGTTTATACTAGTTCGGGCCACCATTGTGGTGTAATACCCTACTCTAGTTTGTGGTGTGGTGGATTGCCTCTTGGGCTGATGGTGATGAACAATACAAGGAACAACAGCCTCGCGAGGGTCTGTTCTTGGCTGGGCGATGAACGGCTTGGAGGAGTTCAATCGCTCTCTCTCTCTCTCGATTCAAGATCAAGCTCCTTAGCTATCCTCTAGCTCTGTGCGTGGCTAGTCCTATTTATAGACAGAGGCCCTGGGCCTCTTCCCAAATATTGAGCGGGAAGGGCGCAAACAATTGGCCATTTTGAAGGGGAACATCTGGTACACTTATCCTGACTAAAGTTGGTCCTCGCCTGTCAAAGGCTCGTGGTGACGCCGCTTGGGCTCTACAATGACTTCCTTCCCTGCCGCTATTGGTCTTGGTCTTGTTGCAACTGAAATGGATGCCTTTGCTTGATTCTCTCCGTCTGCGCTTGCTCCCTTTGCACCAAAGAGGAAAGGAGGACATTAGGCGGGCTGGCGCCTCACCGGGCGCTCTTGGTCGTCATGGCTAGCGCCATGGGCACCTCGTGAGGTACCCCGCTTGATCTCTCCGCCTCGCGAGCCAGCCCGATGAGGCCGTGGGTGAGGAAGCCCTCGTCCGCCTCATGAGGCTTGGCCTCGCGAGGGTCTTGAGCTTGTGTTGATGAAGATGGGCCGTGATGGGCCCCCTTGAGCCACGCCGCAGGCCGCAGCAAAGTTAGTCTGGGGACCCCTGCTCCGTAACGCCCACCGTAGCCCCGGGACAAAGCGCATGCCTGCTTGGCCGAGAGTAGAGGCGGCAAGGCAAGGCGCCGTGGCCCTAACAGCTCAAGGGCCTAGGCGCCAAGCGTGGCGGTTGATTGGACGTATGCCTCCACTTCCCCACCACTCGGCAATCGCACGAATTGACAAGTCCCTGCACGCAAAGCGGGTCATGATTACCTGCGATTGTGGAGGCCAGCGGTTGGCCTCCTCTGGCTTTAAGTATGGAACGGCGCGTGCCCTTCCAGTCTGTCCCCTCTTGCTTCTCCTCCTTCTTCATGGTTCCGCCGAGGAAGTTCTCGGCCGCAGAGAAGGGGAAGGCCCGCCAGGTTGAGCCTGCCTCTCCCCCGCCCAAGCGCGGTCGAGGCCGCCCTCACAAACATCCTGTGGCTCCCAAGGCGACTCCCAGCGGCCGCGGAGGTGATCTCCCGCGTGGTGATGCACGGCTGGCCGCAGCCGGGGGGCACGCTTCGGCCGCGCGACCACCTAGGCCGTGCTTCCGCGCTGCCGAGGTGTTGCCGGAGTTCGTTGTGTGGACGGCGGAGCCGACTTGCGCCCAGCTTCAGCTTCCTCGCTTCCTCCTAGGTGAGCTCCCGGCTGGCGCCCTGGGCGGCCTCTGGCTCCAGGAAGATGGCTGCTGCAGTCGGGCCTCCTCGGCTTTGTTGGAGGTCTCCGCGGCCGGGAGCCTGGCCCTGACTCGCGGCTGGCAGAAGTTTCCCCGCGCGCGTGGCCTGAGCCGTCGGTGCACCCTGCACTTCAAGTTCGACGGCGATGCCACCCTTTACGTGAGGGTGTTTGGGGAGGATGGTCGCCGCGCTGGGTGCCGCCCTGAGGACGACGACCGCTGCCTGGGGCCCAGCCCCGGCGATGACGGAGAGGATAGCGCACGCGTGGTCGGTGGCGCTCAGGGCTCCTCGAGCTTCATCGATTCTTCTTCTCGGCGGCCTCCAAAGAGCTGCCGCGATCAGCCCCACACACCGTCAGGCTGCTTGAGGGTGGTAGCGGTCCGCTTCCACGCCTCGCTGAAGCGAGAGGGAGTCCGCCTGAGCCCCGGAGGCGGCTCGAGTCTTCCCTGCGGGCTGGTGTCGGGCGAGCCGCGCCTGATTTGTTCTTCCTTTTTCTTTTTTTCCTGCGTAGAAAGACAATAATGTGGGGCCCCTGGGGGCGGTTTTGACTTTCGCCATTAATCATCATACTGCTTCGCTATTTCGTATCGTGGCCTTCTGCCTGCAGCTCAAGGCCGAGGTAGTTCCCAGCCTCAGCCGTGAGGGGCGACCGACCCAGGTCCTGTGTTCGTGTCGCGGTCCCCGTGAGGCACGGACTAGAGGGGCGCTCCTGTGGTGGACCCAGGCTGGGAAACCTTGAACGATAAGGGCAGAAAACACTCGTGAGGGCGCTCAGGCTGCCCCCTCGCGAGACCTTGCACGAGAGAAATCGAGGTAGGAGGGCGAAAGGTCGAAGAGCCAGAAATCAAAAAACGACAACAACTTCGATAAAACTTCAAATGAGAATGAACATGCCAACTACAGAAAGCAAATGAAAAATCCAGATCCGCACCTAATCTAGTCTTCGACGCCTTCTCACCAAAGGTGGAGCTAAGTGCTGCCATCGGGCGGGGAGGGAGCCCCAGCCTTAGGCCGGGCGCCTCGAGACTCCGGGCGGTACAACCCCAACTCATTATTACGTGAGAGTGTCACGGCGGCGAGCTTCACAGTGCCCGGCCTTTCTTGGGGGAAGCAAGCTTCACGGCATTGGCCCTCTTCATGTGCTCTGGCCTTTTCCAACACGCGACAGCCTTCATGTGCATTTGCCTTCTTCATGACTCTGCCTGGCCTTTTCCAAAACGCTGCCTTCAGTGCATTCGCCTTCTTCGCAGCTGTGGGCCTTTTCCAAAACGCGACAGCTTCACTGCATTCGCTTCTTCGCAGCGCTGTGCCTTTTCCAAAAGATAAGCTTCACATGCATTCTTCTTCATGTGCTCGGGCCTTTTCCAAACGTGACAGCTTCATGCATTCGCCTTCTTCACGTGCTCGGGCCTTTTCCAAAACGCGACAGCCTTCACAGCATTCGCCTTCTTCATAGGCTCTGGCCTTTTAGGGTAAACCTCCGGAGGTGCCGGATGTTCCACGCTGCTCGGACTGGCACCCTCCCGAGTTCTGCAAGCTGAGCCGGGTCCCGAAACATGAACAACCTTGAATGGGCCCTCCCACATGGGAGAGAGCTTATGCAGTCCCTCCCTGGAGAGAACCCGCCTAAGCACGAGGTCCCCTACCTCAAGAGTTCTGGGGCGGATGTTTCGGGAGTGGTATCGTCAGTAGTGCTTGTTGGTACTCGCCGCCGCAACGCAGCTTCTCGACGACGCCTCCCGCAAAGCACGAGGTCCGCCCCGCATGGCGCCCCATCGCCATCGCCGAACGCCAGATCCGTAAGGAACGACGCCCCGACCTCATGAGGGAGGACCGCTTCGCTCCGTGAGACCAGGAAGAACGGGTCTTCCAGCTTGGCTTGGTCGTGGTCGGGCGGATGGACCACAACACGGATCAAGATCGTCGTACCAACCTTCCGCCAGGGCTCCAGCTTTTCTTGAATGTCCCGGTTTTGAGGCCCTCAGACCTCTCGCGGCCCGCCTGCCTGGCCGCTGTTTTCGGGTGCACCACCGGCGTAGTATATTCTGGCGCTCCTGTGTTAGCATGATGTTTTGAAGAGGTTACTTGTGAATCCGCGAACCGTTGTCGGTGATGATGCGTTCGGCACTCAACCGGCCATGACGCCTTTTGACGAATCCTGGACCGAGAACTTATGGGATGGTGCGGACGGCTTCCACTTCAGCCCACTTGGTGAACTTGTCCACGGCAACGAGAGGTAGCGATAGCCCCTCGGCGCCGAGGAAACGGGCCAGGATATCCAGCCCCTAGATTGCGAATGGCCACAGAGGGGTATAGTTTGCGCACCTCCGCCGCCACGATGGATCTCTTGGCATGGAACTGGCAGGCTTCGCAAGCCTTCACTAGTTCGACAAGCCGCTGAGCGCAGAGTAGGCCAATAGAAACCGCCTGTAATGCCTTGCCCACGAGGGTTCGTGGATGACGCAGTGATGCCCACAGCCTCCCCGTGTATATCCGCTAGCGCTTCTTTCCGCTGCTCTCGGAGATGCAGCGAGGGACACATCATTTGGTTGCTTCGAGAGAGCTCTCCATCCTCGATGCAAGACGCCTGTGGCTTGCCGCGCCACATGCTCGCTTCCTCCTCCTTCTCCGCAGGGGGTCCCTTGCGTTAAGGCGCTCCCGAGCTTCGGATCCAGCACCTCCCGAGGCTCCATCGTCAGGAGCAAGCGCCTCCCGAGGCCGGGCCACGCATCGGGCCCCGAGGCAAGTGGCTGGGGAGCCTCCCGAGGCTGCGCCTGTTTGATAGTGATGGCATGGATGAGGGCTTGAAAAGCCGCCTCGAAAACGCCAGCCCCGAGGTAAACCGCCGGATGCTTGTTTGGCGATGTTGTCGGCCTCCTGATTGGTGTCGCGGGGCACATGCTGCAACTCCAACCCCCAGAACTGCTTCTCCATCCTGCGGACCTCTGCAAGGTAGGCTTCCATGTGCTCAACTTTTGGCTCGTACACCTTGTTGGAGAAATTGACGAGGAGCTGCGAATCTCCCTTGATAGTAAGGCCCTTCACCCCTAGGGCAGCTGCGGCCTTCAAGCCCGCTAGTAGACCTTCGTACTCCGCTATGTTGTTGGAGACCTTTTCAAATTGCTGGAAACAGAGCTGCACAACGTAGTAGAGCTTGTCCTGAGTGGGAGATATGAGCACCGCCCTAGCCCCAGCGCCGTGCCTATAGAACGCCCCATCGAAATACATGACCCAGCCTTCTTGCGCTTCGCTTCCCGGGGAAAGGGACCGATCCTCGCCGGCCTCGAGGCCCGGTGCCTCCGTCGATTCCGCCACAAAATCCGCTAATGCGGCCCCCTTGATGACTCTGGTCGTGCTGAATTCGAGCTGAAACGCCTGCAGTTCAATGTTCCACTCAGCGACCCTTCCGGCTGAGTTGGGGCTCCTGAGCACCCTTTCCAAGGGGTATGCTGGGACGACCTTGATGGGGTGACCCTGAAAATAGTGCCGCAGCTTGGCGCGAGGCCACCAAAGAGCGAGGAGGAGTTTCGAGGCATGGGATACCATGCCTCGGCCCCGCAACACCGGCCGACGGGCACACCGGGTGCTCAACGAGGTTTGGAGCGCCAGTGTCGATGGCGCCTGGGACCGTGGGCGCCCAGAGGCTGGTAGTCCGGGAGGGACCCTTCCGCTCCCATAGCGCCTTCGCGGTGGCTGATCCTTCTCACCGTGGTAGTGGTTTCGTGGGTCTTCCTTGTTCCCGCTTGCCTTGACCTGCTGTTGTCTGTGGTTTTGGCTTGATGTTTTTCCCTAACCGCCACAGAGTTGCGCCATGGGAGTGGGGAGTGGCAGCAGGTAGAGCACTGTGGGGTTCCTTGAGGCGTGGGGCCACCATGACCGGAGGGCTGGTTAGGTACCTCTTGAGATCTTGAAACTCCTTGTCGGGCCTCTTCAGTCCATTCAAAGGGTCCTTTTTCTTCATTAGCTGGAAGAAAGGCAGCGCTGCTCCTCAATCTTGGAGATGAAGCGCCTAGTGCAGCCACGCGCCTGAGCTTCAGATTTTCGAGGGTCTTCGGCGGGCTTATGTCCTGGACCGCCTTGACCTTTTCTGGGTTAACCTCGATGCCTCGGTGGGATACAAGGAAGCCCAAGAGCTTGCCCGAGGGGACTCCAAACACACACTTCTCCGGGTTGAGCCGTAGGTTCACGGTGTTGAGACTCGCGAATGTTTCCTCCAGGTCTTGTATCAGGGCCCTGGCCTCCCGAGACTTCACCACAATGTCATTGACGTAAGCCTCAACATTCTTCCCGAGCTGCGGACCCAAGGTGATGTGCATCAGTCACCGAAGGTCGCCTCAGCGCTATGCAGCCCGAATGGCATGCACGTGTAGTAGTACACCCCATACGGGGTCAGGAAGGCCGTCTTTTCCACGTCTTCTACCGCCATCTTGATCTGGTGATACCCGGAGAAGGCATCCAAGAAGCATATCAGGTCGCACTCAGCGGTGGAATCGACGATCTGGTCGATGCGAGGGAGCGGGAATGGATCTTCCGGGCATTCCTTGTTGAGGTTGGTGAAGTCGACACACATGCGCTCCTTCCCCCCCTTCTTTGGCACAACGACAGGGTTCGCCAACCAATCCGGATATCGGACCTCGTGAATAACCCCAGCGGCTTCTAGTTTGCGGGTCTCCTGGACGATGAAGGCTTGCTTTTCAAAGGACTGTCACCGCTTACTTCACGAGGCGACGCTAGCATACGGAGGTGATGCTCGACACGCCTAGGGATCCCCGCCTAACCGATCAGGCCCTGTGCTAATACCTTCTTGTTTGCGCAGAACTTGACCAGGCCTCTCCCGCCGGGCTCGAGGTTGGCGCCTATGGTGAAAGTGGTGTCGATGGACCCGCCCTCGCCGACGGTATTTGCTTGGTCTCGCTTTGTCTTGGGTGAACAACTGTTTTTCTTGGTTGGTGCAGCCCCTTGGGATCGGGGTCTCCGCCGGGCGGGTCAGGCCGGCGCCGCTGCCCTCAAGGCGAAGCTTGAGCACTCGCAACAAGATCTCCAAAGTGTCCCCGGCACGGTGAGGACACCCTGCTCCCTGCATCTTCATGAGGTTGTACGCTGGGTGGGTCGCGCCATGAATTGGGCCAAGGCTGGGTAGCCGAGGATGGCGCTGTAGGGGAGGCCGATGGGGCAATGTCGAATCGACCAGCCCGCGGCGGAAGTTGTCGAGGTGCCAAAGTTACCGGAGCCGGATTCGTCCCAAGGAGCTGGATGACCCGCCCGACGCCCCGAGAAGGGCCGGCTGGGCTGTAGCCGCTCCTGGGATATGTAGAGGAGGTTGAAGGCCTCAACTGAGAGCACGTTGAGGCCCGCGCCGCCGTCGATGAGAGTCCTGGTGATGGCCACTGGCAGATGGTGGGGTGCACAAGATGGGGAGCATACCAGAAAGTGCTGAGTTGGAGGGTGGTCCTCGAGTCAAGGTCGATCGGCCTTGGGCGCCGGCCAGTCCGGGAGCTCTCACAGGAGGCGGCGCCGACCCGGCGGACGAATGGCTTGACGTGGTGACTTGAAGGCGTCGCCTGCGAGCCGCCCAGGAGGGCCACGACGACTGGGGGCGCCGGCATAGCGTGGTGGGTGAGGAAGAGGTCGCGCAGCTCTTCCCAAGAGGCCACGGAGGCCGCCGGCAGGTGGAGCAGCCATGCGCGCGGGGCGCCGGTGAGGGCCATGGGAAGCCAGTTGGCCATGATCCTGTCGTTGCCTCCAGCTTCGAGGACGGCCTCCTCGTACGCCAGCAGGAAGGCCAGCGGATCGGTCGCGCCGTTGTAGTGGCCACCGCACCCGTTGCAAGGCCGGGGCCAGGGCTCGGTGTAACGCCCTCGATGCGGCTATATCTCCCACGTGTCGAAGCACGACTTAGAGGCATAACCGCATTGAAAGCAATGTCGCAAGTGAGGTAATCTTCACACAACCCATGTAATACATAAGGAAAGAGATACATAGTTGGCTTACAATCGCCACTTCACACAATACATAAATAAACATCCATCATCCAGATTACACTCAAGGTCCGACTACGGAACCAAAATAAAAGAAGACTACCCCAAATGCTACACAGATCCCCGATCGTCCCAACTGGCTCCACTACCGATCATCGGAAAAGACACATAGTAACGATGACGTTCCTCGTCGAACTCCCACTTGAGCTCGGTTGCGTCATCTGACCGCATCGCGGCACTCGCAACTGTTTTGGTAGAATCTGTGAGTCACGGGACTCATCAATCTCACACCAGCGAGATCAAGACTATTTAAGCTTATAGGAAGGACAGAGTTGTGAGGTGGAGCTGCAGCAAGTTTACTAGCATATATGGTGGCTACATTCGCAAAAGAGAGCGAGAAGAGAAGCAAGGCACGGTCGTGAAGCTAGTAGCGATCAAGAAGTGATCCTAGAACAACCTACATCAAACATAACTCCAGCACCGTGTTCACTTCCTGGACTCCGCCGAGAAGAGACCATCACGGTTACACACGCGGTTGATGTGTTTTAATTAAGGTCAACTTCGGTTTTGTACAACCGACATTAACAAATTCCCATCTACCTCATAACCGCGGGCACGGCTTTCGAAAGATAATACCCTGCAGGGGTGTCCCAACTTAGCCCATAATAAGGTCTCACGGTCAACGAAGGATATTCCTTCTACCGGGAAGACTCGATCAGTCTCGGAATCCCGGACTACAAGACATTTCGACAATGGTAAAACAAGACCAGCAAAGCCACCCGACTGTGCCGACAAATCCCGATAGGAGCTGCACATATCTCGTTCTCAGGGCACACCGGATTGTCCAAACTTCCGATAGGCCATCCCAGAGTTGCCCCTGATGGCCACCGGCGGCTGATAGTTTGGACCAACACTCAGAGGAGCACTGGCCCGGGGGGGTTAAATAAAGATGACCCTCGGGCTCGCGAAAACCCGAGGGAAAAAGGCTCAGGTGGCAAATGGTAAAACCAATGTTGGGCCTTGCTGGAGGAGTCTTATTCAAAGCGAACTATCAAGGGGGTCCCATAAATCACCCAACCGTGTAAGGAACGCAAAATCAAGGAACATAACACCGGTATGACGGAAACTAGGGCGGCAAGAGTGGAACAAAACACCAGGCATAAGGCCGAGTCTTCCACCCTTTACCAAGTATATAGATGCATTAATTAAACAATAGATATTGTGATATCCCAACAAGTAAACATGTTCCAACAAGGAACAACATCTCCATGTTCCAACAAGGAACAAACTTCATCTTCACCTGCAACTAGCAACGCTATAAGAGGGGCTGAGCAAAGCGGTAACATAGCCAATCAACGGTTTGCTAGGAAAGGATGGTTAGGGGCTTGACATGGCAATATGGGAGGCATGATAAGAAAGTAATAGGCATCGTAGCATAGGCATAGCAAAAGAGCGAGCATCTAGCAAGCAAAGATAGAAGTGATTTCGAGGGTATGGTCATCTTGCCTGCAAGGTTCTCAGAGTTGTCGAAAGCTTGATCCTCGTAAGCGTTCTCAACAGGTTCCTCGTTCACGTACTCGTCTCCTCGGCCCTACCCAAAACAAGAACACAAGCAAAGGACCAACAATCAATCACGGGCGATGCACAAACAACATGATGCAAAACATGGCATGATATGCGAGATGTGAGATGCAATGCATATGCGTGCTCCGGAAGGAAAATGATGAACAAGGCATCAACTTGGCAAACCAAGTATGCCGCTGGAAAGGTGAGATGATTTCGGTTGAAATCGATATAAAGATCACCGGAATCGGATGCACGGTTTGCAAATGACAAATAAAACAAGAATGACACAATTCTACCATTAACAACATGATACCACATAGCAAGCAACAAGAAATTAAGCTACGGCACCCAAACGTACCAACAAAGCATATGGCAGTGATCTACTCAAGATGCTTGACAAAAGATGAACACTGAGCTATGGCTAAATCACACCATAACAGGTCCAAACAAGCATGGCAAAAGTGCAAAATATATCAGCTTCACAGACTTAGTGAAAAAACTGAACATGGCAGAATCAGCATCAGGAAGCAATGTTCAGAGCAAGCAAAAACATGCTACAAGAACTTATAATAGCAAAACAAGGCACAGCATGAATCTACTCGAAGCATTGAACAAAAGTCCCTTACTGACCAAGAGCCAAAAGGGATCACAAAATGTAATAGCACCCATGTCAATATAGCAAGTTTCGTAATGATTCAAGAAGCAGGGCATGACATTGACAGAATTATGAAGGCATCTTCGCGAGCTCGATGCACTCACTAAAGAGCATTTCATGATAAAATAAGCATACATACATCAAGAAGACATGGCATAGAAGCTATACATGGCAAGAACAACATCATAGCATACACTGATCAACTACAACAACCTTGGCAAAATTGAATAACATGTAAACAACCTGCCAGGAAACATTTTATAGCAAAAGTAGAGCTCGATTGACTCAAGCTATGGCCCTCCATAATTTCAAACAAGGGCATGGATGGATAGAGAATAACCATATGTTCAAAACATCCTTACTAAAGTATCTCAAAATAAGCATGGATCTCTCTGTAGCATCAAGTTTACATGGCATAAAAATATCAGCAGAACAGAGGCTGAAATCAGCAACATCATGAAGCCTAGTTTGCATGCTTGTGCTAGTCACCACAGAGATCAAAAAAATACATGGTATACACCCCTGTAAAGATGGCATGGCATATTACAAAACACATGTAGGACTCAAGTTCATAGGATGCACACATCAATCATGGCAAAAATGACAAAAGTGCATGTGCTGATAAGAATCTGAAACTAACATTATGAAGCCCTCTTCCAACAGCATTTCGGGCATCAAGATGAGCTCAAAAGAAAATGATGCAATGATATGAAATGATGTACTCTTCGAGACGAACAATTTTCCATATTACACGCACGAAACGGAGCCACGGGTGCGAAGACGTGATGCGATGAAGATGCACAATTTTTATCACAGAATAATGACTTGGTGAAAAAAAGGGGTAGAGAAAGTCAACCACGGGCTTTCTGATCGGATCTGGCCGGATCGAGGTCGAGGTCGACGCCGGAGCTTGCGGCGACGGCGGCCGGAGTCGGAGGTCGCGGTGGAGGCCGGGGACGAGGAGGTCCGGTGGAGGATGGCGAGGCGGCCGGCGCCGCAGAGGCGTCGGGCGGCGGGGCGCGTTCCGCCGAGGGCAGGCGCGGCGCGGCGCGACGGCGCAGGCGGGGGGCGCCTGGCGGCGGAGGACGACGGGCGGCGGCGGGCGGGCGGCGGCTGCGGGGGCCGGAGGCGGAGGACGGCGACGCGCGGGAGATCCGCAGGGCGGCGCGGGCCGAAGGCGGGGGCGCTTGGGCAGCGGGGCCGGGGCGGCCTCGCGGCTGCCAGCGGCGATGTGGGCGCTGGCCTGCACGTGGCGGAGCTCCTGATTCGCCAGTATGCTGGCGGCGACGGAGCGTCCGGCCTGTCCGGACGTGTCCGGCGGCGCGGAGAGGAGCGGGGTTAGGGTTAGGGATGGAGTTGATCCGAAATTTCGGGGGAGGAGGTGTTTTTATAGGTAGAGGGAGCTAGGAGGCTCCAAATGGGGTGTAGTCACACGATCGTGATCCGACGACGGAGAGCATGGAAGTGACTTAGATGGGTTATTGGGCTGTTTTGGAGGGGTGTTGGGATGCAACCCAAAAGAGGCCTTCGCGGTTACCCGGTTAACCGTTGGAGTATCAAACGACCTCCAAATGGCACGAAACTTGACAGGTGGTCTACCGGTGGTGTACCAAGGCCACTTGGCAAGCCACGGTCCATTCCGAGAACGTTTAACACCCGCTCATGAGAAAGAGACAAGAGGGGTGCGCCGGTGCATGTAGGAGTGTCGGATTGCAAAACGGACAACGGGGAAAATGCTCGGAATCATGAGACGAACACGTATGCAAATGAGATGCACATGATGACATGATATGAGATGCATGACATGAACAAAATGCAAAAGGAAAAACAAAAACCCAACCACGGAGGGAATACCATAGCACATAGCCAAAAATGGCAAGAGTTGGAGTTACAAATATGGAAAGTTACATCCGGGGTGTTACAACACTCCACCACTACAAGAGGATCTCGCCCCGAGATCTAGGACTGAAAGAACTTCGGATATTCGAACGGAGGTGATCCTCGCGCCCTGTGTGGCTTCTCGTCGGAATGGTGTGACCACTTCACTTTCAGGAATTTGATTGACTTGTTGCGAGTCTTGCGCCGGTTTCTTCAAGAATAGCAACGGGTGCTCATGATAAGAGAGATCTTCTTGGAGGTCAATTTCTTGAAGTTGATAGTGCGCCAGAGTCTTGAAGCACTTGCGGTTGTGACACGTGAAACACATCGCACGCTCGCGGTTGGACGGAAGCTCGTTGATAGGCGAGATCGCCTCTTTTGCCAATGATCTTGAAAGGACCCACGATCTAGGGCAAGCTTCCTTTGATACCGAAACGAGTGCCTTTCATTGAGAGACGCAGAGGTAGACATGGTCTCCGATTTCAAAAGCCACATCACGGTGCTTGTCATCATAATAGCTTTTCCGCGCGATTATGCGGCTTTGAGATTCTCACGAATGATTTTGCACATTTCTTCGCTTCGTGATCAAGTCGCTGCCAAGAAGTTGGCGTTCACCTGTCTCGGACCAATTTAGAGGAGTACGACACTTTCTGCCATAGAGAATTTCGAATGGGGCCTTGCCCGAACTCGCTTGGAAGCTGTTGTTATAGGAGAACTCGGCATATGGAAGACAATCTTCCCACTTCATACCGAAGGAAATGACACAAGCCCTGAGCATATCTTCAAGGATTTGATTGACTCGCTCGACTTGGCCACTTGTTTGAGGATGGAAAGCTATGCTAAAACGAATGTTGGTGCCCATGGCCTTCTGAAATGAATCCCAAAACTTAGAGGTGAAAATGCTTCCACGGTCTGAAGAGATCAATTGTGGAATGCCGTGCAAGGAGACAATTCTGGAGGTATATAGCTCTGCCAACTGAGCTGTTGTGATAGATTCTTTGATAGGAAGGAAATGAGCCACTTTAGTAAGCTTGTCAATGACAACGAAGATAGCATCATTTCCACGCTTGGACTTTGGAAATCCAGTCACGAAGTCCATTTCGATATGATCAAACTTCCATTCTAGAATAGCAAGAGGTTGGAGGAGACCAGCTGGTCGTTGGTGTTCTGCTTTCACCCTTCTGCAGACATCACATTCATTCACGAATTGAGCAATTTCTCGCTTCATTCGAGTCCACCAATACGAATGCTTGAGGTCATGGTACATCTTCGTACTTCCAGGATGAATGGATAGAAGAGAATTGTGCGCCTCGTTCATAATGACTTTACGTAGATCACCCTTTGGAACCACAATCCGTCCTCAAGAAAAGAGTATCTTTGTCATCAATGTGGAAGCACTTGTGTTTGAATGCCCTTGTCGATACCACGTTTCACCTTTTTCACCATGGTATCCAGGAGTTGTGCCTCACGAATTTGGTCTTCCAAAGTAGGAGAGACTATGAGGTTGGCAAGAAAGCCTTGAGGAACAACTTGAAGATTCAGCTTGCGGAAAGCTTCACAAAGGTCCGGTTGGAAGGGCTTGATAATTAAACTATTTCAGTAAGCCTTCCTGCTCAAAGCATCTGCAATCACATTGGCCTTGCCCGGAGTATATTCAATTCTTGGGTTGTACCCTTGAATCATTTCGACCCATCGAGTTTGCCTGAGGTTGAGGTTGGGTTGAGTGAAGATATACTTGAGACTCTTGTGATCGGTGAATATGTCCACTTTCCTTCCCAACAAGAGATGTCTCCATGTTATCAATGCATGGACAACTGCCGCCAACTCAAGATCGTGAGTGGGGTAGTTCTTTTCGTTGGGCTTCAGCTGACGAGAGGTATAGGCCACAACTTTCTTCTCTTGCATTAACACAGCACCGAGACCTTGAAGAGAAGCATCACAGAAAACTTCGAATGGCTTGGATTCATCAGGAGGAGTCAAGGCAGGAGCTGTGCCTAGCTTCTCTTTGAGAGTATTGAAAGCAACGTCACACTCAGGAGTCCACACATACTTGACATGCTTCTGGAGGAGGTTGGAAAGAGGTTTTGCAATCTTGGAGAAATTCTCAACGATTCTTCGGCAATAGCTTGCAAGTCCAAGAAAACTGCGAAGCTGCTTGACATTCTGAGGAGGTTCCCAATTCACAACTGCAGACACCTTCTCGGGATTAACAGCGATGCCCTTGGCGGAGATGATATGACCAAGGTAAAGAACTTCATCAAGCCAAAATTCACATTTGTAAAACTTCGCATAGAATTGATGCTCTCTGAGCTTGTCGAGCACCAATCGCAAATGTTTGGCATGATCCTTCTTATTCTTGGAGAAGACCAAAATATCATCAAGATAGACCAAGACGAATTCATTGGTGTAGGGGTTGAAGATGAAGTTCATCATTCGAGAGAATGTTGGAGGGTCATTGACAAGGCCGAAAGACATGACAGTATATTCATAAGAACCAAAACTTGTTATGAATGCTGTCTTGGAAATATCTTGTTCACGAATGCGAATTTCATGATAACCCATACGAAGGTCAAGCTTGGAGAACACTTTAGCACCTTTGAGTTGCTCGAAAAGCTCATTGATGTTGGGAAGTGGATACTTGTTCTTGATAGTCTTCTTTTTCAATGGACGGTAATCGACGCAAAGTCGGTCCATGCCATCCTTCTTCTGGACAAAAAGAACTCCACAACCCCATGGAGATGAACTCGGTCTGATCAAACCCAGACGCTCTTGTTCATCGAGCTGTTTCTTCAGTTCCTTCAGCTCATTAGGTCCTAGCTTGTATGGACGCTTGCAAACGGGTTCCGTGCCAAGCTCAAGATCGATAACGAATTCAACTGGCCGGTGAGGAGGCATACCCGGGAGCTCTTCTGGAAAGACATCTTGGTACTCACAAACGATCGAATCGAGAGATAGCATTCAACTCGCGCCTTCTCATTGAGAGAAAACAACCGAATGGTTTCATCACGAGCGGCATAGATGATCACATCATTAGAAGAGCGTGTCAATTGAATTTCCCTGGCAACACAATCAAGTTGAGCTTTGTGCTGAGAAAGTCAGTCCATGCCGAGAATAAGATCAATATCCGAGTCACCAAGGACAATTGGTTTAGCCAGAAATCTATAGTCGCCCATCTTGATAGAAACATCCGGAACCATGTAGCTTGCGTTCATGCATTTACCTAGAGAGACAACTGCTAATGGTCTAGGCAAATCTTGGAAAGACAACTCATGCTTAGATGCAAATGGTTTTGAGATGAAACTAAGCGATGCACCAGTGTCAAAAAGAACTTTTGCAGGAATATCATTAACAGGAAGATTACCCATGATCACATCTGAAGAATCCTCTGCCTGCGCTGCATTCATCATGTTGACCTTTGCAAACTTGGAATTATGCTTGACCACTGCATTACTGGAAGATCTCATAGGAGGAGGAGGCGGAAGGCGCCTTTGGTGAAGCACTTGTTCGCGTAGTGACCTTTCTGCTGACATTTGTTGCAAGTCACCTCTGAGAGCAGACTTGAGAATTAGACTTGTTCTGATAGCCAGGGTTGGGTGGGTGGGAAGATCCACGACCACCTGAGTTCTTCTGCTGGTAAGGCTGACGAAACGGAGGAGGAGGAAGGTAGAACTTTTGCTGCTTAGCTGCCACTTGTGAGGAAGAAGAAGACTGAACTGCATCCCTGATTCTCTTCTTAGAAGCCTCACACTTGAGCTAGGCAGCTTCTTGCTTCAGTTCCATGTTGTAGAATTCATCATACTTTTCCGGCTCAAAAAGCACGAGAGCTAATTGCAGATCTTCTCTGAGGCCACCTCTGAATTGATAGATCATACTCTTTTCATCAGGGACATCTTGCTTAGCGAAGCGAGCGAGTTTCTGGAACTGGATATTGTATTGATACACAGACATGTTGCCTTGCTTGAGATTGCGGAACTCCTCACGCTTGCTCTCAACAACACTTTGTGGAATGTGGTGAGCTTTGAAGTCTCATGAACTCATCCTGTAATTACACGACCTCCTCTGGAATCTTTGTATTGCTGATACCACTCGGCAGCTTGGTCCTTGAGTTGAAACGAAGAAAACTTGACAAAGTCCTCAGGTCTGACATTGCTACATTCAAAATGTTTGCAGATGTCCACAAGCCAATCGTCGGCGTCTGTGGCCTCGGCACAGAAGCTGAAAGACTTTGGCTGATTAGCAAGGAACTGATTGAGGGTAGCAAAGTGCGGCTGGTTGTTGCCTTGACCTTGATTTCCTTGGTTGCCTTGCCCTTGGGTACGCTCTTGCAAGAGTTGCAAAATCATCTGAGCATTTGCGTTGGTGGCTGCCATGATAGCTTGCCATGCCTCCGGAGGCGGAGGTGGAGGTGGAGGGTTCGACTGACTCCCATCATTTCGTTCCGGATTCAGACGCGTTGGCGGAGCCATCCTGAAGAGGGTGACATCCGTTAGCACTTTGATAGACAGATAGACAAGTTGAATCAACGGATAGAAATTGCAACATATAGTCTTCACAATAAACATTCGAACAAGGATGAACGAATGAATTCCAAAGCTAACATCACACGTCCATTAAGGTGAGAAGCCACTTGATTAAGGGTTGATGAAAAAATAAAAGGTACGATCGAACAAATAAGTGGTAAGGATTACCCAATCACAAACCAAATATCTGCGGGAAGAAATGCTAAGAGCTACTTGAATCCCACCTATAAACTCCCAAAACTTTCTGGTTATGCAACCTGGTGTTGGGGATATAGGGGACACAAAATATATCACCCAAACTAACAATACCTAGATCCAGCTGTATCCATCCGTCAACACATAACCAAGAAACCTTCGGAAATCGTGTACCTCGACCTTCGAAAAGCATCCGTTATACGAAGTTATGGCAATACTCCCGAGCTCGCCCGAAGATCGGGTTATCGGGTTATCTCACCAACAACTGTACAAAAGAGATTTTCGATGTCGGCAAAGCTCTGTATTCCAGAACTGCAACGATAAAATTGTGACGACAACACCGGAGCTCAACTCCCGGGACACCGCCACAACCCCTAAATGTCGAGGCACCAAGAACAATGTTCTCGCCACAAAACCATCGAACGATTCCAAGATACCCGCGTGATCCTAAAAAATTTAGTGAAATTTGAGGAGAGGAGAGTCAAAACTTCTACGTCAGAGACCTCACCAGAGCGACGACGGACTGGGAGTAAAAGAATCCTACTCCGATATATATAATCCTAAGACTCAAAACATTTTGTTCTAGACTCAACAACGCCAAGAAACAATCAAGCGAGGGCTCCTAAGTCGGGATGGCTCGATTACCAACTTGTAACGCCTCGATGCGGCTATATCTCCCACGGTCGAAGCATGACTTAGAGGCATAACCGCATTGAAAGCAATGTCGCAAGTGAGGTAATCTTCACACAACCCATGTAATACATAAGGAAAGAGATACATAGTTGGCTTACAATGCCACTTCACACAATACATAAATAAACATCCATCATCCAGATTACACTCAAGGTCCGACTACGGAACCAAAATAAAAGAAGACTACCCCAAATGCTACAGATCCCCAATCGTCCCAACTGGCTCCACTACAGATCATCCGAAAAGACACATAGTAACGACGACGTTCCTCGTCGAACTCCCACTTGAGCTCGGTTGCGTTATCTGACCGCATCGCCGGCACCTGCAACTGTTTTGGTAGAATCTGTGAGTCACGGGACTCAGCAATCTCACACCCGCGAGATCAAGACTATTTAAGCTTATAGGAAGGACAGAGTTGTGAGGTGGAGCTGCAGCAAGTTTACTAGCATATATGGTGGCTACATTCGCAAAAGAGAGCGAGAAGAGAAGCAAGGCACGGTCGTGAAGCTAGTAGCGATCAAGAAGTGATCCTAGAACAACCTACGCCAAACATAACTCCAACACCGTGTTCACTTCCGGACTACCGAGAAGAGACCATCACGGTTACACACGCGGTTGATGTGTTTTAATTAAGGTCAACTTCGGGTTTTCTACGACCGGACATTAACAAATTCCCATCTGCCTCATAACCGCGGGCACGGCTTTCAAAAGATAATACCCTGCAGGGATGTCCCAACTTAGCCCATAATAAGCTCTCACGGTCAACGAAGGATATTCCTTCTACCGGGAAGGCCCGATCAGTCTCGGAATCCCGGACTACAAGACATTTCGACAATGGTAAAACAAGACCAGCAAAGCCACCCGACTGTGCCGACAAATCCCGATAGGAGCTGCACATATCTCGTTCTCAGGGCACACCGGATTGTCCAAACTTCCGATTGGCCATCCCACAGTTGCCCCTGATGGCCACCGGCGGCTGACAGGTTGGACCAACACTCAGAGGAGCACTGGCCCGGGGGGGTTAAATAAAGATGACCCTCGGGCTCGCGAAAACCCGAGGGAAAAAGGCTTAGGTGGCAAATGGTAAAACCAATGTTGGGCCTTGCTGGAGGAGTCTTATTCAAAGCGAACTGTCAAGGGGGTCCCATAAATCACCCAACCGTGTAAGGAACGCAAAATCAAGGAACATAACACCGGTATGACGGAAACTAGGCAGCAAGAGTGGAACAAAACACTGTGCATAAGGCCGAGTCTTCCACCCTTTACCAAGTATATAGATGCATTAATTAAACAATAGATATTGTGATATCCCAACAAGTAAATATGTTCCAACAAGGAACAACATCTCCATGTTCCAACAAGGAACAAACTTCATCTTCACCTGCAACTAGCAACGCTATAAGAGGGGCTGAGCAAAGCGGTAACATAGCCAATCAACGGTTTGCTAGGAAAGGATGGTTAGGGGCTTGACATGGCAATATGGGAGGCATGATAAGCAAGTGATAGGCATCGTAGCATAGGCATAGGAAAAGAGCGAGCATCTAGCAAGCAAAGATAGAAGTGATTTCGAGGGTATGGTCATCTTGCCTGCAAGGTTCTCAGAGTTGTCGAAAGCTTGATCCTCGTAAGCGTTCTCAACAGGTTCCTCGTTCACGTACTCGTCTCCCGGCCCTACCCAAAGCAAGAACACAAGCAAAGGACCAACAATCCAACGTGCTGGGCAAGAATGTTGGTCTCACCAATGTGGTGTAGATCATGCTCTTCCGCCATATCCTCCCCTTCCAACGCCGGGCCTCTCCCATGTGGGAGTTCAATCCGGAGGAGCCGCAGACCCTGAAGCACTTCTTCGGCATGACGCACGAAGGAATATGGAAGCTGCTCTTCAAGGCCCAGAAGAGCTGGCCTATGGAGACCGAAGACGTCGGACTCGACGCCGAGAATCCGGCCTCGCCGGTAAGTATTAGCTTTCCAAAGATATGTCCTGTCTATATTCTTGATCGATATGAATCTTATCGGCCCATCTCTTTATAGGGCTGGACCAAGAATGCGGAGCAGATCAACAGTCCGACTCCGTTACCCGAAGACCCAATTACTCCTCAGCTGATGGAGATGCTGGTCCCGGCGCACTACCAGGCGTCGAAAAATAAGGGCAAGAAGAATGGCATGAAGCCCAAGGGCGGGCCCCGCAGCAGAGGTCCTTCGGATGCTATGTTCCGAGGGACCTAAGTCATCTCCTCTCACGAGGAAGACGGGGACGAAGAGGAGGAGGAGGAGGTGGAGAGCGACTCTCCTCGCAAGACGAGGAGGAAGAAGAGGACGGCCTCCAAGAACCCGGATGGGGCGACGCCGAAGAGGAAGAAGATTACCCTCTCGGTCAGTACGGACTCGGAGTCCGAACACTACCCGAGGAGAGCTTCCATGGTGAAGCCTCTGGTCGAATCATAAGTATCAAAAATCTGACTTGTTCAGTTTCCGCTCACCCGCCTCAATTATATAAATTGTATCTTTGCTCGTATTTCAGCCCTCCACGCAATATCCCGAACAACTCAACCTCGTCGGGAAACTCTCTTGCGCCTGAAGAGGCGGAGAGTGACGGGTCACCACAGACCCCATCTCCCACTGCCATGGAGGACACCGAGGTGTCGTCCCAAAGGACCTCTCCTAGCCGAGGAGGGGCGGACGAGCTCGTCCAGAAGGCGCCAGAGGTTAATACCTTAGATGCCGCAGACCCGGGGACGGTGACCCCCACGACCACCGAGGGTGGAGGGTCTCTGGTCGCCCCGAACGCCGTCCCGGAGACCAATGTGGCTCCGGGTTCGGATTAGCATCTCCATCGACGGCCTCTGTTAATCCGAAGGCCTCTCCTGCTCTGGAGGAAGTGCTACAATGCGCTTCCATTGTGGAAGAGCACCGCACCCTGATGGGTGCGGTTATGAAGAAGGTTCAGTCTGCGAAAAGCAGACTGAACGAAGCCTTCAATAGCTTACTGACGGCTTTCAGGTATGCAATGTCATTCTCTGACTAGTTTTTAGTATAAAGGTTTAAACCTATGTATAGACAGTAGCCCCTGAGACTCTCTTCGGACTAAAACAAACTGAATAGAGGATCCCCAGTCAAATTATTAACATAATGTATTAATGTGTGACGCAGGCATCTAAGCTGGCGGCTGCTGTCCAAGCCGCAGAAGTTTCCGAGCTCAATCGGAAGCTTCAACTCGCCGATGAGGAGCTCGTCCTCGTCAACAAGCTGTTTGACGAAACGCAAGGTATGCGACACTATTACATACCTGAAGTGATATGTGTGCTAATTCTTTTAACTGACTAAGTTTTATGATTATACTCATAGTTGGCGCAGCCGAGGTCGAGTCCCTCAAGAGCGCGCGTGCCCAAGCTGAAAAGGAGGCAGGAGGTGAGCAGGGCGGCCGCTGACAAAGCGGCGAAGTAGTTGGAGGCCGAGCAAACTGCCCGCCAAAAACATGAGGCGTGGGTGGACGAGGTTGAACAAGAGCTCAAGGACGCCATAACTAAGTGTGAATCCTTGGAGCAGAAGAATGTGGATCAGGCCTCCGACCTCGCCACAGCTCTCCAGAGCGTGAAGGAGGCCCGGGTTGAAGCCCAGGGAGCTCGCCAGGAGATCCAGGAGGCGAGGCGGATAGCGGCGGGTAAGGCCTTTCTTCTGCAGAGAAAATTTGTAAGTAGGAGATACATCTTGCTGACCAGAGTTTGGAGTTCTCCAGGTGTGTTTGCAGATCTGCCCAAGAGTGTTGCCGACGCTGCGGAGTTCTTCCGAGCCGAAGAGGGGAGCTCGACGGAGAAGTTGTTCTGGTCGCAGTACCTTGCGCCAGAGCATCCGGTGCCCCTCAGTGATCGGCTAAAGCAGCTGACCGAGCTGCATAGGGTGGCCGGGTTGGCCATGAAGGATGTAATAGTCCGTTTTTGGCAAGCCGAGCCCATACCCAGCAGCTACTTCGGACTCGTGAGGAGGCTAGTCAATGCGTGTCCCCGGATTGATGCCATAAAGCGGTCGACCTGCATAGAAGGTGCCCGGATGGCCATCGCCCGCGTCAAGGTGCAATGGGCGAAGATGAAGGCCGCCGAAATTGCCACCGCAGGGCCGCCCGAAGGCAAGGATCACCAAAGGCCAGAGAGGTATTTCGGCGAGGCCTTGGAGGGAGCCCGTATTGTAGAGGGCCAATGTTCAAAAGAATATCATATTTGATTAGTCGAGTTCGGTTTGCGAAGACCATGTAATGAAATCATGATGTTAAATATTTATGCTTGCGCCTTATGATTTGGTCAGTTTATCCTCCTGTTTGGCCGTTTTATGTGAAGATTGCCAGTCGTCGGCTTCCGCCACCGTGAAAATATTTCCGGGGTGTTCACAAACGCGTGTCCGCTCTTTATCCAACGTATTGGTCCGTGGAGGAGGCGTCCACTAGATGAACTAGGCAATTAGACTATGCGGCTTTATTATCCTCACTTAACCATAGGAGTCCATTGGTGGGGCTAAGTACTAGCCCCTGTTGCGTGACCGGCAATCCGGAGTACGGCGCCTTTGCAACACGGCTTGGTCGAATCCCAGCCCCTCATATAACACGGCACAAATCGCGAATGATTCGTAGTATGACAGTAAGTCACCAGATCGCTGACAAGCTCTCGCATATCATGACAGTCAGTTTTTGGCTTTCTCTACTGAGGTACTTGACCGGACGAACCGGAAATACAATAGCAGTAGTTCTCCCTTCACTACCTTAGCCGAACTAGTGGAACGTAAGGTGGTAAACACAGGAGCCGGGCAACCCATCTATAGACCAAAGACATGATTAGGAGCTGATGCATATAGTGCAATATCCAGGTTGCCGAAGAGTTCCATACAGGTGTTCGGACTTAAGAGTTTACGGGGCCGAATACAGACCATGGTAAAATGCCATGCCGAAGCGTGAACGTCATTCGAAAGTAAGGAGGGAAAATGAATGATAAGACAATAAAAAACCCAAAAAAGGGGTGGGATCATATGCTTCCTTTATATACTTATCAGTACATCGAGGCGTGTTTCGACAGATAATGCTATAAATATAAAGGTCATGTTACATGCCTAAAAATTTATATAAGGGAAAGTCTAACACCGGGCCTAAAAGTAATGGTTCGAAGACTCCAATGATGCCATGCCGCACGTCTACGCTGTTTCTCCTTAGTAACGAATTCTTTGACATGGGTATTGATGGTTGTCCGTAGAGGAGGGGGAAAACCAGCCTTGAAAGGGTCCCTCATGCAACCATACATCGGATAGAGCTCTTAATGAACCTGCAGTAAAAAAATGTATAATGTCCAAAATAGGGTCAAGCCGTACTATGCACTGTTTCCGCAGTGTGCCTCCGGCGTTGCCCAAGGTATTTTGAGTGCGTAGTTATGCACGCATGGTACGTAAGCTGCAACCTTATAGGGCAGTCGGGGGAGGCCCAACTGCTAATCGAGGTCCGGATCCATTGAGTCATCGCGGTGCAGTGTAGACCGGACTCGTTTAGAGATGTCATCGGCTTTATTGTTCGACGAATTATTCGGCTTGATAAGGCCTCCATATACCTCGGCTGCAAGGGCCGCGGTGTGCTCTTCAGTACAGAGGAAGCGCTCCATATTTCCATTGACAGTGATAACGCCACGAGGTCCGGGCATTTTAAGCTTTAAGTAAGCATAGTGCGGGACTGCATTAAAGTGAGCGAAAGCAGTTCGTCCGAGCAGTGCGTGATAACCACTGTGAAAGGGGACGATGTCGAAGATTAGTTCTTCACTTCAGAAATTGTCTGGGGAGCCGAATACTACCTCCAGTGTTAATGATCCCGTACAACGGGCCTCCATGCCGGGTATCACTCCTTTAAAGGTTGTGTTACTAGGCTTGATTCTTGATGGGTCGATGCCTATCTTGCGGACAGTGTCTTGATAAATCAAGTTGAGACTGCTGCCGCCATCCATAAGGACTCTAGTGAGATGGTATTCATCGATGATTCGATCGAGTACCAGGGCGGCCGAGCCTCGTTGACGGGTACTGGTTGGGTGGTCCCTGCGATCAAAGGTGATCAGACAGGCTATCCATGGATTAAATTTTGGGGCGACAGGCTCTACGCCGTAGACGTCCCTTAGTGCGCGCCTGCACTCCCTTTTGGGAATGTGAGTGACATAGAACACGTTCACTATTTTCACTTCGGGGGGAAACTGCTTTTGGCCCCCCGGTGTTCGGCTGTCGGGGCTCGTTATCGTCCTCACTTGGAGGTCCCTTACCTTTGTGTTCGGTATTTATCTTACCGGCATGTTTGAAAACCCAATAGTTTCTGGTGGTGTGGTTTGTAGGCTTGTCGGGTGTGCCATGAATCTGACGGGGCCTCTCAAGGATTTTGTCCAAGTTGGATGGACCGTCCCTGTTGCCTTTAAAAGATTTCTTCCGTTGATCGGATTTAGAACCGCTTAATCCGGTGTTAAGTGCCACGTCATCTACTCGTCGTTATTGCTTTGATGTTTGTTTCTGTTGCGGCGTGGTTTACCACTGTCGTCCCTGACCTCAGAAGTGCCAGGGTCGCTAGAGCTGTTGCTTCTACGAGCCAACCAGCTATCTTCACCCGCACAAAAACCGGTCATGAGTGCAGTTAAGGCTGCCATGATCTTCGGCTTTTCCTGCCAGAATTGTTGGGCGAGCCATTCGTCACGGTCGCTGTGTTTGAAGGCCGCTAAGGCTTCGGCGTCCGGACAGTCCACAATTTGGTTCTTTTTAATTAGGAACCGATTCCAAAGCTTGCGAGCTGATTCGTCAGGTTGCCTGATTATGTGACTTAGGTCTTCAGCATCCGGTGGACGGACATAAGTGCCCTGAAAGTTGGCCCGAAAAGCATCCTCTAAATCTTCCCAGCTTCCAATCGAATTCTCTGGGAGGCTGTTCAGGCAGTGCCGTGCTGATCCTTTTAGCTTTAGAGGAAGATACTTAATGGCGTGAAGGTCATCTCCACAAGCCATATGAATGTGGAGAAGGAAACCCTCGATCCAGACGGCCGGATCCGTCGTGCCATTGTACTGCTCGATGTTTACGGGTTTGAACCCTTCCGGAAACTAGTGCTGCATTACCTCATCAGTAAAGCACATGGAGTGTGCGGCACCCCTATACCATGCGACATCACGACAAAGATCAGATGACATCTGAGTTTGGTGCTGATCCCGAATATTATAATGTTGACCACGTCGAGCTTCATAGCCATTATCTCGTGCCGGGGCACGGCCTCTTGATCCATAGATCGATCTGGTCCGACCGGCTTTATTGGCCAGGTCCTGATGCAAGTCATATGTATAGCCCGCAGCTGCTATCTCCTTGCCTCTTCGGCGAGGGGGTGCGGGCTGGTGTTCGGCTTGATGTGCCACTTTATCCCATCCACGTGGTGGTCGGTCTGGTTGATCTGCCTGATTGTACTTTGACGGTATTGTCTCAAGGGCTTCGTTGTCGAATTGTGGCAGCAACTTGCGCTTGGTCCACCTTTCAATGAGCGTTCATGTTCAGCTTTGAGCTACTGCTGCTTCTTTTTCAGGCTCCGTACGGTGGCGATTAGCTGTCGCTTGAAGCGTTCTTGTTTGAGAGGTTCCTCTGGGACGATAAAATCTTCGTCACCAAGGCTAACATCCTCTTCGGAGACTGGCATATAGTTGTTTTCTTCCGAATCTTCATGATCAGCATGTTCGGGGCTATACTGACCCTCCTCCCTCTCATCCTATTTGGACGTGGACTCAACGGGGTGTTTGGATTCTTCGGCATTATCCGGAGTTTCATTGTCTCCAGTGCCGGTGTTGCTATCCCTTGCCCGACGTGATCATGAGCGGCGCCACTGGCGCCGATGCTTTGGTGGTTCGTCGACGGGCTTGTCCTTATCGGAGTCCTGATTATCCTCGTCGTCCTTTGTATCAGGAGTGTCCACCATCTATACGTCATAGGTAGAAGTGGCCGTCCAACGCCCTGTGAAAGGTGGGACTTGGTTTGATTCGGCGTCGGCATCATCGTCCATACCATCGACGTCTTCGGCCGCGTAGTCTAGCATGTCGATTAAATCGTCAACGGTGACTATTAAGTGGGTGGTGGGCGGGTCATAAAATTCCCCTTTCTCAGCCCCCAGTTGTAACACCCCAGATGTAACTTTCCATATTTGTAACTCCAACTCTTGCCATTTTCGGCATTGTGATATGATATTTCCCTCCGTGGTTGGTTTCTTGTCTTTCGTTTTTGCATTTTGTCCATGTCATGCATTTTCATATCATGTCATCATGTGCATCGCATTTGCATACGTGTTCATCTCTCGATTCCGAGCATTTTTCCCGTTGTCCGTTTTGCAATCCGGCACTCCTATGTCCCCCGGCGTCCCCTTTTACGTTTTTCCGTGAGTGGGTACTAAACTTCTCGGAATGGACCGAGGTTTGTCAAGTGGCCTTGGTATACCACCGGTCAAGTTTCGGGTCATTTGGAGCTCGTTTGGTACTCCAACGGTTAACCGCACTCTCGCAAAGGCCTCTTTTAAGTTGCAGCCCAACACCCCTCCAAATTAGTCCAATAACCCATCTAAGTCACTTCCATGCTCTCCGTCGTTCGATCACGATCGTGTGCGAAAAACTACACCTCATTTGGACTCTCCTAGCTCCTCTATGCCTATTTAAACACCCCCCATTCCAAATCGCGGTACAAACCCTAGCCCGCTCCTCTCCCTGGCCACGGACGTGTCCGGTCGGGACGGACATGTCCGCCCGCCGCCGCCCGCCAACAAGGCGTGCACGGGCTGCGCCCTGTCCCCGAGTTCGCCGCCCGCGCCAGCTCCTGGGCCCAGCGCCGCCCTCTCGGCCCAGCCGCCCGCCATGCCCGCGCCCTCCGCCGCCTCGCCGCCCAGTGCAGCTCCGCCGCCCGCCTTTGGCCGGCCGCTCCGCCCCTCAAGCACCGCCAGGCCGCGCCGCCCGCCGGCCCCGCCTCCGCCGCCGGCGTCCTCCTCCCGGCTTCCCTCTCCTTCCGGCCGAGCTCCGCGAGCTGCCACCGGCCGCCTCGGATCCGGATCTGAGATCCCGATCGGTTGACTTTCTCCCCCAAAAATCGTCTAAGTTTTATTTCGGTGATTAATTTGTGGCATTTTCAACGCATCATAACTCTGCACCCGTAGCTCCGTTTCGTGCGTATAATATGGCAAAATGTTCACCTCGGAGAGTAGATCATTTCATCTCACTGCATCATTTTCATTTGAGCTCATCTTGATGCCCGAAATGCTGTTGGAAGAGGGCAATGTGATGTTAGTTTCTGTTTCTTAACAGAACATGCAGTTTTGTTATTTTTGCTTTGATTGATGTGTGCATCCTATGATCTTGAGTCCTACATGTGTTTTGTAATATGCCATGCCATCTTTCAGGGGTGTATGCCATGTATTTTTGTGATCTATGTGGTGACTAGCACAAGCATGCAAACTAGGCTTCTTGATGTTGCTGATTTCAGCCCCTGTTTTGCTGATATTTTGATGCCATGTTAACTTGATGCTACCGAGAGATCCATGCATATTTTGAGATGCTTCAGTAAGGATGTTTTGAACATATGGTTATGCTATATCCATCCATGCCTTTGTTTGCAATTATGGAGTGCCATAGCTTGAGTCAATCGAGCTCTACTTTTGCTACAAAATGTTTCCTGGCAGATTGTTTACATGTTATTCAATTTTGCCAAGGTTGTTGTAGTTGATCCGTGTATGCTATGATGTTTTTCTTGCCATGTATGTCTTCTATGCCATGTCTTCTTAATGTATGTATGCTTAGTTTATCATATAATGCTCTGTGGTGAGTGCTTTGAGCTTGTAAACATGCCTACTTGTTATCTGTTTTTGTCATGCCCTGTTGCTGAATCTGTTAACGAAAATTGCCATATTGACATGGGTATTACTATATTTTCTGATCCTTTTTGGCTCATGGTCAGTAAGGGACTTTTGTTCTATGGTTTGAGTAGATTCATGCCATGCCTTGTTTTGCTATTATAAGTTCCTGTAGCATCTAGTTTGCTTGCTCTGAACATTGCTTCCTGATGCTGATTTTGCCTTGTTCAGTAATTTCACTAAGTCTGTGAAGCTGATATGTTTTGCACTTTTGCCATGCTTGTTTGGACCTGTTATGTTGTGATTTAGCCGTAGCTCAGTGTTCATCTTTTGACAAGCATCTTGAGTAGATCACTGCCATATACTTTGTTGGTACGTTTCGGTGCAGTAGCTTAATTTCTTGTTGCTTGCTAAGTGGCATCATGCTGTTAATGGCAGATTTGTGCCATTCTTGTTTTGCTTGTCATTTGCAAACCGTGCATCCGATTCCGGTGATCTTTATATCGATTTCAACCGAAATCATCTCATATTTCCAGCGGCATACTTGGTTTGCCAAGTTGATGCATGGTTCTTCATTTCCCTTCCGGAGCGCGCATACGCATTGCATATCACATCTCGCATATCATGTCATGTTTTGCATCATGTTGCTTGTGCATTGCACCGTGATATATTGTGGTTCCTTTGTTTGTGTTCTTGCTTTGCGTAGAGCCGGGAGACGAGTACGTGAACGAGGAACCTATTGAGAACGCTTACGAGGATCAAGCTTTCGACAACTTTGAGAACATTGCAGGCAAGATGACCATACCCTCGAAATCACTTCTATCTTTGCTATGCTAGATGCTCGCTCTTTTGCTATGCCTATGCTACGATGCCTATAACTTGCTTATCATGCCACCCATATTGCCATGTCAGCCCCTAACCATCCTTTCCTAGCAAACCGTTGATTGGCTATGTTACCGCTTTGCTCAGCCCCTCTTATAGCGTTGCTAGTTGCAGGTGAAGTTGAAGTTTGTTCCTTGTTGGAACATGGAGATGTTGTTCCTTGTTGGAACATATTTACTTGTTGGGGATATCAAATTATATATCTGCTATAATTAATGCATCTATATACTTGGTAAAGGGTGGAAGGCTCGACCTTATGCCTGGTGTTTTGTTCCACTCTTGCCACCCTAGTTTCCGTCATACCGGTGTTATGTTCCTTGATTTCGCGTTCCTTACACGGTTGGGTGATTTATGGGACCCCTTGACAGTTCGCTTTGAATAAGACTCCTCCAAAGAAGGCCCAACTTTGGTTATACCATTTGCCACCTAAGCCTTTTTCCCCGGTTTTCGCGAGCCCGAGGGTCATCTTTATTTTAACCCCGGACCAGTGCTCCTTCGAGTGCTGGCCCCAATCGAGCTACTCATGGGGCCACCACGGGAAACTCGAGGCTTGGTTTTACTCGTAGCTAGTCTCATCTGGATGTGCCCTGAGAACGAGATATGTGCAGCCCCTATCGGGATTTGTCGGCACAGTCGGGCGGCTTTGCTGGTCTTTTTTTATTGCTGTCGAAATGTCTTGTAGTCCGGGATTCCGAGATTGATCGGGTCTTCCCGGTAGAAGGAATACCCTTCGTTGACCGTGAGAGCTTATAATGGGCTAAGTTGGGACACCCCTGCAGGGTATTATCTTTCGAAAGCCGTGCCCGCGGTTATGAGGCAGATGGGAATTTGTTAATGTCCGGTTGTAGAAAACCCGAAGTTGACCTCAATTAAAATACACATCAACCGCGTGTGTAACCGTGATGGTCTCTTCTCGGCGGAGTCCGGGAAGTGAACACGGTGTTGGAGTTATGTTTGACGTAAGTAGTTCAGGATCACTTCTTGATCGCTAGTAGCTTCACGACTGTGCTTTGCTCCTCTTCTCGCTCGCTTTTGCGAATGTGGCCACCATATATGCTAGTCGCTTGCAGCAGCTCCACCTTACAACTCTGTCCTTCCTATAAGCTTAAATAGTCTTGATCTCGCGGGTGTGAGATTGCTGAGTCCCCCTGACTCACAGATTCTACCAAAACAGTTGCAGGTGCCGACGACGCCAGTGCAGGTGACGCAACCGAGCTCACGTGGGAGTTCGACGAGGAACGTGGTCGTTACTATGTGTCTTTTCCTGATGATCAGTAGTGGAGCCCAGTTGGGATGATCGGGGATCTGTGTAGCATTTGGGGTATCTTCTTTTATTTTGGTTCCGTAGTCGGACCTTGAGTGTAATCTGAATGATGGCTGTTTATTTATGTATTGTGTGAAGTGGCGACTGTAAGCCAACTATGTATCTCTTTCCCTTATGTATTACATGGGTTGTGTGAAGATTACCTCACTTGCGACATTGCTTTCAATGCGCTTATGCCTCTAAGTCGTGCTTTGACACGTGGGAGATATAGCCGCATCGAGGGCGTTACACCAGTCCATGGTGGGCGCAGTTCGGAGGTAAAGCTTCTGTGATTGCGAGAGACGGCATTAAGTCCAATGCTTTGTCCAAGGGTGAAAGCTGGGTAGGATTCTGCGAATCTGTAGGGCTGAGTTCGGTGATAAACACCTGGTCGGGCCCGATCGATGCAGACATCAACAGTTCGGCGTCATCGCCCAGAGGTGACTCCAAGATCGCATCTGGGTCTCCGGTCGGAAGTTCCATGATAGAATAGAGTCTGGTGGGGCTGATCCTCCCGTCTTCGGACGATACGACCTGCTCCGGATCTAAGGCCGAGGCGGGCGCGAGTGTTGACCCCTGGAGGGGATCTAAGAGCGGATCCAAAGAGCTTCCTTCGTGAAGGTAGGGGGCTGTACCCGAGGCCGCGAACCCCTTGAAGATCATATCTCCTCGGATATTGGTGACGTAGTTCAGATTTCCAAAACTGATCTGGTGGCCTGGGGCATAACTGTCGACCTGCTCAAGGTGGCCGGTCCAGTTGGCACGAAGCACGAAGCCGCTGAACACAAAGACCTATCCTGGGAGAAAAGTTTCCCTAGAGACAACATCGTCGTTGATGAAGAGGAGAGCCATCGATCCTAATGTTGACAACACAGCGGAGCTCTCAATGAAAGCACCAATGTCGGTGTCAAAACCGGCAGATCACGGGTAGGGCGGCCCAAGCTTTATGTCTACGGACAGATGGCAACAATAATCAAAAGGGACACAGTGTTTACCCAGGTTCGGGCCCTCTTAGCGGAGGTAAAACCCTACTCCTGCTTGATTATATTCGATGGGTATAGGGGTTACAAGAGTTGATCTACCTCGTGATCGTAGTGGCTAAACCCTAACTTGTCTAGCCCGTCAATGTTATGATCCTTCCTTCGGTCTAACCCCTTCGGGTTATATAGATACCGGAGGGGCCTAGGGTTGTACAAAGTCGGTTACACAAAAAGGAAATAATATACTCGGACACCTAAACTTGCCGTTCACGTATATGGGAGTCCCAACCGGACACGAGAAGTGGTCTTCTTCCTTGTATCTTGACAGCCCATTAGTCCGGCCCATATCAAATAGACCGAACGCCCGAGGACCCCTTAGTCCAGGACCCCTCACCCGGACTATTTCATCATGGATGGCGAAGCAAAATGTTACATTTGGCAACATGATTTGCCCCCCCGGTGTTCGGCTGTCGGGGCTCGTCATCGTCCTCACTTGGAGGTACCTTACCTTTGTGTTCAGTATTTATCTTACCGGCATGTTTGAAAACCCAATAGTTTCTGTTAGTGTGGTTTGTAGGCTTGTTGGGTGTGCCATGAATCTGACAGGGCCTCTCAAGGATTTTGTCCAAGTTGGATGGACCGTCCTTGTTGCCTTTAAAAGATTTATTCCATTGATCGGATTTAGAACCGCTTAATCCGGCGTTAAGTGTCGCCTCATCTACGTCGTCGTTATTGCTTCGACGTTTGTTTTTGTTGCGGCCTGGTTTACCACTGTGGTCCCTGACCTCAGAAGTGTCAGGGTTGCCAGAGCTGTTGCTTCTACGAGCCAACCAGCTATCTTCACCCGCACAAAAACTGGTCATGAGTGCAGTTAAGGCTGCCATGGTCTTCGGCTTTTCCTGCCCGAGTTGTTGGGCGAGCCATTCGTCACAGACGCTGTATTTGAAGGTCGCTAAGGCTTCGGCGTCCGGACAGTCCACAATTTGGTTCTTTTTAATTAGGAACCGATTCCAAAGCTTGCGAGCTGATTCGTCAGGTTGCCTAATTATGTGACTTAGGTCATCAGCATCCGGTGGCCTGACATAAGTGCCCTGAAAGATGGCCCGAAAAGCATCCTCTAAATCTTCCCAGCTTCCAATGGAGTTCTCTGGGAGGCTGTTCAGCCAGTGCCGTGCTGATCCTTTTAGCTTTAGAGGAAGATATTTAATGGCGTGAAGGTCATCTCCACGAGCCATATGAATGTGGAGAAGGAAACCCTCGATCCAGACGGCCGGATCCGTCGTGCCATCGTACTGCTTGATGTTTACGGGTTTGAACCCTTCCGGAAACTAGTGTTGCATTACCTCATCAGTAAAGCACATGGAGTGTGCGGCACCCCTATACCATGCGACATCACGACGGAGATCGGATGACATCTGAGTTCGGTGCTGATCCCGAATATTATAATGTTGACCACGTCGAGCTTCATAGCCATTATCTCGTGCCGGGGCACGGCCTCTTGGTCCATAGATCGATCTGGTCCGACCGGCTTTATTGGCTAGGTCCTGATGTAAGTCATATGTATAGCCCACAGCTGCTATCTCCTTGCCTCTTCGGCGAGGGGGTGCGGTCTGGTGTTCGGCTTGATGTGCCACTTTATCCCGTCCACGTGCTGGTCGGTCTGGTTGATCCGCCTGATTGTACTTTGACGGTATTGTCTCAAGGGCTTCGTCGTCGAATTGTGGCAGCAGCTTGTGCTTGGTCCACCTTTCAATGAGCGTATCCTGTTCAGCTTTGAGCTGCTGTTGCTTCTGTTTTAGGCTCCGTATGGTGGCGATTAGCTGTCGCTTGAAGCGTTCTTGTTCGAGAGGTTTCTCTGGGACGACAAAATCTTCGTCACCAAGGCTAACATCCTCTTCGGAGACTGGCATATAGTTGTTGTCTTCCGAATCTTCATGATCCGCGTGTTCGGGGCTATACTGACCCTCCTCCCTCTCATCCTATTCGGACGTGGACTCAACGGGGTGTTTGGATTCTTCGGCATTATCTGGAGTTTCATTGTCTCCAGTGCCGGTGTTTCTATCCCTTGCCCGACGTGATCGTGAGCGGCGCCGCTGGCGCCGGCGCTTTGGTGGTTCGTCGACGGGCTTGTCCTTATCGGAGTCCTGATTATCCTCATCGTCCTTTTTATCAGGAGTGTCCACCATGTATACGTCATAGGTAGAAGTGGCCATCCAACGCCCTGTGAAAGGTGGGACTTGGCTTGATTTGGCGTCGGCGTCGTCGTCCATACCATCGATGTCTTCGGCCGCGTAGTCTAGCATGTCGGTTAAATCCTCAACGGTGACTATTAAGTGGGTGGTGGGCGGGTCATAAAATTCCCTACTCTCAGCCCCCAATCCATGGTGGGCGCAGTTCGAAGGTAAAGCTTCTGTGATGGCGAGAGACCGCATTAAGCCCAATGCTTTGTCTAAGGGTGAAAGCTGGGTAGGATTTTGCGGATCTGTAGGGCTGAGTTCGGTGATAGACACCTGGTCGGGCCCGATCGAGGCAGACATCAACAGTTCGGCGTCATCGCCCAGAGGCGAGTCCAAGATCGCATCTGGGTCTCCGGTCGGAAGTTCCATGATAGAAGAGAGTCTAGCGGGGCTGATCCTCCCGTCTTCGGACGATACAACCTGCTCCGGATCTAAGGCCGAGGCGGGCGCGAGTGTTGACCCCTGGAGGGGATCTAAGAGCGGATCCAAAGAGCTTCCTTCGTGAAGGTAGGGGGCGGTACCTGAGGCCGCGAACCCCTTGAAGATCATATCTCCTCGGATATTGGCGACGTAGTTCAGATTTCCAAAACTGATCTGGTGGCCTGGGGCATAACCGTCGACCTGCTCAAGGTGGCCAGTCCAGTTGGCATGAAGCACGAAGCCGCTGAACACAAAGACCTATCCTGGGAGAAAAGTTTCCCTAGACACAACATCGTCGTTGATGAAGAGGCGAGCCATAGATCCTAATGTTGACAACACAGCGGAGCTCTCAATGAAAGCACCAATGTCGGTGTCAAAACCGGCAGATCACGAGTAGGGCGGCCCAAGCTGTATGTCTACGGATAGATGGTAACAATAATCAAAAGGGACACAGTGTTTACCCAGGTTCGAGCCCTCTTAACGGAGGTAAAACCCTACTCCTGCTTGATTATATTCGATGAGTATAGGGGTTACAAGAGTTGATCTACCTCGAGATCGTAGTGGCTAAACCCTAACTTGGCTAGTCCGTCAATGTTATGATCCTGCCTTCGGTCTAACCCCTTCGGGTTATATAGATACCGGAGGGGCCTAGGGTTGTACAAAGTTGGTTACACAAAAAGGAAATAATATACCCGGACACCTAAACTTGCCGTTCACGTATACGGGAGTCCCAACCGGACACGAGAAGTGGTCTTCTTCCTTGTATCTTGACAGCCCATTAGTCCGGCCCATATCAAAGAGACCGAACGCCCGAGGACCCCTTAGTCCAGGACCCCTCACCCGGACTATTTCATCATGGATGGCGAAGCAAAATGTTACATTTGGCAACACGATTTGGCTATATTGTGGATGACCTTAGAAAATAGGAGTCACTCATGAAGCAGTTGGTTTGAACAATGCCTAGATGGCACAAAGATCATGAAGGTCTTCGTGAGCCTCGCCTTGAGGGTAG
This sequence comes from Aegilops longissima, assembly GCA_021605205.1. Classification (NCBI taxonomy): domain Eukaryota; kingdom Viridiplantae; phylum Streptophyta; class Magnoliopsida; order Poales; family Poaceae; genus Aegilops; species Aegilops longissima. Next base: position 27,530,687 of record CM038678.1, read on the forward strand.
GCTTTTCAGAAGGCACAATGCGTATTTCTTTCTCTATGTCCCGTATTCCTATGTGTCGTTCGAATATCACATGGATTTGCCATATAAATTGACATACACAGAAGCAAATATCCAGATATGTCACCAAAACATTAGATATGTAAAAGTAAGATGGGGGGATATGTTGCTTGTTTGGGTGGGGATGGCGCAGTGCATATATATTGGTCTCGATGTAATGTGTGCAAGTACCTTAAATTAGGAGAGGAAGTTTCACAAACCATTAACTATTGGGGTTGATTTGCACAGAATACACAATCTTTGGGTTTGTTGCACAAAATACCATCTATTGTGTAAACCATTGCAAATAGCTCTAAACCGTCATTTGATTATGTTGACCTGATGCCTAACAGGTGGGTCCTACTAGTAAGTGCACATGTAACAAAGGAAAACATGCCCCACCAATCGGCTTGGGCTAGCTAAAACTTCTAATATCTCACAGAACTATGGTCAAAATGAGCTGAATTTCTATAGATTAATACTCATTACATATATAATTTATTGGATTCTTTGTATTTTTTAAAATGTTGAGTTATGAAAAAGAAGTCAGTTGAGCCAGCAAGCTACAGATATTTCCAATATTTGTGGTCCAAATAAGGTAAAAACAATTCTCAAATCACTACTGAGTATATATAGAAAAAGGGAAACATCAGCAATATATGGTCAAGGTTGGCGCCCCACATTGGAATCGATCAGGACCAAATTATCAACATATAAATTGTGTGTCACGACTCTCGAGCGTGGTTGCATACGCTGGTGGGGCACACGCGCAGCAAGACAGTGGGGTTGGCGATGGCGCCAAGGAGCAGTAGAGAAGTTGGAAGCGTGGGTGATGGGATCGTCAGGTGGTTGAACTTGCACTGGGTAGAAGTAGTCGGTTCGTCGGAGGGATGCACGTTGGTCACACATGTCATGACGATCGTCCGCCTATGCTAGGGATGCCTGGGGGACCCTGTGTGTGGGGGGGGGGGGGGAGGATGTGGTGGAGGAGACGGAGGCATCCATGTCCGGCAGCAGTGGGAAGCGGTGGCTCGGCCGACGTTGACGAGCGATCGAGATTCATGGGAGGCCGATTGATGTGGAGCTGCCGGCCGCTTTCTATTTAGAGTGGTTGGCGTAGTGGCGACTGGCATGGTGGGGCCGCGTCATCAGTGGCACACCGGTGCCTTCGCGGGCAACTCCTCGGTGCCGGAGCACTTCACGGGAGCGGGACGCTCGCCGGCGGCCCACACGTCAGCCGAGCACGGAAATGTTCGGTGTCGCGAAGCTCGGGCATGGCTGCATGCGGCGGTGGGGCCCAGACGCAGCGGGCCAAAGGGCTCGCGATGCCTTCGAGGAGCAGCTGCAGCAGAGGGGGATCGCCTGGGAGTCGCCGCGGCGGTGGTCGGCACGTGGGCAGAAGTAGCCCGTCCATCCGTCGGGGGGGCCACTTGTCACTGAGCACCGGGGCCCGCTGACCGTGACGGCGCATGCACGTTGGGCAGGCTGTTTGTTTCATCGCGAGACGATCGTCCTCGTGCGTCCTGGCGCATGGCATGGGTACGCACATGAACATGATGAGCACATTCAGCACATGCCATGGGCCCGCGTGGTAGCATTCGCTCATGATGAAGAACACTGGGCTCCGCCTAACATTAGAAGTCCGTCCCGTGTGTGATGGTTTGGTCTCCTGTCTGGCGCTTCTTGTGGCGATCTAGGGTTCGCCTCCTCGTCCCCCTCTCCGGCGACGACAGATCCATCTCGTCCCAGCTGCCTTCGAAAGCTTCAGAGGCCAGCGACCCAACCTCCCTCTCTCTTCCGCATAGATCCCAACCCATTTCCACCAGAGGCCTTCCGTGTGAGTCTGGGGCTCGCGGTCGTACATCCACCAAATCCCTAGCATTTTTCATTTTCCTCGGTGACGCACGGGCATTTGGAGAGTGGGGGGTAGCATGGAGGGAGTCGAAAGAATGTTGAAGAAGAGGAACCTGTCCGAGGCATAGAGGAGGGGAGTCAAGGTGGGCTGGAAGAGGGCGACGGCGAGAGAGGGAAGTGTGCCAAAGGCGATGGGGAAGCTGTTCTCGGACAGGCCGGGCTATGCAGAAGGGATGGCGATTGCGCTGGGGCGAGTGTGGTGCCCGATGAAGAGACTGGAGGTCAAGGAGATGGGGGAGAACTGATTTCTGTTTATGTTCCATCAGGAGGCAGGGAAACGAGAGGCGCTCGAGAACGGGCCATGGACCTTCGGCAAGGAGCTTCTGGTGATGGAGGATTTTGACCCTAGGAAGACACTAGATGAATATGTGTTTGAAACAGTTCCATTATGGGTCTGTATTTTTAATGTTCCTTTGGGGATGATGTGTAAGGAAATGGGGAGGGGGATCTAGCAGATGAGATAGGGGAATTGGTAGAAGTGGATTCAAGTGAGGATGGCTCGGCGTTGGGGCAGTGCCTGAGAGTGAAGGTGCGAATCAGAATTGTTGAGCCACTTATGCGAGGAATCTTTCTGGATTTTAATCCAGTGGAGGAAGGGGCAATGGAGGAGGAGGGATGGGAGGAGGAGGAAGAGAGGGGAAAGGAAGATGAAACGGGTGGGAGGAAGAAGAAGAGAAAGGAAGATGAAAGAATATGGTGCCGTATTGAGTACGAGTTTTTGCCAGACTTCTGCTACACATGTGGTAGGCTGGGGCATTTAGATAAGGACTGTAAAACAAAACTCAAAAGGGGACAAGCTGCTAAATTCGGGAGATGGATGAAATATGCCCCAGAGGAGCCTCAATCATATGACATGGTTAGGGGTGGATCGAGGGAGACGAGTGGAGGCAGCTCGGGAAGGAAGAATGGCTGGTCGAATAGTGAGGGAAAGAGCAGGAGTGATGCACCATCATGGAGGAAACCACCAACTTGCATAGCCGATGGGGGTAAGAAGAAGCCTGATGAGGGGGAGGAGGTCACTAGTCCACTTAAGTTTGGTCCAACTGCTAAGAGGGCTAATGACACTGCAGTGGGAGAGAAGAATAAGAAAAAACTAGGTTTTGGGAAGGGGGACGCCAACAATCCAAGCCTGGCTGGGATGGAAAACACTACAGAGACGGCAGTAAGGGGTGGTGGTGGTGTGATAGTGGGTGTTGGGAATGTGTCGAATAAAAATCACAATGTGCCAGGGAACAAAGAGGAAGATGGGGTAGGAAATATTGTAAACAGTCCAAGGGCTGAACCAAAAGGGAGGAATGGGAAGTTCAAGAGAAAACCCAGGGAGAGTGTGGAAGGAAAAACATGTGAAGTAATAATAGAAAAAAAGAGGAGGGGGGAGAAGATGGAAGTGGACAGCCAGGGGTCACCGAAGAAAATCAAAGGGAATGAAGCAAGCACCCAGGAAATGGAGGGAGTACACACCGTATTGAACGCGGGACTGCCGGGTCAGTCCTGCGAGCAGAAATGAGAACCATTACCTGGAATTGCCGGGGTTTGGGGAATGGCCTGGCAATTCAAGGACTCCTGGATATCCGGGAGAGGGAGGACCCCGATGTACTCTTTTTGTCAGAGACGAAATTGGTACGTAGTAGACTGGAGTGGCTGCGGTGGAAGTTGGGCCTTACGAATATGATGGTTAAGGATTGTGTAGGTCAGAGTGGAGGTTTGGCTTTATTCTGGAAGAATGAGGTGAACTTGAGAGTGGTGGGCTTCATGTCTAGATATCACATCGATTCGGAGATCACGGAAGAGGACGGTTTTGTGTGGCATTTCACAGGGATGTATGGGGATCCGAAACATGATGAAAAGGATAAAACTTGGCGTCTTATGAGCAATCTGAAGGTACAAAACAACAAACCGTGGCTTTGCTCAGGAGACTTCAATGAGATTTTACACCCATGGGAGAAGGAAGGGGGGCACCTAGATCACAGAATTGCATGGACAAGTTTAAAGCTGCACTTGAGGCGTGTGAACTTGGAGACTTGGGCTTCATAGGAGATGCATTTACATGGCGGAATCACAGCCATACTGCAATTAATTACATAAAGGAGCGGATTGACAGAGTAGTGGCTACACAATCATGGTGCAACCGATTTTCTACTTTCAAGGTCACTAACGGTGGTCCCCGGCACTCGGACCACAGACCAATCATCATTGACACACAAGGAGGAGCTAAGAGACAGCAGGGCACGACTCGGAGCTCTACGCCGAGGTTTGAGGCGAAGTGGCTGGAGGAAGAGGACTGTAGGGCGATGGTAGAAAATGCTTGGAAGAAGGGAGTGCAGTTGGATGGAAAGGGGGTGGCAGCAGCTGTTAAAGGAGTCATGAATGAGTTAGTGGACTGGAGTAGAAATATTTTGGGGGACTTGGAGAAAAGAATTAGCAAAACAAAGAAGGAGTTGGAAAAGTGTCGAAGGAGCAACATTAGTGCAGAGCAAGTTCGGAGGGAGGAACTACTTAGATTTAAACTGGGGAGGCTCGAGGATCAGAGGGAGTTATATTGGAGACAGCGGGCACATGTCCATTGGATGAAGGGAGGCGACCGAAATACGAAATTCTTCCATGTAGCAGCCTCGGATAGAAAGAAGAAAAACCACATTAAGAAATTGAGGAGAGAAGATGGTATTGTAGTGGAGGAAAAGGAGGCCATGAAGGAAGTCGTGACTAACTATTTCCTTAATCTATTTATGTCCCACACTACAACAAGAATGGAGGAGATGATGAGTCAGGTTGATTCACGTGTTACCCCGCAAATGAATGAGGTTTTGAATGAGCCCTTCTCTGAGAAGAGAGTGTTTGAAGCACTCCAAAGTATTGTTGACCTGAAGGCCCCTGGACCCGATGGTATGCCATCTGTGTTCTACAAAAAATACTAGGACATTGTAGGAGAAAAGCTGGTTGCAGAAGTGCTTGAGGTGCTGAATGGGGGACCCATGACCGAAGGGTGGAATGAGACTTGTGTTGTGTTGATTCCTAAGGTACAAAATCCGGAATGTATGAAAGATTTGAGACCAATCAGTCTCTGCAATGTTGTTTATAAGTTGGTCTCTAAGGTACTTGCAATTCGGTTGAAACAAATCCTTCCAGAAATTATCTCACCAAACCAAAGTGCCTTTGTTCCGGGCCGATCACGGACAATATTTTGCTTGCTTATGAATGTACACACTATATACAGAGAAAGAGAAGAGGAAAGGAAGGGTTTGCTGCAGTGAAGTTGGACATGAGTAAAGCCTATGATAGGGTGGAATGAGATTTTCTGGAAAAGATGATGTATAAACTTGGCTTCCAGGAGACATGGGTCAAGCGGATCATGCTTTGTGTGTCCACGGTATCATACAGATTCAAAGTGAATGGAGAGTGTACGGATGTGGTGCTGCCCTAATGCGGTCTCCGTCAAGGTGACCCCCTCTCACCGTACCTCTTTCTCATTTGCGCGGAAGGGTTCTCCTCCTTACCGAACAGGGCAGAAGTGAATGAAACTCTGACTGGTATTCGTATTTGCAATGCAAGCCCGAGTTTCAACCACCTATTGTTTGCAGACGACTCGTTGGTACTGATTAAAGCTACAAGCGAAAGTGCCAGGTATCTGCAAAGTATACTACATATGTATGAGGTGTGCTCGGGACAAATTGTTAATTACGATAAGTCATCTGTCATGTTCAGCAAAAACACAAGGAGGGAGAGGAAGCAAAGTGTCCTAGCTGAGCTACATATTAATACGGAGGCTAGATCCGAAAGGTATTTGGGGTTACCTGTTTATGTGGGACAAGATAGAGTAAAAACCTTTCAGTATCTCAAGGAGCGAATCTGGAAAAGAATCCAAGGCTGGATTGAGAGATTGTTGTCTAAGATGGGGAAGGACGTCCTAATTAAAGCTTGTGCTCAAGCAATCCCTACTTTTGCCATGTCATGTTTTGACCTCACTAAATCCTTATGCGAGCAGATGGGGAGCATGATATGCAGATTTTGGTGGGCAAAGCAGGAGAAGCAAAACACTATGCATTGGTTGAGTTGGGAGGCTCTGACAAAGCCGAAGAAGGATGGGGGCCTTGGATTCCGAGATCTATATGGTTCAACATCGCTATGCTAGCAAGACAGGCATGGCGGCTCCTCCAGAACCCAACCTCCCTTTGTGCACAAGTTCTTAAAGCACGTTATTTCCCATCTACATCAATTCTTGAGGCCGCACCCGCACCTGGTATCTCATATACTGGGAGGAGTATCCTGAAGGGTGTGCATCTCTTAAAAGGAGGCCTAATATGCAGAATTGGTGATGGGACAGAGGTCAATATCTGGAAGGATCCTTGGCTGAATAGGGAAGGCCAGAGATTTCCCATCACGCCAAGAGGAAGGTGCCTTCTTACCCGTGTATGTGAACTAATTAATCCAGAAACGGCGAACTGGGATAGGGAGCTGGTCAGGAATATCTTTGCTGACGCAGATGCCAAGGTCATCCTTGCGATGCCAATCCGAGAAGAGTTTGAAGATTTCTATGCATGGTTCCCTGATAGTAAAGGCCAATTCTCAGTGAAATCTGCATACGAACTGTACGTCAAAGCAAGAGATGCTAGCTCAGCCTCGTCGTCAATCTCAGGTCAGCAATTCTGTTTCCCATGGAAGAAACTTTGGGACATCCCCTGCCAACCAAAGATCAAACAGTTCATGTGGAGATTAGCACAGAACAGTCTACCGTTGAAGCTAGCTCTGAAAAGGTGAGGGGTTGAATGTGAAACACTCTGTGTATGTTGTAGAAGGTTAGATGAAGATGGGGCTCACTTGTTCCTGAGATGCAAACAGGTTAAAAAGCTGTGGCGTTGTCTCGAGCTGGATGAGATTCGTGAAAAGTTGTGTGCTTAAACTGATGCAAAGGAAGTAATACAGGCTGTGCTGGATCTACCTGAAGCTCAACGGGTGCCTGTTACATGTATGCTGTGGAGGTGGTGGGACTGCCGCAATAAAATCAACGCTGGGGAGTCTTCAGACACAGTGGAGAGGATCAGAGGACTGCAGTGTCCGTCAGGTTCTGGGCTGCTGAATCACTACAACTATGCATAAATCCCAAATCCCAGTCACATCACATCCCAAGGAACACCGTTTCTGGCAGAAACCGCTCGGCGATTTGATGAAAATCAATGTGGACCGGGCGTTCAATGTCTCTACTGGGTGTGGCAGTTGGGGATTCGTGGCCAGGGACAACAGTGGTGACATAAGGGGATCGGGGGCTGGCAAGCTTCAGCATGTGGCCAGTGCTTTCCAGGCCGAGGCGACTGCTGTTTGGGAAGCAATTCACGCAGCATCCTCCTGGGGAATGACGGCTATCCAAGTCGAGTCTGACTGCCAATCTTTGTTGAAAGCTTTGCAGAGTACGGAGTACGACTTGGCTCCTGAAGGTGTTCTTCTCAAAGATATCCGGTCTTTTGCTCGGTTGAACTTCAATTCTGTTGAATTTATGTATGCCCCCAGGAGCTGTAATAAATTAGCACATGCACTAGCAGCCGGAGGCTCTAAGCGATTAGATACTAGGCAGCTGTGGACCGATGGTGTCCCTGACGATGTATTGGTGTATCTGGTAAGCTCTTCTGCTGTGCCTGTGTGATTTATGGAATCGCAGTGTTCCATCTCAAAAAAAAAAAAAAAAAAAAGAACACTGGGCTCTTCAATGCCAAGTCCGGATCACTCACTGTCAAAGTAATTATTTCGTTTGTTCATCTCGTGGCCGCCGGACAGGCTTAGTTAATAGTACTAATTGATTGTGTGGTCATCAACCGGAGCACAGCGATCTGCCCCTTGCGGCCTCCAAGGAGGCACCACTTTGGTATGGATCCAGAGTTCCAGACATCTAGTAGTTGATGACAAGCTCACACTATATTAGTACTACTATGTGTGCGAAAACTACATCCATATATGTGGAGCACATAGGTAGGATTAGGGATATATAGATAGAAGAACTTCGCGAATTTCCACCGCCTCTGCGTCGCAGAATGTGCTTGCAACAACTATAATCAGTACAGATGTAGGTTTAGGTTAGCCTCGTGCACATGCAATAGGCACAACATTATTTTCCATGAACTGTCGGCTGGTGGCCTAAACTAGTGTCTTTAACTTGATAAAACCTTGATCGGAGGGTCGTGGATTGTGCGAGTGGTCAGAGGTAGCGGGCGATCAACCAAGGAAGATAGTATATGCGGAAATTTCAAGTGGTTCACAGTCGAAGCATGTGACTCTCACTCTGTGTTACAGTGCCTTGAAGTTGATTTGCATAATTAAGAAAGCTTAATGTCTTCCTCATGGTGGTTGCATCTTTACAAAAGCTAGTCTCGCTGCATTTTGCTCGGCAAGGTCGCGTGCGACCTTCAAAAGTTCACCGTTTATCTCCTGAAGCTATTGGAGATAACACGTTAAATGCGCCATATATTATTTTCTTTTATAAGTGCAAAGATTGTGTGATCTTTTGGCCACTACTTCTGAAAAGGCGATGTACGCATTAGAGGAAACATATATACATTTGTAAATTGTCTATGGTAATTTATTGAATGGTTCTCGTTCATTCTTGGCAATTGCTTATGTTTCAAATTACAATGATGAAGTACACATCGGATGACCATCCACACAATTACTTTAAGCTCAACTAAGGTACCAGAAAAACAAGGTAATATTTCTCTTGCTCCACAAGATTTTACATGTTCATCATTTCGATAGTAGGAAAAAAAAAGGCAACATGAACAATATATGTTTAAGGCTGACGCCCCACATTGGAATCGATCGGTACCAAATTATCAACATATAGATTTTGTGAGCCGCTACAGTATGGGATTGGAGACCATGTGAGTTTTTATTGTTGGAATAATTTGGCATTGAGTAGGCACTCCTATGCCTTGTGGGATTTGGCAACGGTGTCACGCTGTTGCACCACAGATGGCAAAGCGAAATGTTACATTTGGCAAAGCTATTTCGCTACAGAGTGGGTGACCTTCGAATATAAGTGACATCCAGCCTCTGCTTTGCACAACACCTAGATGTCACGAAGAGCGTACAAGATTATCTTGAGCCTAGCGTTAAATACACCTAGTTTTTAACAATGGTTGCAATAGGCACAACAACTGGTTTGTAAATTGTTTATGTCGATTTATAGAATGGTTCTCCCTCATTCTAGGCGATTACTTATGTTACAAATTAAAAAGATGAAATTCACATTGGTGGTAATAGTCCTCTTGCTCCAAAAAATTTTACATGTTCATCGTTTCCGTTGTAGCACAAATAAAAAAAAAGCAATGTGATCATATATGGTCAGAGCAGGCCCTCCACATTGCAATCGATCAGTACCAAATTATCAATATTCTGCTACGCTATGGATTTGGAGATCATGTGAGTTTTTATTGTAGAACCAATTTGGCATTGCAGTATACTGCTGCTAAGCCAAGTGACACTTGACAGCGGCCTAATACTGCGCCACCACGAATTGCAAAGCGAAATGTTAAATTTGGCAACGCTATTTGCCTACATTGTTCTTTACCTTAAAATGTAAGAGTGACTTGTCGACCAATTGGTTCGCACATTGCCTCAGTTCGAGGGTAGTATCTCAAGAAGGTCATGTGTGTGTTTCTTTCCCTATGACACGTATTCATACGTATTGTTGGCATATAACGTGAATTTGCCATCCACATTGACATATACAAAGACAAATATAGATATGTGTTACCAAGCTTAAAATATCTATATGTAAGACGGCGGGGGGGTGTTGCTTGCTCAAATGAAGAAGGGCAGTGGATATATATAGAAGGAAGTGAACAAAGCATTATAACTATGTAATGATGGCTGGGCTTCACTGTCGTGGTTGAAATATTCATGGTGGAGCGAACCTAGGGAGACTACAAGACGATCCTTCTTCATCCCGCGTAGCCACTGAGCATACCAAGCACATGTCGTAATGTAATGAAAGACCTGTTTGCATTTATTTCTAGATCTAAACAAGATGGTAATGTAAGTATTACGTCCATTTAGTCCAGACCATTTTTAAGCAACGTCACTGTCAAAGGAGTCAATGCCTCACGTTAAAACCAATTTACTATTCATCTTATTGGCCGTCGGGCGCGGGGAGGAGGGAAGAGTGTCGCGGCATACTGAGGAAGGAGGAGGGAGGACGGCGGCGGCAATGCGGTGGCGACGGCGGGAGAGAGGCAGAGTGAGGCAACAAGGAGTGAGGGGAGGGAAAAGGTCGGGCGCGGGGAGTTGGATAAGGTGGCGTTAGCAGTAGCGCTTGTCACGGCCGGGCGCTATTGCTAAGCCTGATAGCAGTAGCGCGGGTTAGCGGCCAGCGCTGCTGCTAAGTGGAGCCCACCTGCTGGCACATTGCACACACATAGCAGTAGCGGTGGGTCTTAGGCATGCACTACTGCTATAGTTTCAGTAGGAGCGTGGGATTTTAGGCCACGCTGCTACTACGGGTAGACCCGGTCAGGTGGCGTTGGGATCACTTAGCAGTACAGCTACCATGTTGACCCACGCTACTGCTACACTACTAGTTGTAGCGCTGGTTGCTACCGACCGCTACTACTAAGTAGGAGTAGCGCTGCTACCTTAGACCGCGCTACTGCTAAGATTCTATCTATAAGGTTTCTCCTAGTAGTGGCTGCTCCGACAACCACCTCTTGCACGCGAGCCACAACGCCGCATGGCATGGACACCTTACATCCCTAACTACAATAGACAACTGCCCGCAGACCATGAACGTGTGCCAAAAATCCAGGGCCGCTACCTTACAAGCCTTGACATACCAGCCAGACCGACCCGTCTGATCGCATCGACCGGGTCGACGCACTCGCTACCCTCGCAGCGCAAGCACGACACTCACACAAAGGAAAGGCACGACCTTGCCGCATTGTGTTTTGAATGCATTGCAATCCGAGGCCGCCACCTCGACGTACATCCACAGTCCGGAGCCCCGCTCCGGCATCCACCAAACCTAAGCCGCACGAGAACACCAGCACCATAGACAAAGAGCTCCAATCAATCGAGATCATCCATGATGCCTCTGGGCTGGGCTACTGGTGCACCAGAAGGGCAATGAGCGACCGAGTCCACACCCAGACGAAATGCCACACACGACCGAGGCTAAATCACAACAACGGCACCATCGGCGAAGCCGAAGGGCATCAAGGAGCCGAGTCTACATCCGGATCGCTTCACCGTGCACACTAGCGTCAAACGCACCGCCGCCGAACCCCAATGAACACCAGCGAACAACCACCATTGACTCCAAACTAGTCACACCACCACCACCTCTCAGACCATCATTACCACCACCACCACCACCACTACTGGTACCTACTCCAAAAAAGATGCCCACAAGAGGGAACGACGCAATGCAGCGCTGTCATCCGATCTGACAGAGCACAGATCTGAGGTTTCCCTCGGAGTAAGGGACGGTAAGGAATGGAAGCAAATCACCACAGTAGTGCCTTCGAGAACGCCACCACTGCCGGGTCCGACCATAGGCGGATACATACTTTCTACTGGCAGCATCTTCCACGCCACATACCAAAACCAGACGGCCCATCGGATCCACCACCCACCACCCACCATCAGCTTGTGACTAGCCATACGTCTGCACGATCAGAGGAGACAACACACCATCCTCCACTTCCCGAAGCCGCTGCACCGACATCCATAGATGCCACGAATCAGGCCCGGCCCCAACTGGCCGAAATCACTATTCTAACCTTGTCAGCAATATTTGTCGCAAACTGAACTTGACATGGAAGTATTTCACGATCTAACCCTTTTAGCAACGCCACTACCCGTGGCGTTTCTACCCAACTTAGAAATGGCGGGCCAGCTAACGTTGCATCGGCACATAGACACGCCGAGCTAGCTAGCGTTTCTGCCCAACTTAGAAACGCCATAAGCTGGGGCGTTGCTGCCCAATGTAGAAACGCCATAAGCTAGGGCATTACTCGCATGGCCCACGGCAGGCCGGAACCTTATGGCGTTTTTAAGTTGGGCAGAAACGCTAGCTAGCTCGGCGTGTCTAAGTGCCGCTGCAACACTAGCTAGCTCGGCGTTTCTAAGTTGGGCAGAAACGCCATGGGCTGTGGCGTTGTTAAAATAGTCAGATTGTGAAATACTTTCATGTCGAGTTCAGTTTACGACAAAGATTGCTAATAAGGTAAGAACAGTGATTTCGGCTGCCCCAACTGGAGGCAAACAGCAGATCCGAGCAGTAGGACCCCCGCCACTAGTCAACGCAGTACCACCGGGACCGATGCAGACCACCACATCTGGAGCCAGGAATGTGCAGCCCATGCTCCAGGCCGGAACCAGGCGAAGTGGCCAGATCCCCCGCCGAGCAGAGCCACCCACACACGGGGAGCAGCCGTGGCGAACGGGGCAAGCGAGAGCTGCGACCCAACCCAGCAGCCGGAGCACAAGCAGAGCAGCATCGAGCGCAATGGCCGCGGCCGCCCAATGGAACACTGCCGTTCCACCAGCACACACGTCCAACGTGAGCTCTCCCCGAGCCTCCTTTGGAAGCATGGGGGCCCGCCGCCACCGCGGCTAGGCCCAAGACTATGTCGGAGGAAAGGGGGAATTAGAGGACTGACCTGCTGCCGGCGGCGTTTTAGGTTAGCCTCGTGCACATGGAATAGATACAAGATTATTTGCGGTCAAAAATCCATTGCCTGCAGGCCTCCTAAACTAGTGTGTTAACTTCAGAATAAACAACTTTCGTATTTATAGCTATCTGATCATGCAACATCCTTGATCAGATGCCAGTGGATTGTCTGAGTGGTCGGGAACAGTAATCCAGCGAGAAGGATTGATCCGGGAATATGAAATGGTTCATGGTCGAAGCATGTGATTTTTATTTCATGTTACATTGTACTGAAGTTGATTTGCGTAAATAATAACTTTATGTCTTCATCACGGTGATTGCATACTTTTGAAAGCAAGACTAGCTATTTTCTTACATGGAAAGGTCGCGTGTGTCCTTCCAAAGTTCATCATTTATCTCCTGAAGCACTTGGGCATATCAGGTTAAATGAATCATGTATTTTTTTATAAAATAAAATATTTTGCTGATCTTTTGGTTGCTGCATCTAGACAGGCGGTGTACACATAGGATGTAACATACACACATTAGTAAATTTTTCATGCTAGCTTATCAAATGGTTCCTCATTCTTTGAGATTACTTATGTTGCAAATCGCCATGATTATATTCACAGTAGATGTACATCCACATAGTTTAAATACAACTAATAAGAAAATAGAGCAAGGAAAGTCGGTCTGTATCAAATTTTCAACATGGGCAATAGGTAAGCCAATGCACTATGGAATTGGAGGCCATGTAATTGTATGTTTTCATACAAATTTCACCCCATTAGACATCCGATCATGCCACATCCTTTGATCAGAGGGCTGTGGATTTTCCGAGTGGTCAGAACGGGTAGTCCATTAAGAGAAATAGATGTGAAAATTTGAAGTGGTTCACCGTCCATGTATGAGATACCTTCTCCATGATACAATCACTGGTAGAAAAAAGGGCCTATTGTCCCGGTTTGTAAGGGCCTTTAGTCCCGGTTCTTGAACCGGGACTTAAAGGTCGGTACTAATGCCACTAGTAGAAAACAGGGCTTTCGTCCAGGCCAGTTTAGCCCATTAGTCCCGGTTCAATCCAGAACCGGGACCAATGGAGCTATTTGCCCCGGTTCGTGAGCCCAGGGGGCCGGCCGGGCCACGTGGGCCATTGGTCCGGTTCGTCCGGACCTTTTGGTCCCGGTTGGTGGGACGAACAGGACCAATGGTCTGGCTCTGCCCACCACTATTGGTCGGTTGGTGGCATGAACCGGGACCAAAGCCTTCCCTTTAGTCCGGCTCATGCCACCAACCGGGCTAATGGTGCTGCCTATATATAGCCGCTCACGCAAGAAGCAGAGCACACTGCTCTGTTTTTTTACGCCGAGGGGAGAGGGGCTTGGTGGTGCTCTAGCTCACCTCCTATGCACACAAGGTGTTCGATGGAATGCCCGAGCCACACTACTTAAGGTTTCTCCTCTCCAAGCTCGACCGCCAAGCTCCATTTTCCTCAATATTTATATAGGTTTAGCGGTCCGTCACGCCCCGTCCCCGTCTTCATCGCCGTCGATCACCCGCGCCGATCTCATCGCCGGCACCACCGTGGTGAGCTGTTGGGGAACGTAGTAATTTCAAAAATTTCCTACGCACACGCAAGATCATGGTGATGGCATAGCAACGAGAGGGGAGAGTGTATGTCCACGTACCCTCGTAGACCGTAAGCGGAAGCGTTATAACAACGCAGTTGATGTAGTCGTACGTCTTCACGATCCGACCGATCCAAGTACCGAACGTACGGCACCTCCGAGTTCAGCACACGTTCAGCTCGATGACGATCCCCGGGCTCCGATCCAGCAAAGCGTCGGGGATAAGTTCCGTCAGCACGACGGCGTGGTGACGGTGATGATGCTCCACCGACGCAGGGCTTCGCCTAAGCTCCGCGACAATATGACTTTACCGGCGCAGGGCTTCGCCTAAACTCCGCAACGATATGACCGAAGTGGAATATGGTGGAGGGGGGCACCGCACACGGCTAAGGAACGATCCGTAGATCAACTTGTGTGTTATGGGGTGCCCCCCTGCCCCCGTATATAAAGGAGCAAGGAAGGAGGAGGCCGGCCCTAGGAGGAGGGCGCTCCTACTCCCACCGGGAGTAGGACTCCTTCTTTCCTAGTCCAACTAGGAGAAGGGGGGAAAGGAGGGAAGTGGAGAAGGAAGGGAGAGGGGGGCCGCGCCCCAAACCCCTTGTCCAATTCGGACTGGGCTTGGGAGGGGCGCGCGCCACCTCCTGGCTCCTTCCCACTAAGGCCCATTAAGGCCCAATACTCTTCCCCGTATTCCCGTAACTCCCCGGTACTCCGAAACATACCCGAATCTCTCGGAACCTTTCCGATGTCCGAATATAGTCGTCCAATATATCGATCTTTATGTCTCGACCATTTCGAGACTCCTCGTCATGTCCCCGATCTCATTCGGGACTCCGAACTCCTTCGGTACATCAAAACTCATAAACTCATAATAAAACTGTCATCGTAACGTTAAGCGTGCGGACCCTACGGGTTCGAGAACTATGTAGACATGACCTAGAACTGTTTCCGGTCAATAACCAATAGTGGAACCTGGATGTTCATATTGGCTCCTACATATTCTACTGAAGATCTTTATCGGTCAAACCGCATAACAACATCGTTGTTCCCTTTGTCATGGGTATGTTACTTGCCCGAGATTCGATCGTCGGTATCCAATACCTAGTTCAATCTCGTTACCGCATGTCTCTTTACTCGTCCGTAATACATCATCCCACAACTAACTCATTAGTTGCAATGCTTGCAAGGCTTTAAATGATGTGTATTACCGAGAGGGCCCAGAGATACCTCTCCGATAATCGGAGTGACAAAACCTAATCTCAAATCGCCAACCCAACATGTACCTTCGGAGACACCTGTAGAGCTCCTTTATAATCACCCGATTCACGTTGTGGCGTTTGGTAGCACACAAAGTGTTCCTCCGTAAACGGAGTTGCATAATCTCATAGTCATAGGAACATGTATAAGTCATGAAGAAAGCAATAGCAACATACTAAGCGATCAAGTGCTAAGCTAACGGAATGGGTCAAGTCAATCACATCATTCTCCTAATGATGTGATCCCGTTAATCAAATGACAACTCATGTCTATGGTTAGGAAACATAACCATCTTGATTAACGAGCTAGTCAAGTAGAGGCATACTAGTGAACTCTGTTTGTCTATGTATTCACACATGTATTATGTTTCCGGTTAATACAATTCTAGCATGAATAATAAACATTTATCATGATATAAGGAAATAAATAATAACTTTATTATTGCCTCTAGGGCATATTTCCTTCAGTCTCCCACTTGCACTAGAGTCAATAATCTAGTTCACATCGCCATGTGATTTAACATCAATAGTTCACATCTATATGTGGTTAACACCCATAGTTCACATCGACATGTGACCAACAGCCAAAGGGTTTACTAGAGTCAGTAATCTAGTTCACATCGCTATGTGATTAACACCCAAAGAGTACTAATGTGTGATCATGTTTTGCTTGTGAGATAATTTTAGTCAACGGGTCTGTCACATTCAGAGCCGTAAGTATTTTGCAAATCTCTATGTCTACAATGCTCTGCACGGAGCTACTCTAGCTAATTGCTCCCACTTTCAATATGTATCCAGATTGAGACTCAGAGTCATCTAGATTAGTGTTAAAACTTGCATCGACGTAACCCTTTACGATGAACCTTTTTTCACTTCCATAATCGAGAAACATATCCTTATTCCACTAAGGATAATTTTGACCGCTGTCCATTGATCTACTCCTAGATTACTATTGCACTCCCTTGCCAAGCTTAGTGGTAGGGTATGCAATAGATCTGGTACACAGCATGACATACTTTACAGAACCTACGGCTGATGCATAGGGAATGACTTTCATTCTCTTTCTATCTTCTGCCGTGGTCGGGTTTTGAGTCTTACTCAATCTCGCACCTTGTAACACAGGCAAGAACTCTTTCTTTGACTGTTCCATTTTGAACTACTTCAAAATCTTGTCAAGGTATGTATTCATTGAAAAAACTTATCAAGCGTCTTGATCTATCTCTATAGATCTTGATGCTCAATATGTAAGCAGCTTCACCGAGGTATTTCTTTGAAAAACTCCTTTCAAACACTCCTTTATGCTTTGCAGAATAATTCTACATTATTTCCGATCAACAATATGTCATTCACATATACTTATCAGAAAGGCTGTAGTGCTCCCACTCACTTTCTTGTAAATCTGAGCCTTTCCAAAAGTGCATATAAAACCATATGCTTTGATCAACACATCAAAGCGTATATTCCAACTCCGAGATGCTTGCACCAGTCCATTGATGGATCGCTGGAGCTTGCACATTTTGTTAGCACCTTTAGGATTGACAAAATCTTCTGGTTGCATCATATACAACTCTTCTTTAAGAAAACCATTAAGGAATGCAGTTTTGACATCCATTTGCCAGATTTCATAAAATGTGGCAATTGCTAACATGATTCGGACAGACTTTTAAGCATCGATACGAGTGAGAAAATCTCATTGTATTCAACATCTTGAACTTTGTCAAAAACCATTTTCGACAAGTCTAGCTTTGTAGATAGTAACACTACTATCAGCATCTGTCTTCCTCTTGAAGATCCATTTATTTAACATGGCTTGCTGATCATCGAGCAAGTCAATCAAAAGTCCATACTTTGTTCTCATACATGGATCATATCTCAGATTTTATGGCCTCAAGCCATTTCGCGGAATCTGGGCTCATCATCGCTTCCTCATAGTTCGTAGGTTCATCATGGTCTAGTAACATGACTTCCGAACATGATTACCGTACCACTCAGTGCGGATCTTACTCTGGAAGACCCACGAGGTTTGGTAGCAACTTGATCTGAAGTTTTATGATCATCATCATTAACTTCCTCACTAATTGGTGTAGGAATCATCGAACTGATTTCGTGATAAACTACTTTCCAATAAGGGAGAAGGTACAAATTACCTTATTAAGCTCTACTTTCCTCCCACTCACTTCTTTCGAGAGAAACTCCTTCTCTAGAAAGGATCCATTCTTAGCAACGAATGTTTTGCCTTTGGATCTGTGATAGAAGGAGTACCCAACAGTTCCTTTGGGTATTCTATGAAGACGCACTTTTCGATTTGGGTTCGAGCTTATCAGGTTGAAAACCTTTTTCACATAAGCATCGCAACTCCAAACTTTAAGAAACGACGACTTTGGTTTCCTGCTAAACCATAGTTCATACGGTGTCGTCTCAACGGATTTATATGGTGCCCTTTTTAACGTGAATGCAGCTGTCTCTAATGTATAACCCCAAAACGATAGTGGTAAATCGGTAAGAGAAATCATTGATCGCATCATATCAAATAAAGTACGGTTATGACGTTTGGACACACCATTACACTGTGGTGTTCCAGGTGGCGTGAGTAGTGAAACTATTACACATTGTTTTAACTGAAGGCCAAACTCGTAACTCAAATATTTTACCTCTGCGATCATATCATAGAAACTTTTATTTTCTTGTTACGATGATTCTTCACTTCACTCTGAAATTCTTTGAACTTTTCAAATGTTTCAGACTTGTGTTTCATCAAGTAGATATACCCATATCTGCTCAAATCATCTGTGAAGGTCAGAAAATAACGATACTTGCCGTGAGCTTTAACACTCATCGGACCGCATACATCAGTATGTATTATTTCCAATAAGTCATTTGCTCGCTCCATTGTTCCGGAGAACAGAGTCTTTAGTCATCTTGCCCATAAGGCATGGTTCGCAAGCATCAAGTGATTCATAATCAAGTGATTCCAAAATCCCATCAGCATGGAGTTTCTTCATGCGCTTTACACCAATATGACCTAAATGGCAGTGCCACAAATGAGTTGCACTATCATTATTAACTTTGCATCTTTTGGCACCAATATTATGAATATGTGTATCACTACGATCGAGATCCAACAAACTATTTTTATTGGGTGTATGACCATTGAAGGTTTTATTCATGTAAACAGAACAACAATTATTCTTTGACTTTAAATGAATAACCGTATTACAATAAACATGATCAAATCATATTTATGCTCAACGCAAACGCCAAATAACATTTATTTAGGTTTAACACTAATCCCGAAAGTATAGGAAGTGTGCGATGATGATCATATCAATCCTGGAACTACTTCCAACACTCATCGTCACTTCCCTTCAACTAGTTTACATTCATTCTGCAACTCCGTTTCAAGTTACTACTCTCAACAATGAACCAGTATCAAATACCGAGGGGTTGCTTACGAACACTAGTAAAATACACATCAATAATCTGTATATCAAATATACCTTTGTTCACTTTGCCATCCTTCTTATCCGCCAAATACTTGGGGTAGTTCCGCTTCCAATGACCAGTTCCATTGCAGCAAAAGCACTTAGTCTCAGGCTTAGGTCCAGACTTGGGCTTCTTCACTCGAGCAGCAACTTGCTTGCCGTTCTTCTTGAAGTTCCCCTTCTTCCCTTTGCCCTTTTCCTTGAGACTAGTGGTCTTGTCAACCATCAACACTTGATGTTTTTCTTGATTTCTACCTTCGCCGATTTTAGCATCGCGAAGAGCTTGGGAATTGTTTTCGTCATCCCTTGCATACTATAGTTCATCACGAAGTTCTAGTAACTTAGTGATGGTGACTAGAGAATTTTGTCAATCACTATCTTATCTAGAAGATTAACTCCCACTTGATTCAAGCGATTGAAGTACCCATACAATCTGAGCACATGCTCACTAGTTGAGCGATTCTCCTCCATCTTTTAGCTATAGAACTTGTTGCAGACTTCATATCTCTCAACTCGGGTATTTGCTTGAAATATTAACTTCAATTCCTGGAACATCTCATATGGTCCATGACGTTCAAAACGTCTTTGAAGTCCCGATTCTAAGCCGTTAAGCATGGTGCACTAAACTATCAAGTAGTCATCATATTGAGCTAGCCAAACGTTCATAACGTCTGCATCTGCTCGTGCAATAGGTCTGTCACCTAGCGGTGCATTAAGGACATAATTCTTCTGTGCAGCAATGAGGATAAACCTCAGATCACGGATCCAATCCGCATCATTGCTACTAACATATTTCAACACAATTTTCTCTAGGAACATATCAAAATAAACATATGAAAGCAACAAACATAGGGAAGCAATAACGCAAGCTATTGATCTACAACATAATTTGCAAAATACTACCAGGACTAAGTTCATGATAAATTTAAGTTCAATTAATCATATTACTAAAGAACTCCCACTTAGACAGACATCTCTCTAGTCATCTAAGTGATCACGTGATCCAAATTAACTAAACCATAACCGATCATCACGTGAGATGGAGTAGTTTTCAATGGTGAACATCACTATGTTGATCATTTCTACTATATGATTCACGCTCGACCTTTCGGTCTCCGTGTTCGAGGCCATATCTGGATATGCTAGGCTCGTCAAGTTTAACCTGAGTATTCTCGTGTGCAAAACTGGCTTGCACCCGTTGTAGATGGACGAGAGCTTATCACACCCGATCATCACGTGGTGTGCGGGCACTCTGAACTTTTAGCAACGGTGCATACTCAGGAGAACACTTCTTGATAATTTTAGTGAGAGATCATCTTAAAATGCTACCGTCAATCAAAGCAAGATAAGATGCATAAAGGATAAACATCACATGCAATCAATATAAGTGATATGATATGGCCATCATCATCTTGTGCTTGTGATCTCCATCTCGAAGCACCATCATGATCACCATCGTCACCGGCGCGACACCTTGATCTCCATCGTAGCATCGTTGTCGTCTCGCCAACTATTGCTTCTCGACTATCGCTACCGCTTAGTGATAAAGTAAAGCAATTACATGGCGTTGCATTTCATACAATAAAGCGACAACCATATGGCTCCTGCCGATTGCCGATAACTTCGGTTACAAAACATGATCATCTCATACAATAAAATATAGCATCACGTCTTGACCATATCACATCACAACATGCCCTGCAAAAACAAGTTAGGCGTCCTCTACTTTGTTGTTGCAAGTTTTACGTGGCTGCTACGGGCTGAGCAAGAACCGTTCTTACCTACGCATCAAAACCACAACGATAGTTTGTCAAGTTGGTGCTGTTTTAACCTTCGCAAGGACCGGGCGTAGCCACACTTGGTTCAACTAAAGTGAGAGAAACAGACACCCGCCAGTCACCTTTAGGCAACGAGTGCTCGAAGCGGTGAAACCAGTCTCGCGTAAGCGTACGCGTAATGTCGGTCCGGGCCGCTTCATCTCACAATACCGCCGAACTAAAGTATGACATGCTGTTAAGCAGTATGACTTATATCGCCCATAACTCACTTGTGTTCTACTCGTGCATATGACATCAACGCATAAAACCAGGCTCTGATACCACTGTTGGGGAATGTAGTAATTTCAAAAATTTCCTACGCACACGCAAGATCATGGTGATGGCATAGCAACGAGAGGGGAGAGTATATGTCCACGTACCCTCGTGAGACCGAAGCGGAAGCGTTATAACAACGCGGTTGATTTAGTAAATGCGTCTTCACGATCCGACCGATCCAAGTACCGAGCGACGGCACCTCCGAGTTCAGCACACGTTCAGCTCGATGGCGATCCCCGGCTCCGATCCAGCAAAGCGTCGGTGATGAGTTCCGTCGACGACGGCGTGGTGGCGATGATGATGCTCCACCGATGCAGGACTTCGCCTAAGCTCCATGACGATATGACTTTACGGCGCGGGGCTTCGCCTAAGCTCCATAGCGATATGACCGAAGTGGAATATGGTGGAGGGGCACCGACACGGCTAAGGAGCGATCCGTAGATCAACTTGTGTGTTATGGGGTGCCCCCTGCCCCGTATATAAAGGAGCAAGGGAGGAGGAGGCGGTCCTAGGAGGAGGCGCTCAAGGGGGTCCTACTCCCACGGGAGTAGGACTCCTTCTTCCTAGTCCAACTAGGAGAAGGGGAAAGGAGGAAGTGGAGAAGGAAGCGAGAGGGGGGCCGCGCCCCAAACCCCTTGTCCAATTCGGACTGGGCTTGGGAGGGGCGCGCGCCACCTCCTGGCTCCTTCCCACTAAGGCCCATTAAGGCCCAATACTCTTCCCCGTATTCCCGTAACACCCCGGTACTCCGAAACATACCCGAATCACTCGGAACCTTTCCGATATCCGAATATAGTCGTCCAATATATCGATCTTTACGTCTCGACCATTTCGAGACTCCTCGTCATGTCCCCGATCTCATTCGGGACGCCGAACTCCTTCGGTACATCAAAACTCATAAACTCATAATAAAATTGTCATCGTAACGTTAAGCGTGCGGACCCTACGGGTTCGAGAACTATGTAGACATGACCTAGAACTGTTTCCGGTCAATAACCAATAGTGGAACCTGGATGTTCATATTGGCTCCTACATATTCTACGAAGATCTTTATCGGTCAAACCGCATAACAACATACGTTGTTCCCTTTTGTCATGGGTATGTTACTTGCCCGAGATTCGATCGTCGGTATCCAATACCTAGTTCAATCTCGTTACTGGCAAGTCTCTTTACTCGTTCCGTAATACATCATCCCAGAACTAACTCATTAGTTGCAATGCTTGCAAGGCTTTAAGTGATGTGTATTACCGAGAGGGCCCAGAGATACCTCTCCGACAATCGGAGTGACAAAACCTAATCTCGAAATAGGCCAACCCAACATGTACCTTCGCAGACACCTGTAGAGCTCCTTTATAATCACCCAGTTACGTTGTGACGTTTGGTAGCACACAAAGTGTTCCTCCGGTAAACGGGAGTTGCATAATCTCATAGTCATAGGAACATGTATAAGTCATGAAGAAAGCAATAGCAACATACTAAACGATCAAGTGCTAAGCTAATGGAGTGGGTCAAGTCAATCACATCATTCTCCTAATGATGTGATCCCGTTAATCAAATGACAAGTCATGTCTATGGTTAGGAAACATAACCATCTTCGATTAACGAGCTAGTCAAGTAGAGGCATACTAGTGACACTCTGTTTGTCTATGTATTCACACATGTATTATGTTTCCGGTTAATACAATTCTAGCATGAATAATAAACCTTTATCATGATATAAGGAAATAAATAATAACTTTATTATTGCCTCTAGGGCATATTTCCTTCATGAGCCTCTTGTTCTTATCTTCTTTCTGAAAGGAAAAATATTATTACTTGTTTGTTTAGATAGATACTTGTATTATTTTCTTACTTTTATTATTGCATCTTATATAGTGCGATGGTTTTGGTATCCGCCTCCGTCGGCCCTCGTCCTGTCTATGATTCGGATGTGGTATATATTATCTTTTCATAACTATTGGTTCATTTATTGTTTATGAAAATTATGCCGACCAACGTGACATAGATTTTATTTATCTAGGAGGTTGTTGAACCGGAAATTCCAACCGACCCTATTGTCGAGAGGTTAAATTTAGTTGAAGAAGAAAACAATTTCTTGAAGGAAAAATAAAAAACTTGAGGAGGAGAAGATGATATTGGAGTTGCATGTTGCGGATGTCGTCGATGATCACAAGATCAAGATGGATGCAATGCGCTTGAAGATGAGAAAGATTAGAAAATATGCCATTCATACCGAGGCTTGGTATCATTATGCCATTGGATCAGTTGTTACCTTGGTTGCGATTATGATCATATTTGTTTTCGCATTGAAATGTTTTACATAGTTTCAATGTATGGTTTAATTAATTTACATGCTCTGCAGAGCTTTATGTTGTTACATGAGAACTATGTATGTACTTTGGTTTTTATGTGACGATGAATTTCTATTAATTTGGTCACTTAATTATCTATTCATGATGTTCTGTAATGATTTTTGACACATAATTGTATATAATGCACGCAGATGAACCGGCAATGGATGTGCGGTGGCAGACACACCTCCGAGTACATTAAGGCGTGCATGATTTTCTCAAGTGGCTGAGGCAAACAAGCAGAATGGTTTTATGTGTTGTCCATGCCCTATATGTGGGAATCTGAAGTCTTACTCGACGGAAAATCCTTCACACCCACCTGCTTTACAAGGGTTTCATGCCACACTATAATGTTTGGACGAGGCACGGAGAAATAGGGGTTATGATGGAAGACGGCGAGGAAGAAGAGTATGTTGACAACTATGTGCCCCTGAATACGGTGATGCTACTGAACATCAAGATGCACAGACGATGTGCACGATGGTGCTGGAGCAGGCGAAGCTGCTGAAGATCAAGAGGAACCAGACGATGTGCCCGATGATGATGATCTCCGCGGGTCATTGTCGATGCAAGGACACAATGCGAAAGTCATAATGAGAAGCTGAAGTTCGATCGCATGTTAGAGGATCACAAAAAGGGTTGTACCCCAATTGCGAAGATGGCAACACAAAGCTCGGTGCCGTACTCGAATTGCTGAAGTGGAAGGCAGAGAATGCTGTGCTGATAAAGGGTTTGAGAAGCTCTGAAAATAATGAAGAAGAAGCTTCCAAGGATAACGAATTGCCCGACAGTACATACGCAGCAAAGAAGGTCGTATGCCCTCTAGGATTGGAGGTGGAGAAGATACATGCATGCCCTAATGACTGCATCCTCTACCGTGGTGCCTACAAGGATCTGAACGCATGCCGGTATGCGGTGCATTCTGATATAAGATCGACGAGATGACCCTGGTGATGTTGTGGCGAGCCTCCGTGAAGAGGGTTCTGCGAAGGTGATGTGGTATGCTCCTATAATACCACGGTTGAAAGCGTCTGTTCGAAGCGGAGAGCATGCCAAGTTGATGCGATGGCACACAGTGAGGACCGTAAGAAAGCGGGAAGTTGAGAGCACCCACGACGGGTCGTGATGGAGAAAAATCGAGAGAAAGTCTTGGGATGAGTTTGCAAAGGACCCAAGGAGCGTATGGTTTGCTTTAAGCGCGGATGGCATTAATCCTTTCGGGAGCGAGCAGCAATCACAGCACCTGGCCTGTGACTCTATGTATGTATAACCTTCCTCCTTGGATGTGCATGAAGCGGAAGTTCATTATGATGCCAGTTCTCATCCAAGGCCCTAAGCAACCCGACAACGACATTGATGTGTACCTAAGCCCATTAGTTGAAGAACTTTTACAGCTGTGGAATGGAAGCGTGTATGCGTCGTGGGATGAGCACAAAAGGAGAATTTAACCTAAAGGCGTTGCTGTTCGTGACCATCAACGATTGGCCCGCTCTCGGTAACCTTCGGGACAGACAAACAAGGGATACCACGCATGCACGCACTGTTTACTTGACACCGATAGTATATACCTAGGAAGCTGCAGGAAGAATGTGTACCTGGGCCATCGTCGATTTCTTCCGACCAACCATCAATGTCGAAAGAAAGGCAAGCATTTCAAAAGCGAGGCAGATCACGGAAGAAGCCCGCCATGCGCATCGGTGATCATGTACTTGCTATGGTCAATGATTTACGTAATCTTTGGAAAGGGTCGGCGGACTAGCTGTTCGAATGACGCTGAGAATCACGCACCCATGTGGAAGAAGAAATCTATATTTTGGGACCTACCCTCTGGAAAGACCTAGAGGTCCGCTCTTCGATCGACGTGATGCACGTGACGAAGAACCTTTGTGTGAACCTGCTAGGCTTCTTGGGCGTGTATGGGAAGACAAAAGATACACCTAAGGCACGAGAGGACCTGCAACGCTTACCGCGAAAAAGAGGGCATGCCTCCGAAGCAGTATGAAGGTCCTGCCAGCTACGCTCTTACGAAAGAAGAGAAATTAATATTCTTTCAATGCCTGCTCAGTATGAAGGTCCCGACTGGCTTCTCATCGAATATAAAGGGAATAATAAATATGCCAGAGAAAAAGTTCCAGAACCTATAGTCTCATGACTGCCACGTGATTATGACGCAAGCGCTTCCGGTTGCATTGAGGGGCTTCTACGGAAAACGTCCGATTAGCCATTGTGAAGCTATGTGCATTCCTCAATACAATATCTCGAAGGTGATCGATCCAGAAATCGTACCAACGCTAAGGAGTGATGTGGCGCAATGTCTTGTCAGTTTCGAGCTGGTGTTCCCACCATCCTTTTCAATATCATGGCGCTGCGTCCTAGTTCATCTAGTCGGCGAGATTGTCATTCGGGGCCGTATTTCTACACAATATGTACCCCTTTGAGAGGTTCAGGGAGTCCTAAAGAAATATGTTAAGTAACGTGCTAGGCCGAAGGAAGCATCTCCATGGGCCATCAAACAAAGGATGTCATCGGGTTTTGTGTTGACTTCATTCCTGGCCTTAATAAGATAGGTCTCCCTAAATCGCGGTATGAGGGGAGACTATTTGAAAAGGCACGCTTGGAAGAGACTCAATAATATGCAGGACGGATATTCTTGGTCTCAAGCACACTACAGTTCTACAAAACTCTACCTTGGTGACCCGTATGTCGATGAACACAAGAACGATCTGCGCCCAAACACCGGAGCGGTCGACGACTAGATTACATGTGAACACATCGGGACTTTCAGCAGTTGGTTGGAAACACATCTCAGAGGTGACAGCACTGTTTGTGATGAGCTGTACTTGTTGTCCAGGGGACCATCTTCGACTGTAATGATTTGGAAAGGATACGAATAAATGGGAATACATTTTACACGATAGACCAAGATGAAAAGAGCACCAACCAAAACAGCGGTGTCCGCTTTGATACAGCAACCGACAAGGGAAATGACACATATTATGGTTACATAGTAGACGTATGGGAACTTGACTACGGAGTAGATTTTAAGGTCCCTTTGTTTAAGTGCAATTGGTTCAATCTGTCAGGAGGCGGGGTACAGGTAGACCCACAGTACGGAATGACAACAGTGGATCTGAAAAATCTTGGGTACACTGATGAACCGTTCGTCCTAGCCAATGATGTGGCACAGGTTATCTATGTGAAGGACATGTCTACCAGACCGAGGAAAAGAAAAGATAAGGAAGCGAATACATCATACAATGAGCCAAAGCGCCACATAGTTCTTTCAAGAAAAAGGGACATCCTCGGAGTGGAGGGCAAGACAGACATGTCTGAAGAGTATGAAAAGTTTCATGAAATTCCCCCCTTCAAAGTCAAGGCTGACCCAAGCATCCTGATAAGCGATGAAGATTATCCATGGTTCTGGCGCAATAAGCAAAGCGACACAAGCGAAGAAAAAGTGAAGAATTTCTCCCGCAACTATTATGATGATACCATGCCAACTTTGTAACACACGAGTATGATACCATTGTCCGTTTTGTTCATGAACATGCTATGCCAACTTTTTCAGAGTTCATTTGAAAACTATGAATTTGAAAACCTCGCCAACCGAAGGCGCTCACACGGTTTATAAGCCCTCCCTCTACGCCTTGTTGAGCTCACAAACTTGTGATTCACACAAATTTCAAAGAATTCAAATTTTATAAAACTAATGGCACAAACAGAAAGTTTATAATTGTTCTAAAACAAATGGCACTAACAGAAAGTTTATAATTTTCTGACCTAAAAGCAAAAAGAATTAAAAATAAAGCAAAAACCAAAAGAAAATAAATAATGCAGAAAACAAAACAAAAAACTTGAAAAAATAAAAATAGCAACAATAAGCATTTTGTTGTAAGTAGAAACAAAATAAAATAAATAAAGCAACAAAGAAAACAAAAAAGTGTTTTCAATTTTAAAACTAATGGCACTAACAGAAAGTTTAAATTTTTCTAAAACTAAAAGCACTAATAGAAAGTTTATAATTTTGCTGACCTAAAAGCAAAAAGAATTAAAAATAAAGCAAAAACCAAAAGAAAATAAATAATGCAGAAAACAAAACAAAAAACTTGAAAAAAATAAAAATAGCAACAATAAGTATTTTGTTGTAAGTAGAAACAAAATAAAATAAATAAAGCAACAAAGAAAACAGAAAAAGTGTTTTCAAATTTTAAAACTAATGGCACTAATAGAAAGTTTATATTTTTCTAAAACTAAAAGCAAAAGAAATAAAATATAAAGAAAAAAAGTGCCACCTCTCGGGCCCCACGGCTGAATCGACTAGAAACCCTATGGGCAGGATTCAGCCCGCGGAAGGCCCAGTGAGCCCACAGCAGATGGCGAGTTAGGCCCAAAGCCTGCTTTAGAGAGGTGCTCGAGAGGGAGCCGCACCGCACCTTATAAACCGGTGCGGCTCCTCTCAACTAGCGAGGTGGGACTAAACATTTGGCGCGGGGAAGCACAAGGCCTTTGGTCCCGGTTGGTGGCACCAACCGGGACTAAAGGGGTCATTGGTCCCGGTTCGTGGCGCCAACCGGGACTAATGCCCCCTTTAGTCGGTTGGTGCCACCAACCGGACCAAAGGTCCGCTTCCGCCCTTTGGGCTGCTGAAAATTGGCCTTTGGTCCCGGTTGGTGGCACCAACCGGGACTAAAGGGCATTAGTCCCGGTTGGCGCCACGAACCGGGACTAATGCCCTTGCTATATATACAGCACTTAGCAGTTTTCGCCAAAATTCATCTGTTTCTTCTCGCCCCGACGCCTTCTGCTCCTCGTCGCCGTCGCCGCCGAGCCCTGCCCAGACGCCGTCGAGCTAGTCCACCTCGCCGTCGCCGCCGCCCTGCCGGCCCGACCCGTCGCCGTCGCCGCCGCCGCCCCCGGCCCGACCCTGCACTGCCCGACACCGTCGCCGCGCGCCCCCACGCCGCGCCGCCCCTACGGTCCCGACCCTGCTGCGCCGCCCTGCCTTGCCCGACACCGCCGCGCCGCCGCCCTGCCAGCCCGACCCGTCGCCGTCGCCCAGCGTGCCGCCTACAACGACCCGTCGCCGTCGCCGTCGCCGCGCCCGCCGCGCCCTGCCGGCCCGGCCCTGCCCCGACCTCGCCGCCCTACCCCCCTGCCCCGACCCGTCGCCGCCGCCCCTACTGCCCCGGCCCCGACCACACGCTGTCGATTCGGTCCGGCCGACGCCTTTCCTCTTATTTTTTGTCCATTTTATGTATATGTTCTCTGTGTATATATGTTCATATATGCAAAGTTAGATTTTAGAAAAACTTTATATATGCAAAAGTTTCTATATGCAAAATTTATACATATATGTAAGTATGTGGATACATGAGGGGGTCGATATACCCCTTTCCGATAGCATTTTGTGCATTTTAGGTTAGTGTATATATATGTTTATGTATATATGCAAAAGATAGATTTTAGAAAATATACTATTTTTCTATTGATGATATGATGATGTTTTTTTAATATATGCATTTTTCATATATGTATTATTTTTTAAGTTGTTAGTAGATATCGATTTTAGGTTAGTGTTTTATCACTGATTTTAGGTTAGTTGATCGATTTAGTGCATTTTATGTTTGTTGCATTTTAGGTTAGTGCATTTTATGTTAGTGGAGAGGAAAAAGTAAAATAAGGAAAAGGAAAATAAGTAGAGAAAGAAGGAGAAGAAGAAGGAGAAGACGAGGAGAGGAAGAGAGAAGAAAAAAAAAAAAGAGGAGAAGAAGAAGGAATAGAGGAGCTTCTTCTCCTTTTTCTCCTATTTTTTTCTTCTTCTTCTAATTTTATCGAGGAACGAGGGTGTCGAGGATCGCCGAGGGTCGAGGGTCGGGAACTAGGGTAGAGGGTCGAGGGTCGTTAGGGGTCAAGGGTCGAAGGTTTTGTGGTCGAGGTTCCTATAGTGTCAAAGTATTGAAGAAATCCATGGCTTCATCATTGGCGGAAGTAACCATGGCATGATGGTGCGAAGTCCTCAAAGTTGTTACGGAATGGAGTCCGGATAGGATAATTTGCCTTTTGCTGAACTTTGTTCCAAAAGCTAATTATCCTATCTCGGGACTCCGCTCAAACAACTTTGGAGAGCTTCATGCCATCATGCACCTTACATTTTACTAATGATGAAGACATGGTTTTGTTGAATCCTTTGACACTAGGCAACCTCCCGACCCTCGGCGATCTTGACCCTTGACCTCGACCGCTCGGCGATCCACGACCCTCTACCTGCATCAGCGGGCGTCGATGCCCACGTCACTTGTGGGACATAGATGTCTGTTCAACGCCGACCCCTCCCGATAGCTTCAACACGTGGGGGGTCGAGATTACCCCTCCTAGCTTGAAGCGTTCTCGAGGCCACCCCTAACCCTTGAAGCGTTGTCGAGGCCACCCCAAACCCTAGAGAAGCGTCGAGGCCACTAATATGATTCCTTATTGTGATTAGCTAGCTAGTTCTACGTTTGCCACCAATATATCCATATCTGTCATGTTTGAATAATAATTGCCATGTTGTAAATATTTTTAGAAACTATGGACACCCCCCGAGACGAAGCACAAGAAGCGTTGTTGAGGGACATAATCGCACAAGGAAGTGATGTCGTCCGCTCGTTGATGTTTCTCAACGACAACGATGGTCTGGAAGGAGAGGGTGAAGAAGCAGCTGGCTATGATTTACGTGGCTCCGATGACCCAATGCCGGTGCAAGAAGGAGAGGGTGAAGAAGTAGACCGTGAGGACGGCTCCGGTGATCACCAAACCGAGTCCGGCCAGGTATATATATTAGTTAAGCCTGTACTGACTAGCTCTCGTCTTTGTTTTGGTATATATGTACACATATTAATTAACTCTCGTCTTTGTTCTTTTTCTAGCCCTCCGGATCGAGCACAACCGTAAAGAGGCGAGGCCGAAGAAAAGTTGAGCTCGGATGAAAGTTTGAGATCATACAAATCGCGTATGACGGCCAACCGATTGAACCCTACCGGACAAAGAAGGCATTTGTTGCTCGGTCGGGGGTTCGGTTAGGGACAAGATCGATCAGCATCCACCAATGGTATAAGCCTCAAGAACGAAGACCACGAGGTGTCTTGTGTCAATCCTATGCAGAAAAATGATCTTTGGTGAGCTGAAGTCAAATTTTACCCTACCGCTAGAGGATGATCCGGAGAAGCCAGTAATAGAGCCATTAATCAAGTCTTTTGCTCTTAAGAAGATGGCAGAACTATTCAGGAATTGGAAGAAAGAACTCAATACGTATGTCGAAAAAATGAGACACCAGAATTCAAGGGCAAATATTAGAAGATCGAGATGATGGCCCGCATTTGTGGCCTACAAGACATCGGAAAAGAGTAAAAAGATGTCAGCGACAAACAAGAGAAATGCTGCGAAGAAGAAGCTTCACCATCGCACGGGTCAGGTGGCTACCTCGTAGCCCGGCCTAAGTGGGCCAAGGCTGAGAATGATCTGCTTGATAAAGGGATCGAACCCGAGACAATGAACTGGCCAGACCGTTGCCGGACTTGGTTCTTGGGGCGGCGGATCCTTGGACCCTATGACAGGGAAGTGAATTTGGGACGGACGAACAATTGGACATACCAGTCAAGAGGCTTCACATTATATCGAAGCAGCGCAGCAAGGGAAGTTCGTTCGAGACAGGAGAAGGACGAGCTCACAATGGCCCTCGGGATCCACGAGCACCTGGGGCGGACACGAGGCACGCCAGCTCCGTTTCGTGGAAGGCTGGATTTCGGACGCAGGGGTTACAAAACCCATGAGAGGAGGAAGAAAGCTGGAGCAGAGCCTAATGCAGGCGCTGCGAAAGGGTAATGGGGCTAGAGGAGCGAAGCAGCGAGATCACAACAAGCGACCTGCGAAGCTTCCCGAAGCTACCCCGCCATCTCGGCGGAGAAGCAGCGTGGCTTCCACCGAGCTGCTTCAGCGAGAGCAACATGCCTTGGCGGCTCCTGCCAGCTATCCGTGGATGCTATCACGGATGCTGAAAATTGCCACCTTATGGCGCAATGGAGCAATTTGAAGGTCAAGCGGCTGTTGGCTCTATTTATCCTACTAAACCCGACTCAACTTTTCACTGCGGCCGATTCGAAGGATATGATAAGGTGATGGTCGATGAAATAACGGAGGATTTGAGGACCTCCGGCAGACCACCCTACCGGTGAAGGGAGTATCGGCTGGGTTACGCTGAAGACTCCATGCTTATGGCGGAAGGATCTCATCAACCTTCGAACTGGGCGCCTCCGCCTCCTCCTCCTCCTCCGTGAGTCGGGGCACTCCGCCTCCTCCACCGCCTCCTCCTCCGGCGAGTGGCGATCAGGGCACTCGGGCGGCTCCTTCTCCGGCGTGGCGGCACTCCGTCTCCTTCTCGCCTGCCGTGGCGTCCGGGCAGCCAGCCTCCTCCTTCTCGCCTCGTCGGCAAAGGCGGAAGAGACCCGCCGCCGCTCCGGCTGCTCCGGCGTCGTAGTCCTTCTCCTCCTCCTCGTAAGCAAGGAAAGAAGACATCCGCTCCGTCTGCTCTGCGGCGTCTAGCAGTACAGCCTAAAGGCGGGAGGAGAGTACAGATTCGGTCCTTCTCTGAAGAATCGGAGAAGTTACCGTCTGAGAGAAGCGAGGAGGAAAGCGAAGATCGCGCAGGACGAAGTGGATGACTGGTTTCAAGGGTTGAAAGCAAAGACATCCACCTCCGGAGGACAAGGTAGATCCGGTCAAAGCGAAGCGCACTCTTGCTGCCCTCGACAAAACCACCCAAGTCTCCGCGAAAGGCAACTATGAGCGCATTATTGGAAAGGCATTTGCGAAGCGGAGAGATCGGGAAGTACTGTCGATGATCAAAGGATGAAAGAACGACGAGCTGGGAAACAAATTGCCCAGCTCGGCGAACAAGCGGGCAATCGTGCCCCCGCTCAAGGTGCACGCTAGCGACATCGTCGATCCGAGGATGGTGCCGGTTATGGCAATCCTGCAGATTACCTGCCCGACGATGTACATTATGATTTCTTGGAGGTGCAGATACAAAGATCTGATACGGGAAGCCTCTCGTCAAAGATGAAAGCTCTCTATCAACGATGATGCGAAGATTGCATGATTGGTACATGAAAACCTGCAAAGAGTGTGAGGGGAGGAATACTTTGTATGTGAGAGTTAAAAAGGAGCATGACCTCCTTGGAATTGAACTGTTGCCTATTCCATTTGAGGAGTTCTATCAGTTTTTCAATCAATTGGCCCTCGATAAAGCAACGGTCACCTGCTACTGTCTGTAAGTAGTACTACTTCTGTCATTAAGTATCTCTATATAACTCAGCTCTTTCATTGCATGTATTTATAAATATCCTCACTATATTATGCAGATTGAAGATCGCAGAAATGAAGAAAAGACAAGTGGGTGATATTGGGTTCATTAACACATATCTCATAGATGCAAATGAGGTTAAATATCGTGTCGCCGAAACCGAGGCCAACTTGCTACGATCGTTGGAAATAAATGAACACAAAAATATAATACTCTTTCCTTACAACTACAAGTGAGTGTTACTGTCTTGTGGCATATTCGGTTTCCTTATTTAGTCAGGTTATAGTAATGTAATATTGATGAGTTATGCATCGCATGAGGTTCCACTATATTCTCCTAGAGATTAAGCTTGAGCAGGGAGTAGTAACTGTCTTAGACTCGAGCGAAAAGATCCCAAGGAGTATCACGAACATGACTGAAATGCTCGAAGTAAGTTAAATCGATCATTATCCACCATATCAGCAACTTTGTTCATTTCTGATATCAAGTAATTGTTTTCTTTGTATGGCAGGGCTTGGGAAAATTCACCAAAAAGCTCGAGACTACCGAAGAAGCTGCAATTTAGACACCAAAGTAAGTACTATATAGTAGCATATTCACGCGCATCTCCTAGTGATTCAAGCGCTAGTTTCATCAATACCATTTAGCATGCTTGCTAATTATCAGTTTGATTGACCTCTGTTTCTTGTAAAGTGGTTGTGGCAGGAACAAGGGAATGATTTCTGTGGATACTACGTTTGCGAGTCCATCCGCCCACGACCTGTGAGAGGGCTACTCCGACAAACAATATGAAGTGCGTAAATAAAAATATTCACAATTTTATTTTTATATATATATATATATATATATATATATATATATATATATATATATATATATATATATATATATATATATATATATATATATATATATATATATATATATATATATATATATATATATATATATATATATATATGTATTGACCTCTTTCTTAAAATTAGATGTTTGAGCGGGATGAACTCCTAGCACCAGATCGCATGCGAGCAATTCAAGAGGAATTGGCGGCATTCTTTCTTGACCATGTGATCGCTGAAGGCGGAGAATACTATGAGGACCACGCGTCCGTATTGTAAAAGATAATTATTGTATATATGGCGGTAGTGTCGGATAGATATCGAGAACTTGTTGTTCGACCAATCTCTTGGAGAAGGAGAGGTGGTGATATCACTTCTCTCTGTATGCATATATGTTCATGGCGATCTTACATTTGTAATTACTAGCTAGCTAGCTTGTCTAGGTAGTCCTCTCTATCGTATGTATAGTGCGTAGCGTCGACCAAGCACGGACAAAGAGGACACTTTTCTCTATTAATTAGCTAGCTATAGCACAATATATGAAACACCTAAATTAACCCCCAAAACCCCAACCCCCCTTTCAAAAAAAAACAAAACGAGCCAAAGAAATCTTTGGCGTGGATGCCTATTGGTCGGTTGGTGCCACCAACGGGACCAAAACCCTCTACTGGGCTCGTGGACAGGCCACATGGAGGCCCATTAGTCCAGTTCTGGATTGAACCGGGACTAAATGGCCAGGGTATTAGTACCGACCCTTTAGTCGGTTCATGAACCGGGACTAAAACCCTCCTGCAACAGGGTCAACAGGCCCTTTTCTACTAGTGTGCCCTGGTCCTTTGGTCCCGGTTCAGTCCTGAACCGGGACAGATGGGCCTCCACGTGGCTGTGTGCGAGCCCGGCGGAGAGGGTTTGGTCCCGGGTGGTGGACTAATAGGCATCCACGCCCAGCATTTCTGTGGCTGGCTTTGTTTTTTTTGAAGGGGGTTGGGGTTTTTGGGTTTAATTTAGGTGTTTCATATATTGTGTTAGCTAGCTAATTAATGAGAGAAGTATCTCTCTTGTCCGTGCTTGGCCGATACTACGTACTATACATACATATAGAAGGACTAGCTAGACACGCTTAGCTAGCAAGTAAGCAAACGAAGGAAACAGAAGATCATCATGAACATATATGCATACAGAGAGAAGTGATATCGACCACCCTCCTTCTCCGAGAGATTGGTCGAACAACAAGTTCTCGTATATCTATCCGACACTACGGCTACATATATACAATAATTAT
This sequence comes from Aegilops longissima, assembly GCA_021605205.1. Classification (NCBI taxonomy): domain Eukaryota; kingdom Viridiplantae; phylum Streptophyta; class Magnoliopsida; order Poales; family Poaceae; genus Aegilops; species Aegilops longissima. The sequence continues at coordinate 27,565,535 of CM038678.1, forward strand.
CTTTTACAAATATAATCTCCTAACATACGGACGCGTGGTCCACATATTATTCTCCGTCTTCAGCGATCACGTGGTCAAGAAAGAATGCCAATTCCTCTTGAATTGCTGCATGCGATCTGGTGCTAGGAGTTCATCCATCCAAAACATCTAATTTTAAGAAGGGAGTCAATACATACATACATACATATATATATATATATATATATATATATATATATATATATATATATATATATATATATATATATATATATATATATATATATATATATATATATATATATATATATATATATATATGAATGAATGAAACTCAACACAAATGATGGTAATAAAATAAAATTGTGAATATTGTTTTACGCACTTCATATTGTTTGTCAGAGTAGCCCTGCTCACAGGTCGTGTGGCGGATGGACTCGCAAATGTAGTATCCACAGAAATCATTCTCGTGTTCCTGCCACAACCACTTTACAAGAAATAGAGGTCAATCAAACTGATAATTAGCAAGCAAGCTAAATGGTATTGATGAAACTAGCGCTTGAATCACTAGGAGATGCGTGGAACATGCTACTATAGTACTTACTTTCAGGTGTCTAAATTACAGCTTCTTCGGCAGTTCCGGAGCTTTTTTGGTGAATTTTCTCCAAACCCTGCCATACAAAGAAAACAATTACTTGATATCAGAAATGAACAAAGTTGCTGATATGGTGGATAATGATCGATTTAACTTACTTCTCGAGCATTTCAGTCATGTCCGCATACTCCTCCGGATTTTTTTCGTTTGGAGTCTAAGACAGTTACTACTCCCTGCTCAAGTTTAATCTGTAGGAGAATATAGTGGTAGCTGCGCACGCATGCATAACTCATCAATATTACATTACTATAACCTGGACTAATAAGGGAAACCGAATATGCCACAAGACAGTAACACTCACTTGAAGTTGTAAGGAAAGAGTATTATATCTTTGTGTTCATTTATTACCAACTATTGTAGCAAGTTCGCCTCGGTATTTTTGGCATGATATTTAACCTCAGTTGCATCTATGAGATATGTGTTAATGAACCCAATATCACCCACTTGTCTTTTCTTCAATTCAACGATCTTCAATCTGCATAATATAGTGAGGATAATTATAAATACATGCAATGAAAGAGCTGAGTTATATAGACAGACTTAATGACAGAAGTAGTACTACTTACAGACAGTAGCAGGTGACCGTTGCTTTATCGAGGGCCAATTGATTGAAAAACTGATAGAACTCCTCAAATGGAATAGGCAACAGTTCAATTCCAACGAGGTCATGCTCCTTTTTAACTCTCACATACAAAATACTCCTCCCCTCAGACTCTCTGCAGGTTTTCATGTACCAATCATGCAATCTTCGTGATCATCGTTGATAGAGATCTTTCATCTTTGACGAGAGGATTCCCGCATCAGATCTTTGTATCTGCACCTCCAAGAAATCATATTGTACATCGTCGGACAGGTAATCTCCGAGATTGCTATAACGGGCACCATCCTCGAACCGGCGATGTCGCTAGCAAGCACCTTGAGCTGGGGGCACGATTGCCCGCTTATTCGCCGAGCTGGGCAATTTGTTTCCCAGCTCGTCGTTCTTTCATCCTTTGATCAGCGACAGTAATTCCCGACCTCTCCGCCGGAAAATGCCTTTCCAATAATGCGCTCATAGTTGCCTTTGGCGGAGACTTGGGTGGTTTTGTCGAGGGCTGCCTGAGTGCGCCGCTTTCACGGATCTACCTTCTCCTCCGGAGGTGGATGTCTGTGCTTTCAACCCTTGAAACCAGTCCTTCACTTGGTTCGTGCGATCTTCGCGTTCTCCTCCGGGTCATCTCGTATGGTAACTTCTCGGAGTCTTGAGAGAAGGACCGAATCTCTATGTCCTCCGCCTTTGGCTGTCTTGCTAGACGCCGGCAGTGCAGGCGAGGCGGATGTCTTCTTTCCTTGCTTACGAGGCGAAGGAGAAGGACTACAACGCGCCGGAGCAGCCGGAGCGGCGGAGGATCTCTTTCGCCCTTGCTGACGAGGCGGAGAAGGAGGAGGCTGGCTGCTCGGGCGCGCCGGCGCAGGCGGAGAAGGAGGTGGAGTGCCGCCATCTGCCGGAGAAGGAGCCGGCCGAGTGCCCTGATCGTCACTTGCCGGAGGAGGAGGCGGTGGAGGAGGAGGAGTGCCCTGACTCGCCAGAGGAGGAGGCGGAGGCGTCCAGTTCGGAAGGTTGATGAGATCCTTCCGCCATAGGCATGGAGTCTTCAGAGCAGAACCCAGCCGAGTCTCCCCTTCACCGGTAGGGTGGTCAAGCCGGAGGTCCTCAAATCCCTCCGTTATTTCATCCACCATCACCCTAGCATATCCTTCTGGAATCGGCCGACAGTGAAAAGTTGCGCCGGATTCATTAGGATAAACATAGCCAACAGCCGCCTTGACCTTCAAATTCAACCATTGAGCCATAAGGTGGCAATTTTGAACCTCCGTGATAGCATCCACGGGATAGCTGGCAGGAGCCGTCAAGGCATGCTCCGGCTGAAGCAGCTCATTTGGAAGGCGCTGCTTCTCCGCTGAGATGGCGGGGTAGCTTTGGGAAGCTTGGCAGGTCGCTTGCTGCGATTTGCTTCTTGTTCCTCTATCGCCTTGTACCCTTGCATGCAGCGCCTGCAGTTCGGTTCTGCTGCACTTTCTTCCTCCTCTCCCGGCATTTGTAACCGCATGTGTCCGAAACCCAGCCTTCCACGAAATGGAGCTGGCGTGCCTCGTGTCCGTCCGTGGTGCTCGGGATTCGAGGGCCATTGTGAGCTCGTCGTTCTCTCTGTCTCGGAATGAACGTCCCTTGCTGCGTTGCCGATATATTCTGAAGCCTCTTGAGTTGGAATGTCCAATTGATCGTCCGTCCAAATGCACTTCCACGATCTGAGGTCCAAGGTTCCGCCAGCCCGAAGAACCAAGTCCGCAACGCTCGGCCAGTTCATTGTCTACATTTCGATCCCTTTATCAAGCAGATCATTCTCAGCCTTGGCCCACTTAGGCGGGCTATGAGGTAGTAACCACGACCCGTGCGATGGTGAAGCTTCTTCTTCGCAGCATTTTGCTTGTTTATCGCCGACATCTTTTTACTCTTTTCCAATGTCTTGTGGGCCACAAATGCGGGGCCATCATCTCGATCTTCTCATATTTTCCCTTGAATTCTGGGATCTCTTTTTATCGACAAACTTATTCAGGTCTTTCTTCCAATTCCTGAATAGGTCTGCCATCATCTTGAGAGAAAAATACTTGATTAATTGCTCAACTGGCTTCTCCGGATCATCCTCTGGCGGTAGGGTGAAATTTGACTTCAGCTCAGTCCAAAGATCATTTTTCTGCATATCATTGACATAAGACACCTCAGGGTCTTCGTTCTTAGGCTTATACCATTGCTCGATGCTAATCGAGATATTGTCCCTAACCAGAACCCCGCACTGAGCAACAAATGCCTTCTTTGTCCGGATGGGTTCAATCGGTTGGCCGTCGCGCACTATTGCTATGATCTGAAACCTTTCATCCGAGCTTAACTTTTTCTTCGGGCCTCGTCTCTTTACCGAAGTTGTGCTTGATCCGGAGGGCTAGAAAAAAGAACAAAGACGAGAGTTAATTAATATGTGTACATACCAAAACAATGAATGCATCAATTAGCTAGTCAGCACAGGCTTAACTAATATATATACCTGGCCGGACTCGGTTCGGTCACCGGAGCCGTCCTCATGGTCTACTTCTTCTTGCATCGGCATTGGGTCATCGGAGCCATCATAATCATAGCCAGCTGCTTCTTCACCCTCTCCTTCCAGACCATCGGTGTCGTTGAGAAACATCAACGAGCAGACGACATCACTTTCTTCTGCGATTATGTCCCTCAACAATGCTTCTTGTGCTGCCGTCTCCGGGGTGTCCATAGTTTCTAAAAATATTTACAACATGGCAATTATTATTCAAACATGACAGATATGGATATATTAGTGGCAAACGTAGAACTAGCTAGGTAATCACAATAAGGAATCATATTAATTAGTGGCCTCGGCGCTGCTTCTCTAGGGTTTGGGTGGCCTCGACAACGCTTCAAGGGTTAGGGTGGCCTCGAGAGCGCTTCAAGGAGGGGTAATTTTCATTACGTGTTGAAGCTATCGGCGGGGCGGTATATCGACACCATGACGACATCGTACATGGGAAAATAATATGCTTGTTTTTCCTTCTTAAAAATACATGAAGCTATCGGGAGGGGTATATCGACAACAACAACGGCGACACTACATCTATGTCCCACAAGTGGCGTGGGCATCGACGCCTGCGTCACTTGTGGGACGAGGATGTAGTGTCCGACACCGACGGCCACATGTATCTCACACCGACGATACTTGCTTTTAATTAGGGTTTTCTCTACCACTCGGCGACCCTCGACGACCCTCGTTCCCGATAAAAAAAAGAGGAAGAAGAAGAAATAAAAAGAGGAGAAGAAAGAATAGAGGAACCTCTATTCTTTCTTCTCCTTTTTTTTTCTTCTTCCTCTTTTCTTTATCCTCTTCTTCCTCTCATGTTCGACGACCCTCGACCCCGATAACATTTTATTCCCCGATAACATTTTTTATCCGAGAGAGTTAGTGTTCCCGAGTTAACTGGAGGGGGACATTGGTCATATCGGATTCGTCATATTTTGTACGAATGTTCTATATACATACATCCATCGATATCATTACATACATACATAGACATCTACATTATATATGAACAAACATTTGCATGAAGTAGTATTGGTTTCCTCTTCTTCCTCTTCTTATTTCCTTTTCCTCTCATTCTTTTCCTCTTCTTCCTTCTTAAAAATACATGAAGTAGTATTGCTTGTTTTTTAAAAATAATGTTCAAATAAAATCTATGAACAGAAAAAAATACTATTTTTCTAAAATCTATCTTTTGCATATATACATTAACATATATATACACAGAGAACATATATACATACATATATACATTTTTATAAAATGCAAAAAAAATCTAAAAAGGACATATAAACAGATATACACACATACATATACTCACAGATATACATATAATCTGAAAAAAAACACCATATATACATATAATCTGAAAAACAGAGGAGAGGAGAGGGGGGGGGGGCGCCCGGCTGTGAGCGATGGCGGCTGGGGCTTGGCGCCAGCTGTGAGGCAGGTCTTGGCACGCAGCGTCCGTCTGGCAGACAGGGCGGCGCGACGTCGGCCGCCAAGAGGCAGCGGCGTGCCACAGACAGGGGCGCAGGGACCTTGGACGGGAAGGGCTGTGCTCACAGTGGGTGGCGGCAACGGCGAAGCAAGCAACTGGACGGCGTCGGTGGCGGCGGCGACGGCAAGGTGGAGCAGGGCGCTGGGCGGCAGCGGCGAGGAGGAGGCGAGGCGTCGGGGAGAAGTGGGTGATTTGGTGAAAACTGCTAAATGTTGTATATATAGCAAGAGCATTGGTCCCGTTCGTGAAACCAACGGGACTAATGCCCCCTTTAGTCCCGGTTGGTGCCACCAACGGGACCAAAGGCCTCTTTCAGCAGCCCAAAAGGGCGGAAGCGGCGACCTTTGGTCCCGATTGGTGGAACAAGCGGGACTAAAGGCATTGGTCCCGGTTTGTGCCATGAACGGGACCAATACTTACTAGTCGGTTGGTGCCACCAACCGGGACCAAAGGCCTTGTGCTGCCCTCACGCCCAAAGTTTAGTCCCACCTCGCTAGTTGAGAGGGCTCGAGAGTGGTTTATAAGCGCTGCTGCGCCACCTCTCGAGCTCCTCTCAACTCTGAGCTTCAGGGCCTAATCTGTCACTATGTGCCTGTGGGCCTACTTGGCCTCCTGCGTGCCTGAATCCTAGCCCATGGTAGGGTTTCAAGTCGTATTCAGGTCGTGGGGGCCCAGTAGGCGGCAGTATTTTTATTTTTATTTTCCAGTTTTTTTGTTTTGTTTTCTGCATTATTTATTTTTTGTTGTTTTTTTCTTTATTTTTTAATTATTTTTTCTTTTAATTTTAGAAAAATTATAAACTTTTCATTAGTGCCATTAGTTTTCAAATTTTAAAACACTTTTTTGTTTTCTTTGTTGCTTTATTTATTTTATTTTGTTTCTCACGACAACAAAATACTTACTGTTGCTATTTTTATTTTGTTTCCAGTTTTTTGTTTTGTTTTCTGCATTATTTATTTTTTGTTGTTTTTGCTTTATTTTTAATTCTTTTTGCTTTTAGTTTTAGAAAAATTCTAAACTTTCATTAGTGCCATTAGTTTTCAAATTTGAAAACAATTTTTTATTTTCTTTGTTGCTTTATTTATTTTATTTTATTTCTACTTACAACAAAATACTTATTGTTGCTATTTTTATTTTTTCCAGTTTTTTTTGTTTTCTGCATTATTTATTTTCTTTTGGTTTTTTGCTTTATTTTTAATTCTTTTTGCTTTTAGGTCAGCAAAATTATAAACTTTCTGTTAGTGCCATTAGTTTTAGAAAAATATAAACTGTCATTTGTGCCATTAGTTTTCAAATTTGAATAGTTAAAATTTGAATTCTTTGAAATTTGTGTGAATCACAAGTTTGTGATTAACTTTACTAAAAAATGAACATAGATGCACCTATAGAAAAATTCACCTAAATTCATAATCAATTTCTATGAATTTCAGAGAAATTCACTATGAATTTAGGTCAAATTCTAATATAGGGCATCTATTTTCACTGAGAGGAGCTCAACAAGGCAGAGAGGGCGGGCTTATAAACCGGTGTGGCGCCCTTGGTTCATGAGGTGGGACTAAACTCGGCTTAGCGAGGACCAAGCCTTTAGTCCCAGTTTGTGGCACAAACCTGGACTAATGGTCATGGGCCAGGGGCGAGCCGCATGGGCCAGGGACTAATGAACATAGATGCACCTATAGAGAAACTTTGAACTAAATTCATAGTTTTCAAATGAACTCTGAAAAAGTTGGCATAGCATGTGCATGTACAAAACAGACAATGGTATCATACTCGGCTGTTACAAAGTTGGCATGGTATCATCATAATAGTTGCGGGAGAAAGTCTTCACTTTTTCTTCACTTGTGTCATTTGCTTATTGCGCCGTAACCATGGTATCATCATAACTTTGAAGGGAGGAATTTCATGAAACTTTTCATACTCTTCAGACATGTCTGTCTTGCCCTCCACTCCCAGGATGTCCCTTTTTCCTGAAAGAACTATGTGGCGCTTGGGCTCATCGTATGATGTATTAGCTTCCTTATCTTTTCTTTTCTCGATGCAGTAGACATGTCCTTCACATAGATAACCTGTGCCACATCATTGGCTAGGACGAGCGGTTTGTCGATTGCACCCAAGATTTTTCAGATCCTTGTTATCATTCCGTCTTGTGGGTCTACCTGTACCCGCCTCTGACAGATTGACCCATTTGCACTTAAACAAAGGGACCTTAAAATCTACTCCGTAGTCAAGTTCCCATATGTCCACTGCGTAACCATAATATGTGTCCTTTCCCCTCTCAATTGCTGCATCAAAGCGGACACCGCTGTTTTGGTTGGTGCTCTTTTGATCTTGGTCAATCATGTAAAATGTATTCCCATTTATCTCGTATCCTTTTCAAATCATTACAGTCGAAGATGGTCCCCTGGACAACAAGTACAGCTCATCACAAACAGTGCGGTCACCTCTGAGATGTGTTTCCAACCAACTGCTGAAAGTCTGATGTGTTCACATGTAATCCGATCGTCGCCTTTGCTCCGGGTGTTTGGGCGCTGACTGTTCTTGTGTTCATCGACATACGGGTCACCAAGGTAGAGTTACGTAGAAGCTGTAGTGTGCTTGAGACCAAGAATATCCATCCTGCATATTATTGAGTCTCTTCCAAGCGTGCCTTTTCGGTCAGTCTCCCCTCATACCGCGATTTAGGGAGACCTATCTTATTATGGCCAGGAATGAAGTCAACACAAAACCCGATGACATCCTCATTTGATGGCCCATGGAATGCTTCCTTACGGCCTAAGCGTGGTTACGGACATATTTCTTTAGGACTCCCATGAACCTCTCAAAGGGAACATATTGTATGGAAATACGGGCCCAGAATGACAATCTAAATCGACTAGATGAACTAGGGCGTGCGTCATGATATTGAAGAAGGATGATGGGAACACCAGCTCGGCCGACAAGACATTGCGCCACATCACTCCTTAGCGTTGGGGCGATTTCTGGATCGATCACCTTACGAGATATTGCATTGAGGAATGCACATAGCTTCACAATGGCTAATCGGACGTTTTCGGTAGAAGCCCCCTCAATGCAAGCTGGAAGCGATTGCGTCATAATCACGTGGCGATCATGAGACTTTAGGTTACGGAACTTTTTCTCGGCATATTTATTATTCCTTTATATTGAAGAGAAGCCGGTCGGGACCTTCATCTGAGCAGGCATTCAAAGAAGATTTCTTTCTCTTCTTTCGTAGAGCGTAGCTGGCAGGACCTTCATACTACTTGAGCATGCCCTCTTTTTTTGTGCAAGCGTTGCAGGTCCTCCGTGCCTTAGGTGTATCTTTTTCTTCCCATACCGCCCAAGAAGCCTAGCAGGTTCACGCAAAGGTTCTTCGTCACGTGCATCACGTCGATCGAAGAGCGGACCTCTAGGTCTTTCGATGAGGTAGGTCCCAAAATATAGATTTCTTCTTCCACATGGGTGCGTGATTCTCAGCGTCATTGAACAGCTAGTCCGCGGGACCCTTTCCAAAGATTACGTGTAAATCATTGACCATAGCGATGCGTGATCACCGATGCGCATGGTGGGCTTCTTCCGGTGATCTGCCTCGCCTTTGAAATGCTTGCCTTTCTTTCTACATTGATGGTTGGTGGAAGAAATCGGCGATGGCCCGGTACACATTCTTCCTGCAGCTTCCCGGTATATACTATCGTCATCAAGTAAAAAGTGCGTGCATCGTGGTATCCCTTGTTTGTTTGTCTGAAAGGTTCTTGAGAGCGGGCCAATCGTTGATGGTCACGAACAACAACGCCTTTAGGTCAAATTCCTCCTTTTGTGCTCATCCCACGTCGTTACACGTTTCCATTCCACAGCTTTAAAAGTTCTTCAACTAATGGCCTTAGGTACACATCAATGTCGTTGCCGGGTTGCTTAGGGCCTTGGATGAGAAGCGGCATCATAATGAACTTCCGCTTCATGCACATCCAAGAAGGAAGGTTATACATACATAGAGTCACGGGCCAGGTGCGGTGATTGCTGCTCTGCTCCCGAAAGGATTAATGCCATCGCGCTTAAAGCAAACCATCGTTCCTTGGGTCCTTTGCAAACTCATCCCAGTACTTTCTCTTGATTTTTCTCCACTGCGACCCGTCGTGGTGCTCTCAACTTCCGTCTTTCTTACGGTCCTCACTGTGCCATCGCATCAACTTGCACGCTCTCCGTTTCTGAGCAGACGTTTCAAGCTGTGGTATTATAGGAGCATACCACATCACCTTCGCAGAACCCTCTTCTGGGAGGCTCGCCAAATCAACATCACGAGGGTCAGCTAAATCGATCTTATACCGCAATGCATCGCATATCGGGCATGCGTTCAGATCCTTGTATGCACCGGGGTAGAGGATGCAGTCATTAGGGCATACATGTATCTTCTGCACCTCCAATCCTAGAGGGCATACGACCTTCTTTGTTGCGTATGTATTGTCGGGCAATTCGTTATCCTTTGTAAGCTTCTTCTTTAATATTTTCAGTAGCTTCTCAAATCCTTTATCAGGCACAACATTCTCTGCCTTCCACTGCAGCAATTGCAGTACGGTACGGAGCTTTGTGTTGCCATCTTCGCAATTGGGGTACAACCCTTGTTTGTGATCCTCTAACATGCAATCGAACTTCAGCTTCTCCTTTTGACTTTTGCATTGCGTCCTTGCATCGACAATGACCCGGCGGAGATCATCATCATCGGGCACATCGTCTGGTTCCTCTTGATCTTCAGCAGCTTCGCCCGTTGCAGCATCATCGTGCACATCATCTGGTTCCTCTTGATGTTCAGTAGCATCACTACTAGAAAAAGGGTCAAACGTGAAGCACATTAGTGCCGGTTTGTATTAGAGCCGGCACAAATGTATACATTAGTGTCGGTTCCAACGGCTAGCCAGGCCGCTCTCATTAGTACCGGTTCGTGGCTAACCTTTAGCACCGGTTCGTGCCACGAACCGGTACTAATGAGGGTGGTGGCAGGATGTTGTCAGTCTGGGCCCCCTCCAGCACCTTTAGTACCGGTTCGTGCCACGAACCGGTACTATAGGTCCTCCTGCATATAAACCCTTCGTCCAGCTCGCTCTGTTCTTCCCCCTTTCCCCTCTCCTCTACTCTCTGTTCTTCCTCTTCTCCCCTCGAGCTCATCACACATTTTGCCCAAAATTTGTCAAGATTTGAAGGCCCCCATCCATTCAAGTGATCACAAAGGTTAGCAACTTTGTCCTTTCATCTCTAATTGCTAGATTAGCTCTTGCAATGCTTTAAATAGTTATTAATTTGTGAGTTTAGTAATTTGGGAGGAAATATATATATGTGCTAGTATTTGATTTATATGCAATTTGAGGTCAAAATAACACTTAGTTTGCATATGTAGGTGTGGTTTACTTAGTGCCTTCTAAATCTCTGTCGTAACCACTTTCGATCGCCCGCACCGTCCCGTCGCCGGCACCACCTTGTGGTGAGCCTCTTGTTCATGAAATTTTATATAAAAATTGATGTTTGTGTGATTTGGATATATAGTTACTCGTATAACAATTATCTTACCCGTACATTGTTTGTTATACATAGTGCCATGGTTTTGATATCCGTCCCCGTCGGCCCTTGTCCTTGTTATGATTCGGATGTGGTATATTCTCTTTTAAAACTATTTGTTGCATTTCGTGTTTATGACAAATTATGCCCATCAAGTTGACATAGATATTTTTATCTAGGAGGTATGTGAACCGGAAATTCCAACCGACCCTATTGTCGAGAGGTTAAATTTAGTTGAAAGAAAGCGAGTACTTGAAAGAAAAATTGAAAAGAATTGAGGGGGAGAAGATGGAATTGGAGTTGCATGTTGCCGATGTCATCGATGATCACAAGATCAAGATGGAGAAAATGCGCTTGAAGATTAGAAAGATTAGAAAATATGCCATCGATAGTGAGGCTTGGTATCATTATGCTGTTGGATCAATTGTTACCTTAGTTGCGATCTTGATCGCATTTGTTGTTGCATTTAAATGCTTTAGCTAGAGAGTTATTTGTTTGTTGCATTTAAGTGTTGTATGAACTTGTATTAATTTGGTCTATTCGGTGTTGTGTAATGAAGATGAGCGGCAATGGATGTACGATGACCGATGCTCTCCCTAGTTCGTTGAGGCGTGCATACTTTTACGCTTCTTGGTGAGGCAAACAAGCGGGCGGATGGTTTTATGCCTTGTCCATGTGCTGGCTGTAAGAATGGTCATAATTACTCTCGTCAAGAACCATTCCGTCCACTGTTTTAGTCGGTTTCATGCCCCACTATAATGTTTGGACCAAGCACGGAGAAAGAGGGGTTATGATGGAAGACAATGAAGAAGAAGGCAGCGGCGACAGCTATCCTGGCCATGGGTTCCCTGAAACGATGATACAACAATGGGGAAGAAGCTGAGCGGTAATGCGAGAAGAAGCTGGGCGGCAATGCGGGAAGAAGCTGAAGAAGAGGCATCGGATGAGCCGTTGATGATCTAGGTCGGGCCATTGCCGATGCAAAGAGAAACTGCGCAAGTGATTTGGAGAAGAAGAAGTTGCAGCGCATGTTAGAGGATCACAAAAAATGTTGTACCGATTGCGTGAGGTGACAAGAAAAAGCTGGGCACCACACTGGAATTGCTGCAATGGAAGGCAGAGAATGGTGTATGTCGACAAGGATTTGGAAAGTTCTTGGTAATGATAAAGGATATGCTTCAAAGGACAACGAATTGCCGAAATGCGTCTGAAGCAAAGAAGGCTGTCTGCCCTCTAGGGTTAGAGGTGCAGAAGATACATGCATGCCCTAATGATTGCATCCTCTACTGCGGTGAGTACGAGGATTTGAGCGCTTGCCGGTATGTGGTGCATTGCGCTATAAGATCAGCCGCGATGAGCATGGTGATGTCGAGGGCGGCGCCCGGAAGAAGATTCCTGCCAAGGTGATGTGGTATTCTCCTATAATACCACGGTTGAAACGTTGTTCCAAAACAAAGAGCATGCCAAAGCGATCACGATGGCACGAAGAAGACCGTAAGAAAGGCGGAAAGTTGAGAGTACCGGTGACGGGTCGCGATGGAGAAAAATCGAAAGAAAGTACCGGAAGGAGTTTGCAGATGGCGCAAAGAGGCGTATGGTTTGGTCTAAGCTCAGATGGCATTAATCCTTTTGGGGAGCGAGCAGCAACCTTAGCACCTGGCCTGTGACTCTATGTTTGTATAACCTTCCTCCTTGGTTGTGCATGAAGCGGAAGTTCATTATGATGCGGTGCTCATCCAAGGCCCTAAACAACCCGGCAGCGACATTGATGTGTACCTAAGGCCATTAGTTGAAGAACTCTTACAAGCGTGGAATGGAACAGGTGTGCGTGCGTGGGATGAGCACATGGGGAAGAATTTGACCTAAAGGCGTTGCTGTTCGTGACCATCAATGATTGGCCTGCTCTCGGTAACCTTCGGGACAGAAAAACAAGGGATACCGCGGATGCACGCACTGTTTGGATGATACCGACGGTATATATTTGAATAGTTGTATGAAGAATGTGTACAGGACATCGTCGATTTCTTCCGGCAGGCATCCCGTAAGAAAGATAGGCAAGCATTTCAAAGGTGAGGCGGATCACGGACAAAGCCTCGCCACCGTCTTGGTGCTGATGTACATGATATGGTCAAGGATTTGAAGGTGATATTTGGAAAGGGTCTGGCGGACAACTTGTTCCAAAGGACGCCGACGGACGCAGCGCACCCATGTGGAAGAAGAAATCTATATTTTGGGACCTGCCATATTGGAAAGACCTAGAGGTCCGCTCCATAATCGGCGTGATGCGTGGCGAAGAATCTTTCGTGACCCTTCTTGGCTTCTTGGGCGTGTATGGGAAGACAAAAGATACACACGAGGCACGGAGGTCCAGCAACGTATGCACGGAGAAGGCGGCATATATCAGGGTCATGCAAGCTACGCTCTTACCAAAGAAGAAGGAAATCTTCTTTGAATGCCTGCTCGATATTAAGGTACCGTCGGCTTAAATCGAATATAAAGGAATAATAAACATGGCAGAGAAAAAGTTCCGAACCTAAAGTCTCATGACTGCCACGTGATTATGGCATAGCTGCTTCCGGTTGCATTGAGGGGCTTCTCGGAAAAGCGTTCGATTAGCCATTGTGAAGCTATGTGCATTTCTCAATGCAATCTCTCGGAAAGTGTCGATCCAGAAATCATACCAAGGTTACAAAATGATTTGGTGCAATGTCTTGTCGGTTTGAGTTGGTGTTCCCACCATCCTTCTTCAACATCATGGCCTTGCGTCCTAGTTCACCTATCTTGAAGAGATTAACGTTTTGGGTCCTGTATTTCTACACAATATGTTCCCCTTTGAGAGGTTCATGGGAGTCTTAAAGAAATATGTTCATAACCGTGCTAGGCCGAAGGAAGCATCTCCAAGGGCCATCAAAATGAGGAGGTCATTGAGTTTTGTATTGACTTTATTCCTGACCTTAAGTCGATTGGTGTTCTGAATCGCGGCATAAGGCGGGCTGGATGGAAAAACACGCTAGGAGGAACAAATAATATGTATGGACGGACATTTCTCCTGAAGCACACTACACAGTTCTACAGAATTCCGCCTTGGTGGCTCCGTATATGGATGAACACAAGAATTTGCTGCGCTCCAAACACCGGGCGGTCGATGACTGGATTACCGTGAACAAACCAGGAGTTTCACCAGCTGGTTGCGAACACGTACCATGCATGACACCTCCATTGAAGATGACCTATACTTGCTGTCCAGTTACCATCTTGAATATAATGACTTTCAAAGTGCGACATAAATGGTAATACATTTTACGATCGCCCAAGATAAGAAGAGCACCAACCAAAACAGTGGTGTCCGTTTTGATGCAGAAACCAAGGCGGAAAGGAAACATATTATGGTTATATACAGGACATATGGGAACTTGACTATCGGCGTGGTTTAAAGGTCCCTTTGTTTGGTGCAAATGGGTCAATATGACACGAGGCGGGTAACGGAAGACCCATGATGCGGAATGACAACAGTGGATCTCAACAATCTTGCGTATGCAGAGCGAACCATTCGTCCTAGCCAATGATGTGGCACAGGTTTTCTATGTGAAGGACATGTCTCCCAAGCCAAGAAAAAGAAAAGATAAGGAAGCGAATGCATCGTCACGATGAGCCAAAGCGGCACATAGTTCTTTACGGGAAGAGAAACATCGTGGGAGTGGATGACAAGACAGACAAGTCAGAAGATTATGAAAAGTTTGATGAAATTTCTCCATTCATAGTGAATATTGACCCGAGCATCCCGTTAAATGATGAAGATTTTCCATGGTTCGGCGCAAAGGGGACACCTTGAAGAAAAGTTTCACACCCAAAGATCTGGGATGTGATCGGCTTCACTATCATCACTTTCTTCATGTTTCACACCGGAGGAATCTCTGTAATAGTTAGGGTAGTTATGTGTTTTGGCATTTGAAGCGAAGAAATTTTATGTGCAAACAAATTCTTTCATGCCTTTACTTATTTTAAAGTTAAATTATTCACAAACTAGTGATTCACACTAATTTCAAATAATTCAAAATTTAAACTATTCAAATTTGAAAACTACGGCACTAACAGAAAGTTTGTAATTTTTGTACCTAAAGCAAAAATATTCACAAAGAAACTCTAAATACACAAAAAAACAACACAAAAATAAATAAAGCAAAAAAAAGCCGCCTACTAGGCCGGGCGGCTGCATCGACTAGAAACCCAACTTTGTTGTTGTCCGGGATGGAGGCCCATAAAGGCCAAGTGGGCCACAGGCAACAAAAGAACACGTAGGCCCAGTGGGCCTGCTTTGGAGAGGAGCTCGAGAGAGCGGCCGCACGGGGTTTATAAACCAGTGCGGTCGCCCCTCGGCTAGCGAGTGGGACTAAACTTGCCGCACCGCACTGCTTGGCGCACCCCTTTAGTACCGGGTGGTGGCACAAACCGGTACTAAAGGGGCCTTTTAATGCAGTTTGTGCCACCACCCGGTACTAAAGGGGTCGCTTCCGCTGCTTGGGCTGGCCAAACGGACCTTTAGTACCGGTTGGTGGCTCCAACCGGTACTAAAGGTGCCTTCTATATATACAACACTTTGAAAAATTTCATTCTCCCTCTGTTTCTTCCTCTGTTTCACCATTGAACCGCCCGCCCGATCGTCGACGCCGTCACCGACCCGTCGCCGTCGCCGCCCAATCCCGTCGCCGCCGCCGTCCCGTCGCCGTCGCCGCCCCGTCCCATCGCCGCCCTCGTCTCCGTCGCCGCCGGGCCCGTCCCGTCGCGCCGTACCTGCGTCGCCGCCCCCGCACGTCACGCCCGACCCGTCGCTGCCCCGGCTGTCGCCTCGCCGTCGTCGTCGCCCGCTGTGAGCTCTCCCCTCTAACCCCTCTCCCTCGCCCGGCGGCACCATGGCGCCGCCCTCCCGACCCATACACACACACAAGCATGATGAACACACACACATACACGCATATATGTATGAATGCATGTATATATTAGTATATACGTATTTTGTATGTTTAATTAGTTTAGATTTTTAGATTATTGTTTTTCACTAGTATATATGTATGAATGCATGTTAGATGGATATAATTAGTGTTTAATTAGTATGGAATTTTTTATATAATGTTGTTTTCTGTTTTTAATGGATGTATAGAAATTGTTTTTTCTGTTTTTAGTGTTAGATGCTTAATTAGTATGAAATAGTATATACATTTTTGAAATAGTAGAAATGTTAGAAATTTTAGTTATCAAAATCCAATCATTAAAAAATATTATTTTTTTGGGCATATAGCTAGTATTTGTTCTCGGCGATGCGGCCCGCATCCTCGCCGTCGACCCGTCATGACGGCGTCCAGCCGCCCATGTCCGGGACCAGGCTCCGCCTGGCTGGCTTTGGGAGGTGCTGCCTAGAGAGGCGCGCCGCTTGATGAGAACCCGGCCTCGGGTCCGTCGTCGACCCTGATCTCGTTTGGTGGCGTTCGGGTGGGCCAGTTTGGTGCGGAGGACCCGGCCCCGGAGGAATGCGTCGCCGTGTCGGGGAGGAGGGCGAACCGTCCATCGCTACATGGTTGCGTTAGAGGCGGCAGATTCTCCAATACTGGCGGTATCTTGAGGATCTCACTTCAGCTATGATCCTGTGAGGTTCCTTCTCTTTGGGTGTCCACCGCCATGACGCAGAACATGAGTGTCCTAGATTCTTCTGTAGTATTCGATCTTTAATTAGCTAGCCGGTGATGTACTATTCAATATTATATATTATTCGAGGCGATGTATTGAGATTGTATCTATTATTCTAGGCGAAGTATTGAGATTATATCTATTATCCGAGGCGATGTAATTTGAATACTAAATTGTTTTATATTTCTTTTGAATTAGTTAAATAAAAGCTATGGTAGACAATACCGACAGAGAGGAGAACAGACCATGTTCGATATGATCGTGGGCCGATGATAATCAGAATGAAGAAGATTATGGCGGCTCGAATTTCTAAACAACACGGAGAGGTGATATGATATTCGATCGCGACGACCGAATTGATGAAGTCATGAACTACGATTATGGCGATGACGAAGAACATGTTGATCCTGAAACAACAAACACCGGCGAGGTATATATATTTATATAAGCAGGTTTCGGTGATCATCACATGTTTTAAATGACTTGAAGATATATTAACGAATCGATCTTTGTTCTTTCAGCCATCCGGATCGAGCAAATCTTGAGGCAAAAGGACGAAGCGAGGCCCGAAAAAAAAGTTGAAGGAGGGCGTAAAGTACAATATCAAGGCAGTCAGACCTAATGGCGAACCATTAGCGCCTAAGAAGATTGCGGACAAGTTCATTCGTCGGTCGGAGTTCTTGTGAAGGACCAACTCGATCTCCTTCAAGAATGGAAGAGCCAGCAAAGACAAAGGACAAAAGGCAAAGAGGGCGCTGCTCCACGTCCGGATATTACTTTTGTCGACAAGAATCAAAAAGATCTGCTTTGGGATACTCTCATGGAACATTTCACCCTACGGATCATTTCACGAAGCAGATGTGCAGAAAGTCAAGGGCGCTGCTCTTAGGAAGATGGCGGTTGCATTCAAGAACCACAAGAATCGTGAATGGGACAAATGCGTCAAGGAGGAAGGAAGACTCCAGATTCGAGGAACACTAGAGAACCAACGTGCTCATTGGGACGATTTCGTGAAATTCAAGGATTCAGAATTAGCTAAGGAGCAGTCGAGAATAAACAAGAAGAATGCCGGAAAAAAGGATAAGTTCCATAAGCTGGGGCGAGGTGGCTATGCGGTGGCAATGCCTAAGTGGGATAAGTCTGAGAAAGATATGGAGGATGCAGGTGTCACTCCGGATACTAAGAGCTGGCCCCCCAGGTGCAGGACTTGGTTCTATGCGCATGGGGGGGGGGAGTTGGACCCGAAGACAGGCAAAGTTTCGATGAAGGCATGTCTGAACGGAGCCGACGATGCGATACTTGTTGCAATAGAAGAGGCGCGATCGGGGTGTTCCAGCCCAGCAGAGAAACGACGAGCTTCTGCGTGCCCTGGGAAATCCTGAACACCGGGAAGAACACGAGGCAAGGCGCTATTCCGTGGTATGAGGGTTTTCGGTGGAACACCGACTACAGAACCCGTGCGAGAAAGAAGATTGCGGAGGAGAAGAAGAGGAAGATGGAGGAGGAGCAGAGGAAGCGGGACTATGAATGCCTTCAAGGCCTAGAAGCAAGTCAAGCGGAATTGGCAGTCAAATTCCAGCGGCAGCAGGAGCAGATCGACTCACTTAGCCAGCAAAGGGGGTCTCAGCAGCAGTAGCAGCTAGCGGATGATCCAGCATTGGATAGCACCACCCCATCCATGCAGAGAAGCAGCGTGGGTTCCGCCTCGGACGACGCAATGCTGGGTAGATACCCCGTGGATGACATTACGGAGAACACTAGCTGCGAGCTACACGTCAAAATGAAGAACATATCCATGAAGGTGGCGGACGGCGTTGCTTTTCCAGTTACCTCCAAAGCAACCTACCATTGCATCCCGATTCGAGAGGGCTATGCTCGTGTCATGGTTGGCGGTGGTGCAGCCATATTCGGGACTAGAGCTTGACATTCCTGGAGGTGAGGGCGGCGCTTTCTCGGAGGCGCCAACCATCGTATTATCCTATATATGGAAAAAGGATTGCATCATCTTTCGAAGGCCACCGACACCGCGTCATCCGACTCCTCATCGAAGTCCGCCACCGAGTCAGCAGTCTCCCGCTCCTGCAAGTCCACCAAGTCCGGCAAAGTGTCAGGCCACTCCTCCTCCAAGTCCGGCAAAGTGTCAGGCCACTCCTCCTCCTCCAAGTCCGCCACAGCGTCAGGGCGTCCCTCCTCCTCCATGTCCGGCACAACCTCAGGCCCTCCTCCTCCAAGTCCGGCACAGCTTCAGTGACCCTCCTCCTCATCCAACTCAGCCCCGTCAGCCGGCGTCTCCGCCGCCTCAGCAATCGCAGAAGAGACACCCCGCAGCTATGGTGCGTAGCAGTGCGAGTCGAGGTAGTACAGGAAGTACAGGCGGAGGCAAGCGATATAAATATGGTCCAAGCCTCACGCCTCTTCGCGAGAGGTCTTGACAGGTCCGAGGAGGAAATCGCAGCCATATCGAAGTCCGAGGTGGAAGCCCATTTTGCACGAAACCGCCACCGCCACCAAGGGAGAAAGTGCACGAGGAAGCGATTGACCACTTCATTCGTATGGCTCAACCACCAGCTCCCAAGCCTGTTGACACAAACTATGAGCGCCACATCAGGAAGTTAAATCGAGCACGTCTACGTAAGGAGGCGAGCTCGGGATCGAGCAAACAAGAAGCAGCTGTCAAAAAATGCGGGAAAACCATTCCCCAGCTGGGAGAACAGGCAGCGCAATCGATCCCCTCGCTTGTTGTGCCAACAACACGTGACAGTACGCGCGCCCAATATTATTGTGGGCAAACAGTTTACGTTCCTGAGGTGGGCAATGTGGTAATAACGGAGGACCATATAATGCAGGCTGAAGTTCTCAAAATCACTGTTGGACAACTCCTCGAGATCGAGCCCATGCCTGTGCTTAGAGAGGATGAAATAAAACGGAAATATGTCCGGGGCCAACCTTTGGTCGAGCCAGATAAGGTCAAGAGCCTCCCAACGAGAATGTATGAATTGCATCAATGGTACATTACCATTACCAAGATTTCCGATCGATTGTCCCTCATGGTGAATGTCAAGGAGGAGCATTACTTCCATGAGAAAGCTGTGTCCGTTGAGTATTCTGAACTGTTTCAGTTATACAATCAAGGCCTTTCGACAAATCTATAAATCGATTGCTATTGTCTGTAAGTGATTTCTTTCTGTAATTTAAGTCTCAAGCTAGCTGTACTATATTCTTTTCTGTGGTATTATATGCAGGATGAAGATATATGAAATGAGAAAAGGTGGACGCTTTGGCATTGGGTTCATTGACCCAAACACCGTTAATGAATACACCTGGAAACTAAATCCACGTTATCAAAAGGACGTAGAGGACAACATGCTAGAGTTCTTGAAGCGCCTCAAATACAATGAAGATATACAACTTCCAGTGAGTCACACTGTCTTGTACTATAAATTCTCTGTTTTTGCCTACTAGCTAGCTACATATTTTTGCTTTACATATGCCCGCTTAATTAAGACATGCAAACGTGTGTGCATGCAGATTTCACTGGGTCTTGTGTATCATTAAAGTTGACGCCGGAACAGTTGAAATACTGGACTCACTACTCAAAGAAAAAACTGACTATAACATCTTGTTTGGGATAGTCAACAGGTAATTTCAATCATTATTAACTATATATCTCGGCCTATTTAGTTCGTCATTTTTCATGATATGAACTATTTAATAACCCCATTATTCATTTTCTTTGTCGACGGGCAGGGCTTGGGCATGGTTCATCAGCGTGACCCCAGGAGAATGGAAACAAAAGCTTAAATGGTTTCGACCCAAGGTAAGTAATTAAGTAGTACTAGCTAGCTAGCTAGCTGCCATCTCTTTAATTATCATGCTTGATTAATTATTATCTGATCAAATTCCATTCTCGTAAAGGCCCTGAAGCAGGCGCAGGGGACTGATCTGTGTGCATTCTGCGTTTGCGAGAACATTCACATGATGGCGTCCGAAATGAGCAGATCTTAAAGACAGGAATGGGTACGGTTGTCAAAACACTATTCATAATTTTTACACCATTATCGATATCTAGTCACACAACTAATACACATGCATATTGATCTCCTTCTTAACAGTTCACAGAGGTGCGGGAGAAGCTCCTAGAAACGGAGCGCGTAGAAGCACTTCAAGAGGAAATAGCGGGATTTTTGCTCGACCAGGTCATAAATCCGAAGGGAGAATACTATTACCCGCTACCGCCCCCATCGTGCTCTGAAGGTACCAATTAGGCTAATGCCACTGGCTCCGAAGGCAATATGCATATGTAGGAGAAATTGTATATAGCTATACATGTGTGTATGTGTGAATTAATTAATATGATGGTTTGTGAGACATTGATGATATATATATATGCATGATTGGTTCTACTAGAAATTCTATTTATATATATATATATATATATATATATATATATATATATAACATGTACAATGTGTAGTATCGTAAAATACCAGCAAGCGAAAAAGAATTAAATTGATAACACAAATTTAATTGAAAAATAAAAATAAAACAAAACCCATAAACATTTAGTACGGTTGGTGTTACCAACCGGTACTAAAACTCCGCCCTGGAGCTGCCTCGTGCCACGTGGTTGGCCGTTAGCACCGGTTCGTGCTGAACCGGTACTAAAGGGGGGGGGGGGCCTTTAGTGACCACACTTTAGTGCCGGTTTCACAACCGGCACTAAAGGGCCTTACGAACCGGTGCTATTGCCCGGTTCTGCACTAGTGCATCACCGTATTCAGGGGGCACATAGTTGTCATCGTACTCTTCTTCTTCGCCGTCTTCCATCATAACCCCTATTTCTCCGTGCCTCGTCCAAACATTATAGTGTGGCATGAAACCCTTGTAAAGTAGGTTGGTGTGAAGGATTTTCCGGTCAGAGTAAGACTTCGTATTACCACATAGAGGGCATGGACAACACATAAAATCATTCTGCTTGTTTGCCTCAGCCACTTCGAGAAAATCATGCACGCCCTTAATGTACTCGGAGGTGTGTCTATCACCGTACATCCATTGCCGGTTCATCTGTGTGCATTATATATAATTAAGTGTGTCAAAGATCATTACAGAACATCTTGAATACATAATTAAGTGACCAAATTAATAGAAGTTCATCATCACATAAAAACCAAAGTACATACATAGTTCTCATCTAAAAACATAAAGCTCCGCAGAGCATCTAAATTAATTAAACCATACATTGAAACTATGTAAAACATTTCAGAAAACAAATGCGATCATAAACGCAACCGAGGTAACAACTGATCTAACGGCATAATGATACCAAGCCTCGGTATGAATGGCATATTTTCTAATCTTTCTAATGTTCAAGCGCATTGCATCCATCTTGATCTTGTTATCATCGACGACATCCGCAACATGCAACTCCAATATCATCTTCTCCTCCTCAAGTTTTTTTTTATTTTTTTCCTTCAAGAAATTGTTTTCTTCTTCAACTAAATTTAACCTCTCGACAATAGGGTCGGATGGAATTTCCGGTTCAACAATCTCCTAGATAAATAAAATCTATGCTACGTTGGTCGGCATAATTTTCATAAACAATAAATGAACCAATAGTTATGAAAAGACAGTATATACCACATCCGAATCATAAACAGGACGAGGGCCGACGGGGGCGGATACCAAAACCATCACACTATATAAAATGCAATAATAAAAGTAAGAAAATAATACAAGTATCTATCTAAACATACAAGTAAGAATATTTTTCCTTTTAGAAGAAAAAGAGGCTCACCACGGTGGTGCCGGCGATGAGATCGACGCGGGTGATCGACGACGGCGAAGACGGGGACGGGGTGTGACGGACCGCTGAACCTAGACAAATATTGAGGAAAATGGACCTTGGAGGTCGAGCTTGGAGAGGAGAAAGCTTAAGTAGTGTGGTTCGGGCATTCCATCGAACACCTTGTGTGCATAGGAGGTGAGCTAGAGCACCACCAAGCCCTCTCCCCCTCGGCGGCCAGAAAAAACAGAGTAATGTGCTCTGCTCTTACGCGAGGGGGTATATATAGGCACCTCATTGGTCCCGGTTGGTGGCATGAACCGGGACTAAAGGGGAGCCTTTGGTCCCGGTTCAAGCCACCAACCGGGACCAATGGTTTTGGGCCAGGAGCGAGGCCATTGGTCCCGGTTCGTCCCACCAACCGGGACCAATAGGGCCAGACGAACCGGGACCAATGCCCACGAGGCCCAGGCCGGCCCCCTGAGATCATGAACCGGGACAAATACCATCATTGGTCCTGGTTCGTGGCAGAACCGGGACTAATGGGCTGACCCGGCCTGGGCCATTGCCCCCTTTTCTACTAGTGAATGTCTTGAAGTTGACCGGTATAACCAAGGAAGTATTCTTTGTTCATCATAGTGGTTTCATCATTTTAAAAGAAAAGATAGCTGCATCTTGCTTGACAAGCTCATACGCATGACAGAACACGGTAAATGCATCATAATTTTTTTCTCGTAAAATAAAGATTTTGTTGATATTTTGGTCGCCACATCTAGACCGGCAGTATGCATCGGCGTAAATACATGCAGATTTGTAAATTGTTCATGATGGTTTATCAAATGGTTCCTCCTTGCTCTTGGCGATTTCTTTTATTACAACTTGCAAAGATGAAATTCACATTAGATGGTCATCCACACAATTACTTTAAACTCAACTAAGCAAATAAAAATGATACTCTACTTGTTACTCCATAAGCTTTCACTTCTGTTGTAACACAAAACCAGAAACGGGCAATATGATCATTATATGGTTAAAGCAGGTGCTCGTTATCGGAGAATACGCGTGATGGGTGAGCTAATACATTGTGGGATTGGAGACCATGTAAGTTTTTATTGCCGAACCAATTTGGCATCATAGTAAAGCGGTCGTATGCCTAGTTGGGCCTGGCACCAACCTCGTACATGTTGGCCATCGGTGGCAGAGCCAAAATTAGCATCTGGTAATGCTACTTGGCCTATATTGTGATCGCCTCATGGAAAATCTTGTGCTTGTTTCTTTCCCTATATCTCTTATTCCTACCTTTCGTTGGCACATATCGTGGATTTATCATCTACATTGACACTCATAAATGCATATAAATATATGTGTAACCAAAGTGTAAAATATGGACAAGGGAGATGAGGGAGTGTATTGCTTGCTCAAATGAAGATGGGGTAATGGAAGCGAAAGCACTAACTAGGTAAGCTGGTTGGGGCCCGCTGACATGAATGGACCTGCAAGTTCAGCAACCGTTCGTCATGGAGTGAAGCTAGCCAGAGGGCCCGTGTATGTGCTACCCTGGCCGCTGGGCATATCAAGCACATGCCCTAAGCTTCTATGGGCCCTGTTAACATTTGTTCTAGATCGAGCGCAGCTGTTAATGCAACTGTTAAGTTCCTTCCGTTCAGACCATTGTTACTCTTTGTGAGTATAAACTGAGTCAATTTGTCACCACCAAAGTAAAGAAAATAAAAAGTTGTCAATACCACCAGAGTAATTTGTGTGTTCATCTCGTTGGTCGTCAGACATGCTTAATTAATTAATTGATCGCTGTTATAGTGCTATATCATTTTCATTTGGAGTAGTGATCTGGCCCTTACGGTGTCCAAGGAGGACCTTCTCCATGGATCGATCTAGTGGAGGATGAGCCCGCACTATACTACTGTATGCTTAAAACTAGATCCACATATAATATAACCTATCGGTATGGCAATTAACAAGGGATTTGCAAAGCAAATCATCATTTCCTCCGCGTCGCAGCACCTTTGCAAAGACAAAAATACAGATGTAGGTTTGGCGTAGCACCTTTTTTTTTGCCATCTTTCTCTTCTCCCTCTCAATATCATTCAGATACTCATAAACATGATAGAGCTGATCAGGCCTGCAGTGTGGTTTTGGGTAGCACCTTTGCAAAGCCTAAAATAGATGTAGATTCGGATTAGCCTCGTACATATGCAGTACGTACAACAATGTTTACTCTGAGTGCTGAGCAGCTTAAAACTAATAGTAGTGCTTTCAGTTGATGAAAACAGCTTATACTGATTGGCCTAGCTTAACCGCGCTATCCAAAGCATGTAATTCCGGCTCCATATTACAGTGTCATGAAGTTGATTTGCATAATAAACAAAATTTTATGTCTTGATCATGGTGGTTGCATCCTATTAAAAGTAAGACATGTGACATCTTTGCTTTGCAAGGTTGCGCACTCCCTTCAAAGCTCATCATTTAACTACAGAAGCACATGGAGGAAACACAGTAAATCGCACCGTATTCCTTATTTTCATTAATTATTTAGTTGATCATTTGGTCTCAGCATTTAGATGGGTGGTATATACATCCATTGAAATATACACATTTGTTTTTGCGAAAAGGATCACATTTATTATAAAAGTTCATCAGAACTGCAAAGCATCTTAAACATAATAAAAATTATTTCAAGATCTTGAGACCACTATTGCCGCCAGAACGAGCCACTGACGCGCCGCTGTCGCCGCTCCCCTACCGGAGCCGGCTCAACCTTGTCGATAACAGCCCGGAAGTCTTCAGGGGTAGACACCTCATGAACTTGATGTTTTTTTTTTGTGAGGGTGTGAGTGCAGCCACCCTTTATAAAACGATTGTAGGACTTCGTTTCTTTCATGTCTGTCGGCTGGTTGGCTGGTTGCGGCAGCCGGCTGTTGTTACTGTTTGCGCATAGAACCTGTTTAGCAAGTTCATTTTCGTTTTTGGTTTCACACACGGATGCTTTGTTTCTTCTTTGCTTTGTTCTGTATTCTTTTTAGAGTGGAACCCGATCCATTTTATGGATCAAATGGAAAAAAGGGGTTGACGGCACGAATATTTTGTGGTTATTTCTTTTCATATGTCTCCTATTCCTACGTGTTGTCGGCATGTATTGTTTGATTTTCTGATCATCTTCTCGTATGTTGATGTGAATTTTCCATCTACATTGGCAAACATAAATGCAAAACAAAGATGTGTGTTAGTGTAAATTGAGGATAAATGAGATGGGAGTCCGTTTCTGAGTGAATACGGGATGTGGATCTATGATTCATATATGCGAGAAAGCGAAAGCAGTATCTATAGAAAAGCAAGTAGTAATTCATCTATTTGCACTGAATGAGTCCGAACATATTTGGTTGCATGCACGTGCTAGGCTCATTGAGCGCGGCATGCGGCAACTTTTCCCTTGACTAGATTCGAGACACAACTTGCCGCATGCACCGACCATCGCATGTTTAATCATTTGGTAAATTGTCCTACAAATTCATTGTTACAAGACACGTTTAGTCAAACCTGACAAAAAACCTCGATGTGACTCATGGCATGGATTGTTAAATACATTTGCTACATCCTTGATCAGACGACTGATGGTTTTCCAAGTGGCCACCCGACCTTCGCATGTTTAAGCATTTGGTAAATCAGCATATAGAATTCATTGTTGCAAGACATGTTGAATCAAATCTGACATGAAACCTTGATGAAACACATGGTGTGGGTTGTTATGTTCATTTGCTACATCCTTAATCAGGTGGTTATGGATTGTCTGACTGGCCAACACCGGTATTCCAATGACAAAGGTAGATGCCAATATTTCAAGCGGATCGCAGTCGAAGCATGCGATTCCCGTTCCATGTTCCAGTGTCTTGAAGTTGATTTGCATAATTAAGAAATTTGAAGTCTTCATCATGGTGATTGCATCGTTGATTGTGGTCATCAACCGGAGCACAACGATTTGCCCCTTGTGCTCTCCAAGGAGGCACCACTAGTTGTTGATGATAACCTTGCACTATAGTAGTAGTACTATGAAAACTACATCCAACATATAGTCCATAGGTGGAGTGCATATTTAGGAATAAGGATATAGACAGCAAAACATCGCTAATTTCCTCCGCCTCCGCGTCACAGCATGTACTTGCAGCAATTAAAATCAATACTCCCTCCGTACCGGTGCATTGGGTACATTATGAAAACCAAATAATCCATAAGGCTTAGGCGCGGTGCATTAACTTCCACCCTTTCCCTTGTTTCTTGCCACAAACAATGGAATCAACCGATAAGAAATGTGCGGCGTGTATGCTTTTAATGACTTGAGACTAGTACCTAGCATGGCATACAGTGGTCAGTTCATTGCATGCAATGGTATTAATTACCAAATAAATGTTGAGTTCTCTCATTTTCCACTGCGCCTTGTTCGCGGTGCACAACCTAAGATGCCTAATGCATCAGTATAGAGGGAGTACGGGTGTAGTTTAAGTTATCCTTGTGCACATGTAATAGGCACAACAATTTTTTCCGTTAACTGTTGGCAGGCTGCCTAAACTAGTGTTTTTAACTTGATACAACCTTGATCAGACGATTGTGGATTGTGTGAGTGGCCAGAGGTAGCGGGTGATGGAGCATCTTTAGCACATGTCTTAGCTTCCGTCTCACACTTCTTTGGTCCGGATTTATTATGCCCCCTCTTATTTTGGGTCAAGATTTTACCAATATTTCACTAATAAAATACTAATTATATATCAAACAAATTATATCGTGCGAAAACTCTTCCAAATACAAATCCGTTAGTATGTTTATTGTTGTATATATATCTCATATTTTGCAAGTTATATAGGCGGTCAAACTTTACCCCAAAATACAGGGTGGGGGGCACTAGTAGAAAAAGGGCCTATAATCCCGGTTGGTGAGGGCCTTTAGTCGGTTCATGAACCGGGACTAAAGGGTCGGTACTAATATCCTCACCCTTTAGTCCGGTTCTATCCAGAACCGGGACAGATCAAACCTCACGTGGCCTGTCCGCTGAGCCAGGCAGGAGGCCTTTGGTCCCGGTTGGTGGCACCAACCGGGACCAATAAACATCCACGCAAGCATTTCTTTAGCTCTGGTTTTTGTTTTTTTTCAAAGGGGGGGTTGGGGGGTTAATTTAGGTGTTTCATATATTGTGCTATAGCTAGCTAATTAATAGAGAAAAGTGTCCTTTCTTTTGTCCGTGCTTGGTCGGCCTTCGTACTATACATACGTATAGAGAGGACTAACTAGACATGCTAGCTAGCTAGTAATTAAGCAAACAGAAGATCGTCATGAACATATATATGCATACAGAGAGAAGTGATATCGACCACCTCTCCTTCTCCGAGAGATTGGTCGAACAACAAGTTCTCGTATATCTATCCGACACTACGGCTACATATATACAATAATTATCTTTTACAATACGGACGCGTGGTCCACATAGTATTCCCGTCTTCAGCGATCACATAGTCAAGAAAGAATGCGCCAATTCCTCTTGAATTGCTGCATGTGATCTGGTGCTAGGAGTTCACCCGCTTTGAAACATCTAATTTTAAGAAAGGGTCTATATATATATATATATATATATATATATATATATATATATATATATATATATATATATATATATATATATATATATATATATATATATGAATGAATGAAACTCAACACAAATGATGGTAATAAAATAAAATTGTGAATATTTTATTTACGCACTTCAAATTGTTTGTCGGAGTAGCCCTCTCACAGGTCGTGTGGCGGATGGACTCGCATAAGCGTAGTATCCACAGAAATCATTCTCTTGTTCCTGCCACAACCACTTTACAAGAAACAGAGGTCAATCAAACTGATAATTAGCAAGCACATGCTAAATGGTATTGATGAAACTAGCGCTTGAATCACTAGGAGATCGCGTGGAATATGCTACTATATAGTACTTACTTTGGTGTCTAAATTGCAGCTTCTTGGTAGTCCCGGAGCTTTTTGGTGAGTTTTCCCAAGCCCTGCCATACAAAGAAAACAATTACTTGATATCAGAAATGAACAAAGTTGCTGATATGGTGGATCTGATCGATTTAACTTACTTCTCGAGCATTTCAGTCATTTCCGCATACTCCTTGGGATCTTTTAGTCTCGAGTCTAAGACAGTTACTACTCCCAGCTCAAGCTTAATCTCTAGGAGAATATAGTGGAACCTGCATGCGCATGCATAACTCATCAATATTACATTTCTATAACCTGGACTAAATAAGGAAACCGAATATGCCACAAGACAGTAACACTCACGTGTAGTTGTAAGGAAAGAGTATTGTATTTTGTGTTCATTTATTTCCAACGATCGTAGCAAGTTGGCCTCGGTTTCGGTGTACGATATTTAACCTCATTTGCATCTATGAGATATGTGTTAATGAACCCAATATCACCCACTTGTTTTTCTTCATTTCTGCGATCTTCAATCTGCATAATATAGTGAGCATATTTATAAATACATGCAATGAAAGAGCTGAGTTATATAGAGATACTTAATGACAGAAGTAGTACTACTTACAGACAGTAGCAGGTGACCGTTGCTTTATCGAGGGCCAATTGATTGGAAAACTGATAGAACTCCTCAAATGGAATAGGCAACAGTTCAATTCCAAGGAGGTCATGCTCCTTTTTAATCTCACATACAAAGTATTCCTCCCCTCCAGACTCTTTGCAGGTTTTCATGTACCAATCATGCAATCTTCGCATCATCGTTGTTAGAGAGCTTTCATCTTTGACGAGAGGCTTCCCGTACTCGTATCTTTGTATCTGCACCTCCAAGAAATCAAATTGTACATCGTCGGGCAGGTAATCTTCAGGATTGCCATAACCGGGCACCATCCTCGGATCGGCGATGTCGCTAGCAGGCACCTTGAGCGGGGGGCACGATTGCCGGCTTGTTCGCCGAGCTGGGCAATTTGTTTCCCAGCTCGTCGTTCTTTCATCCTTTGATCACCGACAGTACTTCGATCTCTCCGCCCGGCAAATGCCTTTCAATAATCGCTCATAGTTGCCTTCGGCGGAGACTTGGGTGGTTTTGTCGCAGGCAGCAATCGCTTCGCTTTGACGGATCTACCTTCTCCTCCGGAGGTGGATGTCTCTTGCTTTCAACCCTTGAAACCAGTCATCCACTTCGGTCTCACGCGATCTTCGCGTTTTCCTCCTCGCTCATCTCAGACGGTAACTTCTCCGAGTCTTGAGAGAAGGACCGAATCATATCTCCTCCGCCTTTGGCTGTCTGCTAGACGCCGGCAGAGCAGGCGGAGCGGATGTCTTCTTTCCTTGCTTACGAGGCGGAGGAGAAGGACTACGACGCGTCGGAGCAGCAGGAGCGGCGGCGGGTCTCTTCCGCCCTTGCTTGTGGCGGAGAAGGAGGAGGCTGGCTGCCGGACGCGCCGGTGCAGGCGGAGAAGGAGACGGAGTGCCGCCACGCGCGGAGAAGGAGCCGGCCGAGTGCCCTGATCGTCACTCGCCGGAGGAGGAGGCGGTGGAGGAGGCGGAGTGCCCTGACTTCGGAGGAGGAGGAGGAGGCGGAGGCGTCCAGTTCGGAAGGTTGATGAGATCCTTCCGCCATAGGCATGGAGTCTTGAGAGAGAACTCAGCCGATACTCCCTTCACCGGTAGGGTGGTCAAGCGGAGGTCCTCAAATCCTCCATTATTTCATCGACCATCACCTTAGCATATCATACGGAATCGGCGGCAGTGAAAAGTTGAGTCGGGTTTAGTAGGATAAGCAGAGCCAACAACCGCCTTGACCTTCAAATTGCTCCATTGCGCCATAAGGTGGCAACTTTCAGCATCCGTGATAGCATCCACGGGATAGCTGGCGAGGAGCCGTCAAGGCATGCTGCTCTGGCTGAAGCAGCTCGGTGGAAGCCACGCTGCTTCTCCGCTGAGATGGGCGGGGTAACCGGGGAAGCTTCGCAGGTCGTTTGTTGTGATCTGCTGCTTCTCGTTCCTCTTCTCGTTCCTCTAGCCCCATTACCCTTTCGTGCAGCGCCTGCATTAGGCTCTGCTCCAATTTCTTCCTCCTCTCATGGCTTTTGTAACCCCATGCGTCCGGAAATCCAGCCTTCCACGAAGCGAACTGGCGTGCCTCGTGTCCGTCCGTGGTGCTCGAGATTCGAGGGCCATTGTGAGCTCGTCCTTCTCCTGTTTGGAGCGAACTTCCCTTGCTGCGCTGCTTCGATATAATGTTGAAGCCTCTTGACTGGTATGTCCAATTGTTCGTCCGTCCAAATGCACTTCCCCGTTATAGGGTCCAAGGATCCGCCTGCCCCGAAGAACCAAGTCCGGCAACGGTCTGGCCAGTTCATTGTCTCGGGTTCGATCCCTTTATCAAGCAGATCATTCTCAGCCTTGGCCCACTTAGGCCGGGCTATGAGGTAGCCACCTGACCCCATGCGATGGTGAAGCTTCTTCTTCGCAGCATTTCTCTTGTTTGTCGCTGACATCTTTTTACTCTTTTCCGATGTCTTGTAGGCCACAAATGCGGGCCGATCATCTCGATCTTCTCATATTTGCCCGTGAATTCTGGTGTCTCATTTTTTCGACATACGTCTTGAGTTCTTTCTTCCAATTCCTGAATAGTTCTGCCATCTTCTTAAGAGCAAAAGACTTGATTAATGGCTCTATTACTGGCTTCTCCGGATCATCCTCTAGCGGTAGGGTAAAATTTGACTTCACCTCAGTTCAAAGATCATTTTTCTGCATATCATTGACACAAGACACCTCAGGGTCTTCGTTCTTAGGCTTATACCATTGGTGGATGCTGATCGGGATCTTGTCCCTAACGAGAACCCGCTTGAGCAACAAATGCCTTCTTTGTCGGTAGGGTTCAATCGGTTGGCTGTCGCGACGCGATTTGTATGATCTCAAACTTTTCATCCGAGCTCAACTTTTCTTGGGCCTCGTCTCTTTACCGAAGTTGTGCTCGATCGGAGGGCTAGAAAAAGAACAAAGATGAGAGTTAATTAATATGTGTACATATATACCAAAACAAAGGCGAGAGCTAGTCAGACAGGCTTAACTAATATATATACCTGGCGGACTGGGATTGGTGATCACGGAGCCGTCCTCACGGTCTACTTCTTCACCCTCTCCTTCTTGCACGGCATTGGGTCATCGAGACCATGTAAATCATAGCCAGCTGCTTCTTCACCCTCTCCTTCCGGACCATCGTTGTCGTTGAGAAACATCATCGAGGAGGCGGCATCACTTCCATGTGCGATTATGTCCCTCAACAACGCTTCTTGTGCTTCGCCGTCTCGGGGGTGTCCATAGTTTCTACAAATATTTACAGCATGGCAATTATTATTCAAACATGACAGATATGGATATATTAGTGCCAACGTAGAACTAGCTAGCTAATCACAATAAGGAATCATATTAGTGGCATCGACGCTGCTTCTCTAGGGTTTGGGGTGGCCTCGACAACGCTTCAAGGGTTAGGGGTGGCCTTGAGAGCGCTTCAAGCTAGGAGGAGTGCGTAATATCGACCCCCACGTGTTGAAGCTATTGGGAGGGGTCGGCGTTGAACAGTACATCTATGTCCCACAAGTGGCGTGGGCATCGGCGCCCAGCTAGGGTAGAGGGTCGTGGATCGCCGGCGGTCGAGGTCAAGGGTCGAAGATCGCCGAGGGTCGGGAGGTTGCCTAGTGTCAAAGTTCAACAAAACCATGTCTTCATCATTAGGCGAAAGTAACAGGTGCATGATGGTGCGAAGCTCTCCAAAGTTGTTTTGGAGCGGAGTCCCGAGATAGGATAATTAAGCTTTTGGTACAAAGTTCAGCAAAAGCGCAAATTATCCTATCCGGACTCCATTCCAGAACAACTTTGGAGGACTTCGTACCATCATGCCATGGTTACTTCCGGCTAATGATGAAGCCATGGATTTCTTCAATACTTTGACACTATAGGAACCCTCGACCCTGAAACCTTCGACCCTTGACCCCTTAACGACCCTCGACCCTCTACCCTAGTTCCCGACCCTCGACCCCTCGGCGATCCTCGACACCCTCGTTATATCGACAACGACGCAACATACATATACATGGGAAAATAATGTTATCGGGGAGGGGGTATCGGTACCCCCCTCGTGTCAAAGTTTCTTCTTTCTCCTCTATTCCTTTCTTTCTTCTTCTCCTCTTCTTTTTCTTCTTATCCCTCGAGAAAGGAAAATAAGGAAAAGGAAGAAAAGAGGAAGAAGGAAGAAGGAAGAAGAAGAAGAAAAAGAATGAGAGGAAAAAGAAGAAAAAAAAAGAGGAGAAGAAGAAAAGAATAGAGGAGAAGAAGAAAAAATAGAAAAAGAAGGAAGAAGAAGAAGAAAAAGAATGAGAGGAAAAGAAAGAAAAAAAAAGAGAAGAAGAAAGAAAAGAATTCTTTTCTTCTTCCTTTTTTTTCTTCTTTTCCTCTCATTCTTTTTCTTCTTCTTCTTCTTCCTTCTTCCTTTTCTTCCTTTTCCTTATTTTACTTTTCCTCTACACTAACCTAATTAAAATGCCCGGTTACTTCGGCTAATGATGAAGCCGTGGGTTTCTTTAATAATTTGACAATAGGCAACCTCTCGACCCTTGGTGATCCTCGACCCCGGACGACCCTCGACCCTCGAATCCTCGGCCTCGGCGACCCTTGAACACTCGAACCATCGACCTAGAACCCTCGAATCCTCGACCCTCGACCCCGACCCTAGAACCTCGAACCTTGACCCTCAGAACCTCGACCCTCGACCTCGAACCCTCGGCCCCTCGATGACCCTCGACCCTCGAACCCTAGAACCCTCGAACCCTTGACCCTAGAACACTCGAACTCTCAAACCCTTGTGCCTCGAAACCTCGGCCGGCCTCGGCGACCCTCGACCCTCAAAACATTGACCCTCGACCGGCCTCGGCGACCCTCGACCCCTCTGTGACCCTCGCGACCCTCTAGCCTAGTTCCCGACCGTCGACCCCTCGGTGATCCTCGACACCCTCGTTTCCGATAAAAGAAGAAGAAGAAGAAGAAGAAGAAGAAGAAGAAGAAGAAGAAGAAGAAGAAATGAGAAGAAGAAAAAGAAGAAGAAGAAGAAGAAGAAAAAAGAAGAAAAAAAAGAGGAGAAGAAGAAGGAATAGAGGAGAAGAAGAAAAATAGAATTTTTTCTTCTTCTCCTCTATTCCTTCTTCTTCTTCTACTTCCTCTTCTTATTTTTTCTCCTTCTTCTTCTTCTTCTTCTCCTTCTTCCTTCTTCCTCTTTATTCTTTTCCTTATTTTCCTTCTTCCTCGGCGACCCTAACTCTAAACAGTACAACTTCCTCGGCGCCCCGCTCTCTCATGAACAAAATAAAATCTATGAATAAAAAAACATCATATTCTATGAACAAAAACATCATATTCCATCCACATCGATCCATGCATACATCATATATATGATCATATCTATGAACAAAAAAATTCATATGATCATCTATGAAGAAAAAACATCATATATATATGCAGAAAAAAACATTAGATCAACACATATGCAAAAAGTATCATACATATATCCATACATCAATATATATACATGAACATCTATGAACAAAAAAACATCATGGCGGCGGGGGCAGGGCAGGTCTTGGGGGGCTCCTTGTGGGCGGCGTCGGCAACGGCGATGTCGGGGCCGGCCTGATGCAGAGGTGGGTGTGAGGCAGGGCAGGGAGGCGGAGGCGACGGCGAGGTCGGGAGGCGGAGGCGACGGCGAGGTCGGGAGGCGTTGGACGACGGCGAGGTCGCGGAGGCAAGGGCGGCGACAGCGAGGCAGCGGCGACGGGGCGGGACGGCGACGACGAGGAAGGGCAACGGCGTTGGGGCAGATGCGGTCGGCGGCGACGGCGAAGCGAGACGGCGGCGACGACGGCGCGGGCGACAGCGATGGTGACGACGGCGGCGACAACGGAAGCGCGGCGGCGGCGATGGTGACGACAGGCGTGCGCGGCGCGGCGGCAAGCGGGCGGCGTCGGGCAGCTGGCGGCGTCGGGGAGGTTGGGGACAAATCGCGATGAATCTGAAATTTCCCAAGTGTTTTCTTATATAGCAAGGGCATTAGTCGGTTCGTGGCACCAACCGGGACTAATGCACTTTTAGTCCCGGTTGGTGCCACCAACCGGGACCAAAGGCCTGTTTTCAGCAGCCCAAAGGGCGGAAGCGGCGACCTTTGGTCGGTTGGTGGCACCAACCGACTAAAAGGCATTAGTCGGTCGTGGCACCAACCGGGACTAAACCCTTTAGTCCCGGTTGGTGCCACCAACCGGGACCAAAGGCCATGTGCTGCCTTGCGCCAAATGTTTAGTCCCACTCGCTAGTTGAGAGGAGCCGCACCAGTTTATAAGGTGCGGTGCGGCTCCCTCTCGAGCTCCTCTCTAAAGCAGGCTTTGGGCCTAACTCGCCATCTCTGCTCAGGCCTGCTGGGCCTTACGCTGGCCTGAATCCTGGCCCATAGGGTTTCTAGTCGTATTCATGCCGTGGGGCCCGATGGGTGCCACTTTTTTTGCTTTATATTTTATTTCTTTTTGCTTTTAGTTTTAGAAAAATATAAACTTTCTATTAGTGCCATTAGTTTTAAAATTTGAAAACACTTTTTTGTTTTCTTTGTTGCTTTATTTATTTTATTTTGTTTCTACTTACAACAAAATACTTATTGTTGCTATTTTTATTTTTTCAAGTTTTTTGTTTTGTTTTCTGCATTATTTATTTTCTTTTGGTTTTTGCTTTATTTTTTAATTCTTTTTGCTTTTAGGTCAGCAAAATTATAAACTTTCTGTTAGTGCTTTTAGTTTTAGAAAAATATAAACTTTCTGTTTGTGC
This sequence comes from Aegilops longissima, assembly GCA_021605205.1. Classification (NCBI taxonomy): domain Eukaryota; kingdom Viridiplantae; phylum Streptophyta; class Magnoliopsida; order Poales; family Poaceae; genus Aegilops; species Aegilops longissima. The sequence continues at coordinate 27,600,700 of CM038678.1, forward strand.
CATTAGTTTTAAAATTGAAAACACTTTTTTGTTTTCTTTGTTGCTTTATTTATTTTATTTTGTTTCTAATTACAACAAAATGCTTATTGTTGCTATTATTTTTTTCAAGTTTTTTGTTTTGTTTTCTGCATTATTTATTTTCTTTTGGTTTTTGCTTTATTTTTTAATTCTTTTTGCTTTTAGGTCAGCAAAATTATAAACTTTCTGTTAGTGCCATTTGTTTTAGAACAATTATAAACTTTCTGTTTGTGCCATTAGTTTTATAAAATTTGAATTCTTTGAAATTTGTGTGAATCACAAGTTTGTGAGCTCAACAAGGCGAGAGGGACGGGCTTATAAACGGTGTGGCGCCCTTGGTTGGCGAGGTTTTCAAATTCATAGTTTTCAAATGAACTCTGAAAAAGTTGGCATAGCTTGTTCATGAACAAAACGGACAATGGTATCATACTCGTGTATTACAAAGTTGGCATGGTATCATCATAATAGTTGCGGGAGAAAGTCTTCACTTTTTCTTCGCTTGTGTCGTTTGCTTATTGCGCCGTAACCATGGATAATCTTCATCGTTTATCAGGATGCTTGGGTCAGCCTTGACTTTGAAGGGGGGAATTTCATGAAACTTTTCATACTCTGCAGACATGTCTGTCTTGCCCTCCACTCCCAGGATGTCCCTTTTTCCTGAAAGAACTATGTGGCGCTTTGGCTCATTGTATGATGTATTCGCCTTATCTTTTCTTTTCCTCGGTCTGGTAGACATGTCCTTCACATATATAACCTGTGCCACATCATTGGCTAGGACGAACGGTTCGTCAGTGTACCCAAGATTTTTCAGATCCACTGTTGTCATTCCGTACTGTGGGTCTACCTGTACCCCACCTCCTGACAGATTGACCCATTTGCACTTAAACAAAGGGACCTTAAAATATACTCCGTAGTCAAGTTCCCATATGTCTACTATGTAACCATAATATGTGTCATTTCCCTTGTCGGTTGCTGCATCAAAGTGGACACCGCTGTTTTGGTTGGTGCTCTTTTCATCTTGGTCAATCATGTAAAATGTATTCCCATTTATCTCATATCCTTTCCAAATCATTACAGTCAAAGATGGTCCCCTGGACAACAAGTACAACTCATCACAAACAGTGCTTTCACCTCTAAGACGTGTTTCCAACCAACTGCTGAAAGTCCTGATGTGTTCACATGTAATCCGATCGTCGCCTTTGCTCCGGGTGTTTGAGCGCAGACTGTTCTTGTGTTCATCGACATCTGGGGTCACCAAGGTAGAGTTCAGTAGAAGCTGTGTAGTGTGCTTGAGACCAAGAATATCCGCCCCTGCATATTATTGAGTCTCTTCCAACCGTGTTTTTCGGTCAGTCTCCCCTCATACCGCGATTTAGGGCGACCTATCTTATTAAGGCCAGGAATGAAGTCAACACAAAACCCGATGACATCCTCTCGTTTGATGGCCCATGGAGATGCTTCCTTCGGCCTAGCACGATTACTGAACATATTTCTTTAGGACTCCATGAACCTCTCAAAGGGGTACATATTGTGTAGAAATACGGGCCCCGAATGACAATCTCGTCGACTAGATGAACTAGGACGTGCGTCATGATATTGAAGAAGGATGGTGGGAACACCAGCTCAAACCGACAAGACATTGCGCCACATCACTCCTTAGCGTTGGTACGATTTCTGGATCGATCACCTTCGAGATATTGCATTGAGGAATGCACATAGCTTCACAATGGCTAATCGGACGTTTTCGGTAGAAGCCCCTCAATGCAACCGGAAGCAGTTGCGTCATAATCACGTGGCAGTCATGAGACTTTAGGTTCGGAACTTTTCTCGGCATATTTATTATTCCCTTTATATTCGACGAGAAGCCAGTCGGGACCTTCATCTTGAGCAGGCATTGAAAGAATATTTCTTTCTCTTCTTTCGAAGAGCGTAGCTGGCAGGACCTTCATACTGCTTCGGAGGCATGCCCTCTTTTTCGTGCAAGCGTTGCAGGTCCTCTCGTGCCTCAGGTGTATCTTTTGTCTTCCCATACACGCCCAAGAAGCCTAGCAGGTTCACGCAAAGGTTCTTCGTCACATGCATCACGTCGATCGAAGAGCGGACCTCTAGGTCTTTCAAAGAGGGTAGGTCCCAAAATATAGATTTCTTCTTCCACATGGGTGCGTGATTCTCAGCGTCATTCGGAACAGCTAGTCCGCCGGGACCCTTTCCAAAGATTACGTGTAAATCATTGACCATAGCAAGTACGTGATCACCGGTACGCATGGCGGGCTTCTTCCGGTGATCTGCCTCGCCTTTGAAATGCTTGCCTTTCTTTCGACATTGATGGTTGGTCGGAAGAAATCAACGATGGCCCAAGTACACATTCTTCCTGCAGCTTCCCAGGTATATACTATCGGTGTCATGTAAACAGTGCGTGCATGCGTGGTATCCCTTGTTTGTCTGTCCTGAAAGGTTACTGAGAGCGGGCCAATCGTTGATGGTCACGAACAGCAATTCCTTTAGGTCAAATTCCTCCTTTTTGTGCTCATCCCACGTACGTACACCGTTTCCATTCAACAGCTGTAGAAGTTCTTCAACTAATGGCCTTAGGTACACATCAATGTCGTTGCCGGGTTGCTTAGGGCCTTGGATGAGAACTGGCATCATAATGAACTTCCGCTTCATGCACATCCAAGGAGGAAGGTTATACATACATAGAGTCACGGGCCAGGTGCTGTGATTGCTGCGCTGCTCCCCGAAAGGATTAATGTCATCCGCGCTTAAAGCAAACCATACGTTCCTTGGGTCCTTTGCAAACTCATCCCAGTACTTTCTCTCGATTTTTCTCCACTGCGACCCGTCAGCGGGTGCTCTCAACTTCCCGTCTTTCTTACGGTCCTCACTGTGCCATCGCATCAACTTGGCATGCTCTCCGTTTCTGAACAGACGTTTCAACCGTGGTATTATAGGAGCATACCACATCACCTTCGCAGGAACCCTCTTCCTGGGAGGCTCACCGTCAACATCACCAGGGTCATCTCGCCTTATCGTATACCGCAATGCACCGCATACCGGGCATGCGTTCAGATCCTTGTAGGCACTACGGTAGAGGATGCAGTCATTAGGGCATGCATGTATCTTCTCCACCAACAATCCTAGAGGGCATACGACCTTCTTTGCTGCGTATGTACTGTCGGGCAATTCGTTATCCTTTGGAAGCTTCTTCTTCATTATTTTCAGTAGCTTCTCAAATCCTTTATCAGACACAGCATTCTCTGCCTTCCACTGCAGCAATTCGAGTACGGTACCGAGCTTTGTGTTGCCATCTTCGCAATTGGGGTACAACCCTTTTTTGTGATCCTCTAACATGCGATCGAACTTCAGCTTCTCCTTTTGACTTTCGCATTGTGTCCTCGCATCGACAATGACCCGCGGAGATCATCATCATGGGGCACATCGTCTGGTTCCTCTTGATCTTCAGCAGCTTCGCCCGTTGCAGCACCATCGTGCACATCGTCAGTGCATCTTGATGTTCAGTAGCATCACCGTATTCAGGGGCACATAGTTGTCATCGTACTCTTCTTCCTCACCGTCTTCCATCATAACCCCTATTTCTCCGTGCCTCGTCCAAACATTATAGTGTGGCATGAAACCCTTGTAAAGCAGGTGGGTGTGAAGGATTTTTCGGTCAAAGTAAGACTTCAGATTCCACATATAGGGCATGGACAACACATAAAACCATTCTGCTTATTTGCCTCAGCCACTTGAGAAAAGCATGCACGCCCTTAATGTACTCGGAGGTGTATACATCACCGTACATCAATTGCCGGTTCATCTGCGTGCATTATATATAATTAAGTGTGTCAAAATCATTACAGAACATCATGAATAGATAATTAAGTGACCAAATTAATAGAAGTTCATCATCACATAAAACCAAAGTACATACATAGTTCTCATCTAACAACATAAAGCTCTGCAGAGCATCTAAATTAATTAAACCATACATTGAAACTATGTAAAACATTTCAATGTGAAAACAAATCGATCATAATCGCAACCAAGGTAACAACTGATCCAACGGCTTAATGATACCAAGCCTCGGTATGAATGGCATATTTTCTAATCTTTCTCATCTTCAAGCGCATTGCATCCATCTTGATCTTGTGATCATCGCGACATCCGCAACATGCAACTCCAATATCATCTTCTCCTCCTCAAGTTTTTCTATTTTTCCTTCAAGAAATTGTTTTCTTCTTCAACTAAATTTAACCTCTCGACAATAGGGTCGGTTGGAATTTTCGGTTCAACAACCTCCTAGATAAATAAAATCTATGTCACGTTGGTGGCATAATTTTCATAAACAATAAATGAACCAATAGTTATGAAAAGATAATATATACCACATCCGAATCATAGACAGGACGAGGGCCGACGGGCGGATACCAAAACCATCGCACTATATAAGATGCAATAATAAAAGTAAGAAAATAATACAAGTAAGAATATTTTTCCTTTCAGAAAGAAGATAAGAACAAGAGGCTCACCACGGTGGTGCTGGCGATGAGATCGGCGCGGGTGATCGACGGCGGTGAAGACGGGGACGGGGCTTGAAGGACCGCTAAACCTAGACAAATATTGAGGAAAATGGAGGTTGGAGGTCGAGCTTGGAGAGGAGAAAGCTTAAGAAGTGTGGCTCGGGCATTTCATCGAACACCTCATGTGCATAGGAGGTGAGCTAGAGCACCACAATGCACCCCCTCGCCGACAAGAGAAAAACAGAGCAATGGAGTGCTCTGCTCGCGAGCGAGGGGTATATATAGGCAGCACTATTGGTCCCGGTTCGTGGCATGAGCCAGGACTAAAGGTAAGCCATTGGTCCCGGTTCATGCCACGAACCGGGACCAATAGTGATGGGCCAGGAGCCAGGACCATTGGTCCCGGTTCGTCCCACCAACCGGGACCAAAGGTCCGGACGAACGGGACCAATGGCCCGTGGCCGCCGGCCCCCTGGGCTCACGAACCGGGGCAAATAGCTCCATTGGTCCCGGTTCTGGATTGAACCGGGACTAATGGGCTAAACTGCCCTGGACGATAGCCCCTTTTTCTACTAGTGATTAAACCGGGATGGAGGAAGTAGAATTTGTTAGCCATAGCGATTGGCTGTTCACCTTTTCCCTCTTGAAGGTGACTAGGCAAAGTCTTCCTCCCTTAGATCTCCACAGGTGTGCCCGTGGATCCATCTCCCTTTTGCCTGCTGCTTCGGTCACTAGTGGCTGGGAGTGGAATCCTTGCACCTCGGGTTTTGCTAGAAGATATATATTAGGATTTTAGTCCTCGAAGGGCAACACTTGCACCTCGGGTGAATGGTGAGCTTCATCTTCGAATCGGTTTCTCAAGAGCCGATCTTCCTACAGACCGTTCATCGGGATGGATTACATGGAGCTCTAGCGTAGTTTCCTGGTAGCTCATCGGGCAGCAAGGTTAGGGTCGAGTTTCTCATCGTGCATAGGCGGCATCGAGATTTGGTGTCAGGTTCTTTGGATCGATTCAACGGTTCAACTATGATGGACTCTGATCCTCAACAGCATGTGCACAAAGACTTTCTAGCTATCATGCATGTCGACACCTTTTTTTTTTGGCAGAAGTGACCGTTTAGTGATTCCAAGACCACGATTTTTTTTATGTTTGAGATGCTTTATACTTCGGATAAACTTTGATAATAAACCTGATTCTTTGATGAAAAAAAGGACTAGGTGTGCCAAGTCTATATTGTCTCAACCACTACTACTCATTTGTGACCGCGAAACAAGTCCTTTGGTAACAATCATTTGCATGTTCATATTGGCCAGTTGTTAATCACGTTCATTTATCAGACAACTTTTGGTGGAATCTCAAAGGCCAGGTGTTAATCTAGTTTCCGCCAACTTTCTATTGGCTATCGTCCTTCCATCATCCGGACGAAGAGAGTGGTACGTGTCTGCTTTTGGTATGTCAATGTAGATGTCTGGACTCCTGAAAAACGCCGTTTGTCTGGTTCCAGTTTGTGGTAAAACAAACATTTAGACCGGTCAGTGGACGGATATATTACATGTCCGGACTGCAAAACATGCTTGGTGGTTTACTTTATAATATAAAGCGGGGGAAAACCCTTTTTCTCAAACATGTCCGGACTGCGTAGTCTGGACGAAATGGGAGAGGTTTGAGGGTGCGCTTTGGAGATGTCCTTATTTGAAGTGATTTAACTTTGTACTAGCTTTGTACTAAAGCTAGTTTGCGTGAAAACAACATCCACGTATGATCCATGGGTAGGTCCCGCAACAAAAGGTTTAGAAAGCAGCACGGGCCTTGCAAAGACTAAATGTAGAGATTTAGGTTTAGGTTAGGGCGTCAACTATTTGATGCCCTCAGATATCTACGGACTGCGGACCGTAGATATTTGAGGGGGCGCTGATATTCAATTCTATCACTCACAAGACGGACACCGATTCATGCAACGTTGATAAGTAGTAGTTCTACATTTTTACAATACAAGAAATCACTAAAAACTATTCTAGAAATTCCAATCCTTTCTGTCGGAGGTGAGATCAATCACCCCGGGGCCGCTGGCCTCGTCGTTATTGGCAGCGGCCCAAATCAACGGCATCCGGACAACCCACGAGACGGCGGATGAATGGCGACGGCCTCGTCATCCTCCTCTTTGTCCTTCCCTTCGAGCTTCGCAACGACAACAACGCAACGGGCATCGCTGATGCAGATTTGGCGGCGCTCTGGCTTGAGCATGTGGGTGCTCTACCTGGACAAGTGACCGCCCAGATCTCGTCAACGGCTTTAGGTCTACACTGAGAGTCGCTACAACTGTGACATCCACGCAACCGCCTCAAGGAGCACCTCTGCCATGCGGACGGAACTACTCCTTCGCCTTCGGCATGTAGAAGAGGTCGTGTGCCCCACCGACTGTGGCGTCAAGGGCCACCCCCCTCCTCTTCTGTCGGTTGATCCTCCTCCTAGACCTCCACCAGCGCCATGGGGTGACCCTCCTCCTCATCCTCCTACTAGTCCGAGCTCAGCTGCGAAAAGCTTGGAGGTTGTCCCGCCTCAGTGCAGTGTTAGGGCCAGGGATTTACGACGTGGACCCCTACCTTTGTTTTGACACGACGCTCTAGCATCAGCATCTTGTACCACGTGATTTTTGAACGGGACAATACAACGGCAAGATTAGCTACAAGCGGGGGCGGCACGGAAGTGTGGGAAAGAGCCGGAAAATGGAACGGGTAGGGTTTTGGGCAGGAGGAACCTAGCCGGACTTTAAAGCCAAAGTAGGCCCCATGGGGCCGCGCCACCAGCCGGACAAGAATGCAGGTAAATAGGGGAGCTGGTGATGAGCCTCCAAGAATATGAACTGGAGTTTGAAATAGTGGGCGCCGCCTCGACGTTTGGATGGGGCTTGAGCGTCAGAGTCCACCATGTGACGGTCATCTGGGCTGCCCTAGAGCACCCCCATTTGGGGCCGGAGTGAAGGATTGTAGACGTACGATCTAATCTGACCCAAACTAAACGTTCACATTGAAGACATGAAAGTGTCCGAACTATCCCATCCAAATATATAGAGGTTTGAGCGTGTGGGTTAGAGATGCCGTTAGCCTCGTGCACATGCGACAGGTGCAACATTGGTTCCTTGCATAGACAGTGTTTGTTTCGTCGTGGAGCGAGCGAGACAATCGTCCTGTGTCCTACCACCGGGCGCACGCAGAGCACATTCAGCACATGTGCTAGCCAAGCCTAGCTGCCGCTGGGCCCTCGCCTTTAGCATTTGTGCGTGATTGAGACCAGCTGTTTAGTGTCAAGTCAGTGCGTGCGGCTTGCCGTTCAGACCACTGTTGGCACTGTCAACTGAGACGATTGCGCACCATCGAAGTTACTATAATTTATTTGTTCAGCTCGTGGCCGCCCGACATGCTTAGCGAAAAATTGATCGACGTCATGATTTGGAGCACAGTGATCTGCCCCTTGCGATCTCCAAGGAGGCAACTTCACAGTAGATGCAGCTAATCTGATGATAAGCTCACACTATACCTGTACTATGCATGAAAGCTGGGGCAGATTTGTATGAGATCACACATTAGGTGAGATCAACTTCAAAAAATAAATAAATAAATTCAGACATTTTGAAAAAAATCTGAAATTATTTGACAACCTCCATGTACGGTATGTTTAAAACTTTTAAAAAATCACCTTAAAACTCGATGTACACTTAGAGATTAAGAAAAATGAATGTGAATAGTGGAAGCTTTGGGTGAAAGTACTTTGACACTATTCACATCTATTTTTTTTTCTATTGATGTAAGTCGAATTAAGACCTGAAACTCTTTGAGGTTATACATCAAACAACGATGTGTGTGTACACAGTTGTTTTGAGAATATTTGAACACCTACTTTTCGAAAAAATCAATCATGATCTCGCCTAAGGTAAGATCTCACAGAAGAACCCCCGTGAAAACTACATCCAAATATGTAGGATTTAGAAAGCAAAGCATCGTTTAAGACGGATGTAAACCTGTCTACGTTAGCCCCATGCACATAGAATATGCACAACATTTTTTGGGGGGTTAATGCACTGTCTGCAGGTCGCCTAAACTAGTGTGTTAACGTGATACTCTCTCCGGTCCCTTTTACTCCGCGTATTAGATTTGTGTCAAGTCAAACATTGTAAAGTTTGACCAAATTTGTATTAAAAAACATCAACATCTGGAAAATCAAACGTATATAATATGTAACTACATTTCATAACGAATATGACAATATTGATTTGGGATTGTCAATGTTGATACTTTTTTATATAAATTTGGTCAAAGAAGAGACACTTTGACTTTGGACAAAATTTATATGCAGACTAAAAACGTCCGGAGGGAGTAATAAACAACTTGTGTATTTCGAGCCATCTGATCGATCATGCTACATCCTTGATTGGACGTCTGTGATTGTCTGAGTGGACAGGACTGGTAATCAAACGAGAAGGATATATGTCGAAATCGGTCGAAGTATTTGATTCCCGTTCCATATTATAGTGTCTTGAAGTTGATTTGCATAATTAGTAAACTGTATGTCTTCATCATGGTCATTGCATCCTTTTGAAAGCAAGACTATCTGCATCTTGTTTGCCAAGGTCGGGCACTCCCTTGCAAAGTTCATCAATGATGTTCTGAAGCATTTGAAGTAACACGTTAAATGGACCATCTAATATTTAGTTCATAAAATCAAAGATTTTGTGACCTTTTGGTCACTACATCTACTGAGGCATCAGATGAAAAATGCACACATTAGTAAATTATACGTAATTGTTTGGCAAATGCTTCCTCATCGATCTTGGTGGCCACTTTTGTTATAACTTATAAACTAGCAGTGTGACCCGCGCATTCACGCGGCTAGGATTACACAAAGTTTATGTTGCCATTTAGTTCTCTCTTGGTTCCAACATTTATTCTATTTCTGTTGCTCGTAACTTACCCGAGAATAGAAGGGTGTAGCTGCCTAGATATCTTCCAAAATTACTATATTAATCTATTCCGATGGTGGTACTAATATTTCATCAAGCTTTTGGAACTACATTGCTAATCCTAGATTTCATTAAGTGATAATCTTGACTTCCTGTATTTTACTCGAAATCATTTAGTTTTTACCCTTTCAAATACTTTATTGAGAAAATTTTCACGTTGCTTATGGTCTTCAATGGCAAAGCATACATCCTCAATCACATATCTGTAATCACATATCATTCTTAAGTACATATTCATTACCCTACTAATGAAGTTCTTTCGTGGTGTAAATCTGAGTGGTTCGTTAACGCCTCAGGATGAACCTGCTAGACCTACCTCTTTTACCATAGCCTCTAGACTTGTGGTATATGCCAACCCTGCCTTGCTAAAATACTTGTGAAATCTCCTTTGACACATGATCCTATGCTAGGTAGACCTCTTGTATTGACTCATCTTAATTACGACCTCAGCCTCAGCATGATCATCATTCGTCAATGAATTCAAGGTATCTTTCTGGATGCATAACTTTTGGTGATGTTTATAGGATGTAGCTGACCGCAGTGTACGTGTGAGATCACCGGTACCATCAGCTTTCGCATGGGAGGCACTCCAATTCTGCGGCATAGATTTGCTACTTCCTATTTTATCGGTGTATGATTGCATTGTTTGTAATTTTTTTAATGTGTTTACCCTGATACTAATCCCAAATTAGGCAGACCTATCTAGTTTTAGTTCTGTGGAGCTCAAGCTGCCCATCTCATTTTCTCGCCACCGCCACCGCTCAAGGGTAAGTAAGTGATGATCGGAAAAAGAGGAGTGAAATTAGTGGTCTTGGTAACCGCCTCGCCGGTGCAACCTCCTATTCATGTCCGCTGCCAACTCGTAAATTTAGGAGTACAAATTCTACAAAACGTAATTTATCTTTTTGGTAGCAAAAGGATGCAATCGGTGGCTGTGTTCGTCATTACAGAACTGGTACGTGTTTTCCCTACTAAGATGATAATACTGCATCACTTTTGGATGCAGTATACTCCCTGATGCGAGGTTGGAGTACTAATTAAGCTTGACCGCTTGATTTGAGTGAACGGATGGCTCATATTTATTTACGCACTCATACAAATCAAACTACTTCTTTGCTTTAAAATGATTATAAAGTTCATCCGCTAGAGTGTATTATTTGTGTACCAAACAATCTCATTCATCTAAGCCTTTGGGACATAAAATTTAGCTTACCAGATTCCAATGGAATATACTCCCTCAATATCCATTCCACGGTAATCTAGACATGAACCAAAATCTCATTTTATGTTTCCTTTTAGATGTCCAATGCATGTGAACACGCACTAGTAGAAAAAGGGGCTATCGTCCAGGGCAGTTTAGCCCATTAGTCCCGGTTCAATCCAGAACCGGGACCAATGGAGCTATTTGCCCCGGTTCGTGAGCCCATGGGGCCGGCCGGGCCACGTGGGCCATTGGTCCCGGTTCGTCCGGACCTTTTGGTCCCGGTTGGTGGGACGAACCGGGACCAATGGTCCTGGCTCCTGGCCCACCACTATTGGTCCCGGTTGGTGGCATGAACCGGGACCAAAGGCTTCCGTTTAGTCCCGGCTCATGCCACCAACCGGGACTAATGGTGCTGCCTATATATACCCCACTTGCTCGCGAGCAGAGCACTCCAGTGCTCTGTTTTTCTCTTCCCGAGTGGGAGAGGGCTTGGTGGTGCTCTAGCTCACCTCCTATGCACACAAGGTGTTCGATGGAATGCCCGAGCCACACTACTTAAGCTTTCTCCTCTCCAAGCTCGACCTCTAACCTCCATTTTCCTCAATATCCGTCACGCCCCGTCCCCGTCTTCACCGCCGTCGATCACCCGCGCCGATCTCATCGCCAGCACCACCGTGGTGAGCCTCTTGTTCTTATCTTCTTTCTGAAAGGAAAAATATTCTTACTTGTATTATTTTCTTACTTTTATTATTGCATCTTATATAGTGCGATGGTTTTGGTATCCGCCCCCGTCGGCCCTCGTCCTGTCTATGATTCGGATGTGGTATATATTATCTTTTCATAACTATTGGTTCATTTATTGTTTATGAAAATTATGCCACCAACGTGACATAGATTTTATTTATCTAGGAGGTTGTTGAACCGAAATTCCAACCGACCCTATTGTCGAGAGGTTAAATTTAGTTGAAGAAGAAAACAATTTCTTGAAGGAAAAATAAAAAACTTGAGGAGGAGAAGATGATATTGGAGTTGCATGTTGCAGATGTAAATCGATGATCACAAGATCAAGATGGATGCAATGCGCTTGAAGATGAGAAAGATTAGAAAATATGCCATTCATACCGAGGCTTGGTATCATTATGCCGTTGGATCAGTTGTTACCTTGGTTGCGATTATGATCGATTTGTTTTCACATTGAAATGTTTTACATAGTTTCAATGTATGGTTTAATTAATTTAGATGCTCGCAGAGCTTTATGTTGTTAGATGAGAACTATGTATGTACTTTGGTTTTATGTGATGATGAACTTCTATTAGTTTGGTCACTTAATTATCTATTCATGATGTTCTGAATGATTTTTGACACACTTAATTATATATAATGCACGCAGATGAACCGCAATGGATGTACGGTGATGACACACCTCCGAGTACATTAAGGGCGTGCATGCTTTTCTCAAGTGGCTGAGGCAAACAAGCAGAATGGTTTTATGTGTTGTCCATGCCCTATATGTGGGAATACGAAGTCTTACTCTGACGGAAAATCCTTCACACCCACCTGCTTTACAAGGGTTTCATGCCACACTATAATGTTTGGACGAGGCACGGAGAAATAGGGGTTATGATGAAAGACGGCGAGGAAGAAGAGTACGATGAAAACTATGTGCCCCTGAATACGGTGATGCTACCGAACATCAAGATGCACTGACGATGTGCACGATGGTGCTGCAACGGGGTAAGCTGCTGAAGATCAAGAGGAACCAGACGATGTGCCCCATGATGATGATGTCCGCGGGTCATTGTCGATGCAAGGACACAATGCGAAAGTCAAAAGGAGAAGCTGAAGTTCGATCGCATGTTAGAGGATCACAAAAAGGGTTGTACCCCAATTGTGAAGATGGCAACACAAAGCTCGGTACCATACTCGAATTGCTGCGATGGAAGGCAGAGAATGTTGTGCTCGATAAAGGATTTGAGAAGCTACTCAAAATAATGAAGAAGAAGCTTCCGAAGGATAACGAATTGCCCGACAGTACATACGCAGCAAAGAAGGTCGATGCCCTCTAGGATTGGAGGTGGAGAAGATACATGCATGCCCTAATGACTGCATCCTCTACCGTGGTGCCTACAATGATCTGAACGCATGCCCGGTATGCCGTGCATTGCGGTATAAGATCGACGAGATGACCTCGGTGATGTTGACGGCGAGCCTCCCGGAAGAGGGTTCCTCGAAGGTGATGTGGTATGCTCCTATAATACCACGGTTGAAACGTCTGCTCGAAACGGAGAGCATGCCAAGTTGATGCGATGGCACAGTGAGGACCGTAAGAAAGACGAGAAGTTGAGAGCACCCACGACGGGTCGCGATGGAGAAAAATCGAGAGAAAGTACTGGGATGAGTTTGCAAAGGACCCAAGGAACGTATGGTTTGCTTTAAGCGCGGATGGCATTAATCCTTTCGGGGAGCAGAGCAGCAATCACAGCACCTGGCCCGTGACTCTATGTATGTATAACCTTCCTCCTTGGATGTGCATGAAGCGAAGTTCATTATGATGCCGTTCTCATCCAAGGCCCTAAGCAACCCGGCAACGACATTGATGTGTACCTAAGGCCATTAGTTGAGGAACTTTTACAGCTGTGGAATGGAAACGGTGTACGTACGTGGGATGAGCACAAAAAGGAGGAATTTGACCTAAAGGCGTTGTTGTTCGTGACCATCAACGATTGGCCGCTCTCAAGAACCTTTCGGGACAGACAAACAAGGGATACCACGCATGCACGCACTGTTTACTTGACACCGATAGTATATACGGGAAGCTGCAGGAAGAATGTGTACCTGGGCTATCGCCGATTTCTTCCGACCAACCATCAATGTCGAAAGAAAGGCAAGCATTTCAAAGGCGAGGCAGATCACGGAAGAAGCCCGCCATGCGCATCGGTGATCACGTACTTGCTATGGTCAATGATTTACACGTAATCTTTGGAAAGGGTCCCGCGGACTAGCTGTTCAATGACGCCGAGAATCACGCACCCATGTGGAAGAAGAAATCTATATTTTGGGACCTACCCTCTGGAAAGACCTAGAGGTCCGCTCTTCGATCGACGTGATGCACGTGGACGAAGAACCTTTGCGTGAACCTGCTAGGCTTCTTGGGCGTGTATGGGAAGACAAAAGATACACCGAGGCACGAGAGGACCTGCAACGCTTGCACTAAAAAAGAGGGCATATGCCTCCGAAGCAAGATGAAGGTCCTGCCAGCTACGCTCTTCTAAAGAAGAGAAAGAAATATTCTTTCAATGCCTGCTCAAGATGAAGGTCCCGACTGGCTTTCGTCGAATATAAAGGGAATAATAAATATGCCGAGAAAAGTTCCGAACCTAAAGTCTCATGACTGCCACGTGATTATGACGCAATCGCTTCCGGTTGCATTGAGGGGCTTCTACCGAAAACGTCCGATTAGCCATTGTGAAGCTATGTGCATTCCTCAATGCAATATCTCAGAAGGTGATCGATCCAGAAATCATAGCAACGCTAAGGATTAATGTGGCGCAATGTCTTGTCAGTTTCGAGCTGGTGTTCCCACCATCCTTCTTCAATATCATGACGCACGTCCTAGTTCATCTAGTCGACGAGATTGTCATTCGGGGCCCGATTTCTACACAATATGTACCCCTTTGAGAGGTTCATGGAGTCCTAAAGAAATATGTTCATAACCGTGCTAGGCCGAAGGAAGCATCTCCATGGGCCATCAAACAGAGGATGTCATCGGGTTTTGTGTTGACTTCATTCCTGGCCTTAATAAGATAGGTCTCCCTAAATCGCGGTATGAGGGGAGACTGACTGGAAAAGGCACGGTTGGAAGAGACTCAATAATATGCAGGGACGGATATTCTTGGTCTCAAGCACACTACACAGTTCTACGTAACTCTACCTTGGTGACCCGTATGTCGATGAACACAAGAACAGTCTGCGCCCAAACACCGGAGCAAAGGCGACGATCGGATTACATGTGAACACATCAGACTTTCAGTAGTTGGTTGGAAACACGCCTCGGAGGAGACAGCACTGTTTGTGATGAGTTGTACTTGTTGTCCAGGGACCATCTTCGACTGTAATGATTTGGAAAGGATCTGAGATAAATGGGAATACATTTTACACGATTGACCAAGATGAAAAGAGCACCAACCAAAACAGCGGTGTCCGCTTTGATGCAGCAACCGACAAGGAAATGACACATATTATGGTTACATAGTAGACATATGGGAACTTGACTACGTAGTAGATTTTAAGGTCCCTTTGTTTAAGTGCAAGTGGGTCAATCTGTCGGGAGGCGGGTGCAGGTAGACCCACGAGACGGAATGACAACAGTGGATCTGAAAAATCTTGGGTACATCGACGAACCGTTCGTCCTAGCCAATGATGTGGCACAGGTTATCTATGTGAAGGACATGTCTACCAGACCGAGGAAAAGAAAAGATAAGGAAGCGAATACATCATACAATGAGCCAAAGCGCCACATAGTTCTTTCAGGAAAAGGGACATCCACGGGAGTGGAGGGCAAGACAGACATGTCTCAAGAGTATGAAAAGTTTCATGAAATTCCCCTTCAAAGTCAAGGCTGACCCAAGCATCCTGATAAACGATGAAGATTATCCATGGTTACGTGCAATAAACAAACGACACAAGCGAAGAAAAAGTGAAGACTTTCTCCGCAACTATTATGATGATACCATGCCAACTTTGTAACACACAGTATGATACCATTGTCCGTTTTGTTCATGAACATGCTATGCCAACTTTTTCAGAGTTCATTTGAAAACTATGAATTTGAAAACCTCGCCAATCAAGGGCGCCACACCGTTTATAAGCCCGTCCCTCACGCCTTTGTTGAGCTCACAAACTTGTGATTCACACAAATTTCAAAGAATTCAAATTTTATAAAACAAATTGCACAAACAGAAAGTTTATAATTGTTCTAAAACAAATGGCACTAACAGAAAGTTTATAATTTTGCTGACCTAAAAGCAAAAAGAATTAAAAATAAAGCAAAAAACCAAAAGAAAATAAATAATGCAGAAAACAAAACAAAAAACTTGAAAATAAAAATAAAAATAGCAACAATAAGCATTTTGTTGTAAGTAGAAACAAAATAAAATAAATAAAGCAACAAAGAAAACAAAAAAAGTGTTTTCAATTTTAAAACTAACGGCACAAACAGAAAGTTTATATTTTTCTAAAACTAAAAGCACTAACAGAAAGTTTATAATTTTGCTGACCTAAAAGCAAAAGCGAATTAAAAATAAAGCAAAAACCAAAAGAAAATAAATAATGCAGAAAACAAAACAAAAAACTTGAAAATAAAAATAAAATAGCAACAATAAGCATTTTGTTGTAAGTAGAAACAAAATAAAATAAATAAAGCAACAAAGAAAACAAAAAAGTGTTTTCAATTTTAAAACTAACGGCACAAACAGAAAGTTTATATTTTTCTAAAACTAAAAGCACTAACAGAAAGTTTATAATTTTGCTGACCTAAAAGCAAAAAGAATTAAAAAATAAAGCAAAAAACCAAAAGAAAATAAATAATGCAGAAAACAAAACAAAAAAACTTGAAAAAAATAAAAATAGCAACAAGAAGTATTTTATTGTAAGTAGAAACAAAATAAAATAAATAAAGCAACAAAGAAAACAAAAAAAGTTGCCACCGAGCTGCTTCAGCCAGAGCAGCATGCCTTGACGGCTCCTGCCAGCTATCCCGTGGATGCTATCACGGATGCTAAAAGTTGCCACCTTACGGCGCAATGGAGCAATTTGAAGGTCAAGGCGGCCGTTGGCTCTGTTTATCCTACTAAACCCGACTCAACTTTTCACTGCCGGCCGATTCCAGAAGGATATGCTAAGGTGATGGTCGATAAAATAATGGAGGGATTTGAGGAGCTCCGGCTTGACCACCCTACCGGTGAAGAGGAGTATCGGCTGGGTTCTGCTCTGAAGACTCCATGCCTATGGCGGAAGGATCTCATCAACCTTCCGAACTGGACGCCTCCGCCTCCTCCTCCTCCTCCGGCGAGTCAGGGCACTCCGCCTCCTCCTCCTCCTCCGCGAGTCAGGCACTCCGCCTCCTCCACCGCCTCCTCCTCCCGCGAGTGACGATCGGGCACTCGGCCGGCTCCTTCTCCGCGCGTGGCGGCACTCCGTCTCCTTCTCCGCCTGCACCGGCGCGGCCCGGCAGCCAGCCTCCTCCTTCTCCGCCTCGTCGGCAAGGGCGGAAGAGACCCGCCGCTCCGGCTGCTACGGCGCGTCGTAGTCCTTCTCCTCCACCTCGTAAGCAAGGAAAGAAGACATCCGCTCCGCCTGCTCTGCCGGCGTCTAGAAGTACAGCCAAAGGCGGGAGGAGATATAGATTCTGTCCTTCTCTCAAGACTCGGAGAAGTTACCGACGAGAGGAGCGAGGAGGAAAACGCGAAGATCGTGCAGACGAAGTGGATGACTGGTTTGAAGGGTTGAAAGCAAAGAGACATCCACCTCCGGAGGAGAAGGTAGATCCGTCAAAGCGAGCGCGACTGCTGCCTGGCAAAACCACCCAAGTCTCCGCCGAAAGGCAACTATGAGCGCATTATGGAAAGGCATTTGCGAAGCGGAGAGATCGGAAGTACTGTCAGTGATCAAAGGATGAAAGAACGACGAGCTGGGAAACAAATTGCCCAGCTCGGCGAACAAGCGAAGCAATCGTGCCCCCCGCTCAAGGTGCCTGCTAGCGACATCGTCGATCCGAGGATGGTGCCCGGTTATGGCAATCCTGAAGATTACCTGCCCGACGATGTACAATTTGATTTCTTGGAGGTGCAGATACAAAGATACGAGTACGGAAGCCTCTCGTCAAAGATGAAAGCTCTCTAACAACGATGATGCGAAGATTGCATGATTGGTACATGAAAACCTGCAAAGAGTCTGAGGGGAGGAATACTTTGTATGTGAGAGTTAAAAAGGAGCATGACCTCCTTGGAATTGAACTGTTGCCTATTCCATTTGAGGAGTTCTATCAGTTTTTCAATCAATTGGCCCTCGATAAAGCAACGGTCACCTGCTACTGTCTCGTAAGTAGTACTACTTCTGTCATTAAGTATCTCTATATAACTCAGCTCTTTCATTGCATGTATTTATAAATATCCTCACTATATTATGCAGATTGAAGATCGCAGAAATGAAGAAAAAACAAGTGGGTGATATTGGGTTCATTAACACATATCTCATCGATGCAAATGAGGTTGAATATCGTGCCAAGGAAACCGAGGCCAACTTGCTACGATCGTTGGAAATAAATGAACACAAAAATACAATACTCTTTCCTTACAACTACACGTGAGTGTTACTGTCTTGTGGCATATTCGGTTTCCCTTATTTAGTCCAGGTTATAGAAGTGTAATATTGATGAGTTATGCATGCGTGCGCAGGTTCCACTATATTCTCCTAGAGATTAAGCTTGAGCAGGGAGTAGTAACTGTCTTAGACTCGAGACAAAAAGATCCCAAGGAGTATGCGGACATGACCAAAATGCTCGAGAAGTAAGTTAAATCGATCATTATCCACCATATCAGCAACTTTGTTCATTTCTGATATCAAGTAATTGTTTTCTTTGTATGGCAGGGCTTGGGAAAATTCACCAAAAAGCTCGGGACTACCGAAGAAGCTGCAATTTAGACACCAAAGTAAGTACTATATAGTAGCATATTCCACGCGCATCTCCTAGTGATTCAAGCGCTAGTTTCATCAATACCATTTAGCATGTGCTTGCTAATTATCAGTTTGATTGACCTCTATTTCTTATAAAGTGGTTGTGGCAGGAACAAGGGAATGATTTCTGTGGATACTACGCTTATAGTCCATCCGCCACACGACCTGTGAGAGGGCTACTCCGACAAACAATTTGAAGTGCGTAAATAAAAATATTCACAATTTTATTTTATTACCATCATTTGTGTTGAGTTTCATTCATATATATATATATATATATATATATATATATATATATATATATATATATATATATATATATATATATATATATATATATATATGTATTGACCCTTTCTTAAAATTAGATGTTTGAAGCGGGATGAACTCCTAGCACCAGATCGCATACTGAGCAATTCAAGAGGAATTGGCGGCATTCTTTCTTGACTATGTGATCGCTGAAGACGGGGAATACCATGTGGACCACGCGTCCGTATTGTAAAAGATAATTATTGTATATATGTAGCCGGTAGTGTCGGATAGATATACGAGAACTTGTTGTTCGACCAATCTCTCGGAGAAGGAGAGGTGGTCGATATCACTTCTCTCTGTATGCATATATGTTCATGACGATCTTCTGTTTGCTTAATTACTAGCTAGCTAGCATGTCTAATTAGTCCTCTCTATACGTATGTATAGTACGTAGCGTCGACCAAGCACGAACAAAAGAAAGGACACTTTTCTCTATTAATTAGCTAGCTATAGCATAATATATGAAATACCTAAATTAACCCCCCAAAACCCCCCAAACCCTCCCCCCCTTAAAAAAAACAGAGCCAAAGAAATGCTGACGCGTGGATGCCTATTGGTCCCGGTTGGTGCCACCAACCGGGACCAAAGGCCTCCCGCCTGGCTCAGCGGACAGGCCACGTGGAGGCCCATCTGTCCCGGTTCTGGATAGAACCGGGACTAAAGGGTGAGGGTATTAGTACCGACCCTTTAGTCCCGGTTCATGAACCGGGACTAAAGGCCCTCACCAACCGGGACTATAGGCCCTTTTTCTACTAGTGACGCTCTCTCTATACAGTCCATACCAACCCTCTATAATTCATGTGTTTATTTCATATGCCCTATTCGACTTCCTTTTGCAACTGACAGCATGTAGCTTCAAGTTTGCACATTACATATTGCTACGTTTTCTTTCTGGTATGCAAAGAGTCACAAATTCTTCTGTGGTGACACTGGATTTTTCATATGATCTTGCATTCTAATTCTAAGGCAAAATACAATAGTATGTTTGTATTAAGAAGAAAGATATATTCACAGGTAAAACATGCATATTATTATTATTCCTGCAAAATATATATATTATTATTTTTATAATTTTTTATGTTTATGCCAAATTTCATATTTTGATTTATTTTTTTGAAAAGTGTAGCCGTGTACGTATCTTTTTTTCATATACAGAGTATACACGCTATGTAGGTTACCTACTTGGTTCGTCTCGCATATAATCCATAGTGTGAGAAAAAAAAGGGAGAGACTACAAATTTTTTTTTCTTCAATAGGGAGAAGAGTCCTTATGCATCTTCTTATGGATGACGAATCATCAACGTGTTCTGAACTTTTGCTTCTGGGCGCTTGTTCGCTTTTTTATTATATCTGGGCGCTTGATCGCTTTGCCTATGGGGGAGTCCGAGTAGCAGCGTGTAGATTTGTTTTACCTTTTTTTTAACGGGAGGCTTGATATACTTGGTGCATATGGACCCGTGTAAAGTTTTGACTCTTTATTTCCTAATAAGTACACAAGCTCTCTTCTTCTCTTCTTTTGAGATGGAATTGTTTAATCTACATCAATCTCAACCGGTGCTTCCCACCTTATGCATATGCATATTCATGTATATAGAAAGAGACGTGACGGCCCTAAAAAAAGAGACGTGACGGTTCAATATGCTAAAACATACATGTTATCATGTTACGTAATTTTTTTAAAATCTCAGCCGTTATTAATCTGATCAAACGGTTGTAATAATATTAGCGTATGTGGATGAACGTGTTGGCTTGTTTGACTCTTGTTTTAATTATATAATTATTATATAATAGATAGATGGCAAAGATCATATTCAGATTAGATAGCCATACACACAATTACTTTAAATATTTTCCCTAGTAAGAAAGGAGGTAATATTACTAGGAAAAAGTTATATATTTCCTCTTGCATGATAATATTTGACTTATTTTATGGTACATCATACTACAAAGTTTAAAGTATAGTATTAAGTGATGCACTGCTTAATATGATTCGGCTCAGAGTTTGACTCGAGGGATGCTTGGTAATTGCTAAAGTTTAGTGCCTCTCATCAATCAAGCGGGAAAAGAAAAATAAATCAAGCATCGCCTGAATCGATATACTCTCAGCCCATTTGCCGGCATCCTCGAAGTTGCCGCTGCCCGGTCACTTGTGTCTCACGCAAAGTATCCCGGGTCAAACCGCCATTGTTGCATTGACGCACATCCTCGCCTCCCATATATTGTGTTGCGCCACCGTCACCAGTCCTGTCAGCATCCACGTGCATGACAACACCGTCTATATATCGCTGATCGAGATTAATGGATCCCCGCAGCCAAAACGCCACAACTCCGTGCCGAGTCTGCCATCATGTCGAGTTCCTGCTTATTGATTCCTTGTGTGTTGTACTGATGCATGTCTGGAGACACTAGCAAGCGACGAAATGATTCGGGGAGTTAAAAATAAGCATAGATCCGGAGATTCCTAAATAGGTCAACCTTTTAAACTGCCTGCTGAATCCATGTCTCCGTTAGATGATCAAAGTGCACAATACACTAAATAATGCAAACTATTAGGGAAAATATAAGTTTATCAAACGGCTGGTGCTTCTTTGTCATACAATCAGGCCATAGATAAGCCCCTGACTAACTGTATTAATAGGAAAGTTGGTTGCATGATCCACAGCGGCGATCTACCAAAAAAGCCCCGGACGCTGAACGTACTGCATGCATTTAGGCGTAGTGGTTCCGCATCTAGACCATTGTATCACCAAAATAAACAGCACAGATTGATTTGATGCACCGTAAAAGGACTCATGATTTCACATGTTCAATGCTTTGGTGTTAGCACAAATCAGAAACATGATGTATGATCAACAAGCACAATCGGTGAGCTGATGCACGATGTAATTGCAGATCATGTAATATTTTACTTTCAAATCAATTTGCGCCATAGTAGTCTGCTCTTATGTGTAGTGGGATACGGGATTGAACTCAGACTGACACGCAAGTGGCAGCACCGGATTCCGCATCCGCATCGCTATATGGCCTACATCACGAATAAAAGTCAAACATGGAAGCCTCTGAAGAACGAGACAGTCTAAACAACATTTGGATGTTGCAAAGAGCTGACAAGATGATCCCCAAGCACGAGTAGGTGATAGATCTTTCCAATGATCTAATGCTTGTTTTTTCCCCTACGTCTCTTATTCCTACATGTTGTTGGCATACATCGTCCATTTGCACTTTACATTGACACACATATATAAGTAAATATATGTGTTACCAAAGTGCAAAATTTTGATAAGTAAGATGGGGAAGTCTTGCTCTGATGGAGGTGGGATGGTATATATAGGAGAAAGGGAAGAAAGCACTAAACTACATGAGCTGAGCTGGCCCCACTAACGTGTTTGTCCGTGCGTGCTCCACGACTGCTCTCCATAGAGCGAAGCTAGCAAGGCCGCGAGATGAAATCGTCCTGTCGTCCTGCCCTGGCCGCTGGGGGCATACCAAGCACATATTTTTAAGTTGCCAGGCCCTGTTAGCAACTGTTTCAGACCACTCTTGCTCCTCATCGCCGTCAACCGAGTTGATTTCTCACCACCAAAGTACTTTGTATGTTCATCTCTTTGGTCGCCGGACAGACTTAGTTAATTAAAATTGATTAGCGTCACCATTTGGAGAAGTGATCAGCCCCTTGCGGTCTGTAGATCCAGTTGATGATGGGGCCGCACTATATTGATGTAGGCATGAAAACGGCATGCACATATCATAGGTAGTGCAATTATAAACGACTAAAATACAGATGCAGGTTTAGGGTGACTAAAATACATGTGCAGTAGGTACACCATTGTTTATCCGAGTCTGCGTGCACATACGGCTTAAGCCAATAGTGCTGCGTGCAAATACGGCTTAAACTAATACTACCCCCATCCGAGTTTATTGCCCCCTTCGTATTTTGTGCCCAACTTTGATCGTATTTGACTAACAAATTATAAGTTATATGTCACAAAACATATATTGTTGGATTAATATTTGAAAGAGGTTTTCAATGGTACTATTTTTAGGGTATAAACTTATTTTTTGATAGCTAAATTAAATGTCAAAGTTTGACCCAAACGACAATGATGACTAATAAAGCAGGAAGGATGTCTTTTAGTTGATGAAAGTTAGCGTATTTGTTGGTCCTCGCTTTAAACATCCTATCCGGGGCCATCCAATCGTACTACTACAACCTTTGATCAGACGACTGTTGGTTATGCGAGTGGCCGGAAATAGGACATGGGTTCCCATTTTTTTTACCTCTGAACACGTAATCTGCCAGTACAGATAGATGGATACGGATAACTGAAACATGCGATTCCCGCTCCATCAAAACACGGGATAACCGCTCCATGTTACGATGTCCTTTTCTTTGCGGGTGCATGTTACAGTATCTTCAGCCCCCCCCCCCCGCGTTGCCCTCCTCTGGCGACACGGGGAACCCTAGCCGCCGCCAGCACAACCCCGCTGTCAAGACTCCCCGCTTCGCTTCCGCCGTCAGGGCCGGCGGGGGTTGCCGCCGGTCCCGAGGAAGGTGGCGGCGGGGCGGATCTGCATCCCTCGCGCCCCAATCCCTCCCGACCACCCGCGCCCCATCCCCTGCGGCGCGCCCTCCCGCTGGTCCGCGGCGGCGGATCCGGTCCCCTGGTCGGCCTGCCCCCACCCCCGGCGAGCCGCTTCTCCCCTGCCATCCCCTGCCGTCGCGGGCGTCCCCCTCCTCACACGCCTCCGCCCCCTCGGCCCGCAACCCCGGGATCATCCCCAGCGATCCTCGGGCGCTCTCCCGCCAGCTGCTGCTCGTGTCTGCCAGCCGGCGGCGGTTCCAACGATCCTGGCCGCTGCCACGGTCTCCGGCGGCCCTCCACCCCCCGAGCCATGGTGATTGCTTATGTGGTTGTGGCTGGCATAAGGCTTCCCGTGGTGGTCTCGGGCCGGGGCTGTTTCGGTCCCGGCGGCCTCGGATCCGCGTCTCTCCGGTGTCCCCCGCTGCCGGCGTTCCCTTCCGGGCAGCTTCGGCCTCTGCAACTAGGCTGCTGCGTTCCTTCCAGCTTACCTTGCTCGCCGATGCCCCGACGGTTAAGGCCACGACAGCTCGGATTTGCGTCCCTCCAGTCCTTGCTTGCCGGCGTTGCTTGGCGCCGTCGTTCCAAGATCCCCGCTTGGTTCGCCTTGTCGCCCGCCCTACCCTGTACGCCTCAAAGTCTCCCCCTTTTGCCAGATCCTATGCTCGCGGGTTTGGAGGCGTTGCGACCCTCCGACGGCAGGTGCAGCCCCGCCAACCCCTTCTTGATGACATGGTGGTTCAGACCAGCGTTAGCCTCCCCATCTTCGATTCCGGACTCGGCGGCTATGGGATCGCTCGGCTTGAGCCAGGAGAGATCCTCGCTCGGCTTGCCGGTGCTGGCAGCGATCGCGCTGGGTGTGTTTTCCTCCTTGGAGGAGCTGCCAAGGCCTTCAGCTGCGCCCCTCTTCGAGCTCAGGGGAAACCCTAGGTCCGGGTCCCTCGAACCGGATAGTGACGGTGTCTCGGTGTCGTATTCCTTCTTGAAGGCACTATCTTGATTGCTCGCGGTGTCCCCGGTTTTGGCTCGGATGATGTTGGAGTTCTCGTTGGCTTGGCATTGCCGCCCTTGGTGTCGGTGTCAAAACCGGCGGATCTCGGGTAGGGGGTCCCGATCTGCGCGTCTTAGGATGATGGTAACAGGAAGCAAGGGACACAATGTTTACCCAGGTTTGGGCCCTCTCGATGGAGGTAAAACCCTACTTCCTGCTTGATTAATATTGAAGATATGAGTAGTACAAGAGTAGATCTACCACGAGATCGTAGAGGCTAAACCCTAAGAGGTAGCCTATGATGGTATGACTGTAATTGTGATCGGCCTTCTAAGGACCATCCTGTCTGGTTTATATAGACACTAGAGAGGGCTAGGGTTTACATGGAGTCGATTACAAGGAAGGAAACACAATATCCGGATCGCCAAGCTTGTCTTCCACGCAAATGAGAGTCCCATCCGGACACAGGCCGAAGTCTTGAGTCTTGTATCTTCACGCTTCGATAGTCCGAACAATGTATGTAGTCCGGCTGTCCGGATACCCCCTAATCCAGGACTCCCTCAGTAGCCCCTGAACAAGGCTTCGATGACGATGAGTCCGACGCGCAGTCTTGTCTTCGGCATTGCAAGGCGGGTTCCTTCTCCGAATACTCCAAGGTTATTTATCGAACACGTAGACCGTGTCCGGATCTGCAAAATGATCTTCTCATACCGCCGTAGAGAGAACGGTACTTCAGCTGACAACTCTAGGACGACGTGATATGTTATTACAGCCAGGTCATTATCCGAACTGTTTTTCCCACAACTAGTCACTACGCGTATTGTGGGGCGGTTTCCTTGACACGTCTTGTCAAAGCAGAGATCATGTCCCCTTATCACGGGATTCTCATCAATATGGGTATGGGTAATCCAACCGCACCGCTAATCGCGGCGAGTGGGAGGTGAGCGGGTTCCACCAGGCAGGTGGGGAGGCGCAAAAAGCTCGTACTACCTCTTATAAAGAGATAAAGTCTCTTCCTCTTTACCCACACCTTCTCCTTCCGCTAACTCATTCCCCTGCGCTCGAGCCCTAATGCCCAAGCATTCTTCTTTTCCATCGAAGAGAGGTTTTCCAAAGATGTCTATATCCGGAGCAGGAGGCAGATGGATGGCCTCTACCGTTCGGGAGAAGGATATCATGAAGCTCCGGGAAGCCGGGTATCTGGCCAAGAAGATCGGCCACCGTCTCCCACCAGCGGGATAGGTCATCCCTACTCCGGAGCCTCACGAGAGAGTCGTGTTCCTTCCCCATTTTGTCCGTGGGCTCGTGTTTCCCCTCCAACCATTTGTCCGGGGGGTCATGTATTATTACGAGATTGATTTTCATGATCTTTCCCCCAACTATTTTCTCAATATCTCGACGTTCATCGTCGTGTGCGAGGCCTTTTTTCGGATTCCGCCTCACTTCGGCTTGTGGCTGAAGACTTTCAATGTGAAGCCCAAGGTGGTTAGTGGCGAACACGCCGAGTGTGGCGGTGCCTGCTGGGGAACGTAGCAAAAATCAAAAAAATTCTACGCATCACCAAGATCAATCTATGGAGTAATCTAGCAACGAGGGGAAGGAGAGTGCATCTACATACCCTTGTAGATCGCTAAGCGAACGCTTTCAAGTGAACGGGGTTGATGGAGTCGTACTCGTCGTGATCCAAATCGCCGATGATCCTAGTGCCGAATGGACGGCACCTCCGCGTTCAACACACATGCAGCTCGGTGACGTCTCCCATGCCTTGATCCAGCAAGGAGAGAGGGAGAGGTTGGGAAGACTCCGTCCAGCAGCAGCGCGACGGCGTGGTGGTGGTGGAGGAGCGTGGCACTCCAGCAGGCTTCGCCAAGCACCGCAAGAGACGAGGAGGGAGAGAGGTAGGGCTGCGCCAGGGAGAGGCCAAAACTCATGTGTTGGCAGCCCCAAAGACCTCAACTATATATAGGGGAGAGGGAGGGGGCTGCGCCCCCTCTAGGGTTCCCACCCCAAGGGGTGCGGCAGCCCCAATACCCATCTAGGGTGGCGGCCAAGGAGGGGAGAGGGGGAAACTTGCCCCCCCAAGTAAGGTGGAGGCGCCTCCTCCCCAAACCCTAGGCGCCTTGGGCCCTTGTGGGGGTGGGGGGGGGGGGGCGCACCAGCCCACCTGGGGCTGGTCCCCTCCCACAATTGGCCCATGCTGCCCTCTGGGGCCAGTGGACCCCCGGGACCCTCCCGGTGGTCCCGGTACATTACGGATAGCACCCAAAACTTTTCCGGTGACCAAAATAGGACTTTCCATATATAAATCTTTACCTCCGGACCATTTCGGAACTCCTCGTGACGTCCTGGATCTCATCCGGGACTCCGAACAACATTCAGTAACCACGTACATCTATTCCCTATAACCCTAGCGTCATCGAACCTTAAGTGTGTAGACCCTACGGGTTCGGGAGACACGTAGACATGACCGAGACAACTCTCCGGCCAATAACCAACAGCGAGATCTGGATACCCATGTTGGTTCCCACATGTTCCACGATGATCTCATCGGATGAACCACGATGTCGAGGATTCAATCAATCCCGTATTCAATTCCCTTTGTCTAGCGGTATAGTACTTGCCCGAGATTCGATCGTCGGTATCCCGATACCTTGTTCAATCTCGTTACCGGCAAGTCTCTTTACTCGTTCCAGAGATACCTCTCCGTCACATGGAGTGAAAAATCCCAGTCTCGATTCGTGCCAACCCAACAGACACTTTCGGAGATACCCGTAGTGTACCTTTATAGCCACCCAGTTACGTTGTGACGTTTGGTACACCCAAAGCATTCCTACGGCATTCCTAAGGAAAAGATACTTGACATTAGAAAAGCTTTAGCATACGAACTACACGATCTTTGTGCTAGGCTTAGGATTGGGTCTTGTTCATCACATCATTCTCCTAAGGATGTGATCCCGTTATGAACGACATCCAGTGTCCATGGTCAGGAAACCGTAACCCTATATTGATCAACGAGCTAGTCAACTAGAGGCTTACTAGGTACATGGCGTTGTCTATGTACCCACACATGTATCCGAGTTTCCTATCAATACAATTATAGCATGGATAATAAACGATTATCATGAACAATGAAATATAATAATAATAATAACCAATTTGTTATTGCCTTTAGGGCATATTTCCAACAGTCTCCCACTTGCACTAAAGTCAATAATCTAGTTCACATCGCCATGTGATTAACACTCACAGGTCACATCACCATGTGACCAACATCCAAAGAGTTTACTAGTGTCACTAAACTAGTTCACATCGTCATGTGATTAAGACTCAATGAGTTCTGGGGTTTGATCATGTTTTTCTTGTGAGAGAGGTTTTAGTCAACGGGTCTGCAACATTCAGATCCGTATGTACTTCGCAAATCTCTAGGTCATATTGTAAATGCTGCTTCCACGCTCCACTTGGAGCTATTCCAAATGGTCGCTCCCCTATACGTATCCGGTTTGCTACTCAGAGTCATCCGGATAGGTGTTAAAGCTTGCATCGACGCAACTCTTTACGTCGAACTCTTTATCACCGCCATAACCGAGAAACATATCCTTATTCCTCTAAGGATAATTTTGACCGCTATCTGGTGATCCACTCCTTGATCACCTTTGTACCCTCTTGACAGGTATGTAGCAAGGCACACATCAGGTGCGGTACACAACATAGCATACTGTAGAGCCTACATCTAAAGCATAGGGGACGACCTTCGTCCTTTCTCTCTTTTCTGCCGTGGTCGAGCTTTAAGTCTTAACTTCATACCTTACATCTCAGGCAAGAACTCCTTCTTTGACTGATCCATCTTGAACACCTTCAAGATCATGTCAAGGTATATGCTCATTTGAAAGTACCATTAAGCGTTTTTGTTCTATCCTCATAGATCTTGATGGTCAATGTTCAAATAGCTTAATCCAGGTTTTCTATTGAAAAACACCTTTCAAATAACCCTATATGCTTTCCAGAAATTCTACATCATTTTTGATCAACAATATGTCAACAACATATACTCATCAGAAATTCTATAGTGCTCCCACTCACTTCTTTGGAAATACAAGTTTCTCATAAACTTTGTATAAACCCAAAATCTTTGATCATCTCATCAAAGCGTACATTCCAACTCCGAGATGCTTACTCCAGTCCATGGAAGGATCGCTAGAGCTAGCATACCTTTTAGCATCCTTAGGATCGATAAAAGCTTTCTGATTGTATCACATACAACCTTTCCTTACGAAAACTGGTAAGGAAACTCGTTTTGACATCCATCTGCCAAATTTCATAAATGAAGCTAATGCTAACATGATTACGACGGACTTAAGCATCGCTACGGATGAGAAAATCTCATCGTAGTCAACTTCCTTGAACTTGTGAAAAACTCTTCGCCACAAGTCGAGCTTCATAGACGGTGACATTACCGTCCACGTCCGTCTTCTTCTTAAAGATCCATTTATCTCAATGGCTTGCCAATCATCGGGCAAGTCCACCAAAATCCATGCTTTGTTTCGATACATGGATCCTATCTCGGATTTCATGGCTTCTAACCATTTGTCGGAATTCAGGCCCACCATCGCTTCTCCATAGCTCGTAGGTTCATTGTTGCCTAGCAACATGACCTTCAAGACAGGATTAATGTACCACTCTAAAGTAGTACGCACCCTTGTCACCCTACGAGGTACGGTAGTGACTTGATCCGACACTTTATGATCACTATCATAAGCTTCTACTTCAATTGGTGTAGGCGCCATAGGAACAACTTCCTGTGCCCTGCTACACACTAGTTGAAGTGTCGGTTCAATAACCTCATCAAGTCTCCACCATCCTCCCACTCAATTCTTTCGAGAAGAACTTTTCCTCGAGAAAGGACCCGATTCAAGAAACAATCCCTATTGCTTTCGGATCTGAATTAGGAGGTATACCGAACTGTTTTGGGTGTCCTATGAAGATGCATTTTATCCGGTTTGGGTTCGAGCTTATCAACCTGAAACTTTTTCACATAAGCGTCGCAGCCCCAAACTTTTAAGAAACGACAACTTAGGTTTCTCTAAACCATAGTTCATACGGTGTCATCTCAACGGAATTACATGGTGCCCTATTAAAGTGAGTGCGGTTGTCTCTAATGCCTAACCCATGAACGATAGTGGTAATTCGATAAGAGACATCATGGTATGCACCATATCCAATAGGGTGCAACTATGATGTTCGGACACACCATCACACTATGGTGTTCCAGGCGGTATTAATTGTGAAACAATTTTCACAATGTCTTAATTGTGTGCCAAAGCTCGTAACTCAGATACTCATCTCTATGATCATATCATAGAAATTTTATCCTCTTGTCACGATGATCTTCAACTTCACTCTGAAATTATTTGAACTATTCAATAATTCAGACTTGTGTTTCGTCAAGTAAACATACTCAGAATCTACTCAAATCATCTGTGAAGTAAGAACATAACGATATACACTGCATGCCTCAGCACTCATTGGACTGCACACATCAAAATTTATTACTTCCAACAAGTTGCTTTCTTGTTCCATTTTACTGAAAATGATGCTTTCAGTCATCTTGCCCATGTGGTATGATTTGCATGTCTCAAGTGATTCAAAATCAAGTGAGTCCAAACGGTCCATTTGCATGGAGTTTCTTCATGCATACACACCAATAGACATGGTTCGCATGTCTCAAACTTTTGAAAAACGAGTGAGTCCAAAGATCCATCAACATGGAGCTTCTTCATGCGTTTTGTACCAATATGACTTACATGGCAATGCCACAAGTAGGTGGTACTATCATTACTATCTTATATCTTTTGGCATGAACATGTGTATCACTACGATCGAGATTCAATAAACCATTCATTTTAGGTGCAAGACCATTGAAGGTATTATTCAAATAAACAGAGTAACCATTATTCTCCTTAAATGAATAACCGTATTGCGATAGACATAATCCAATCATGTCTATGCTCAACGCAAAGACCAAATAACAATTATTTAGGTTTAACACCAATCTCGATGGTAGAGAGAGCATGCGATGCTTGATCACATCAATCCTGGAAACACTTCCAACACATATCGTCAGCTCACCTTTAGCTAGTCTCCGTTTATTCAGTAGCTTTTATTTCGAGTTACTAACACTTAGCAACCGAACTGGTATCTAATACCCTGGTGCTACTAGGATTACTAGTAAAGTACACATTAACGTAATGTATATCCAATATACTTCTATCGACCTTGCCAGCCTTCTCATCTAAGTATCTAGGGTAGTTCTGCTTCAGTGACCGTCCCCTCATGACAGAAGCACTTACTCTCGGGTTTGGGTTCAACCTTGGGTTTCTTCACTAGAGCAGCAACTGATTTGCCATTTCATGAAGTATCCCTTCTTGCCCTTGCCCTTCTTGAAACTAGTGGTTTCTAACCATCAACAATTCATGCTCCTTCTCGATTTCTACTTTCGCGGTGTCAAACATCGCGACTATATTTCAAGGATCATCATATCTATCCCTGATATGTTATAGTTCATCACGAAGCTCTAGTAGCTTGGTGCAATGACTTTGGAGAAACATCACTATCTCATCTGGAAGATAAACTCCCACTCGATTCAAGTGATTGTTGTACCCAGACAATCTGAGTACAAGCTCAACGATTGAGCTTTTCTCCCTTAGTTTGTAGGCTAAGAAACTCGTCGGAGGTCTCATACCTCTTGACGTGGGCACGAGCCTGAAATCCCAATTTCAGCCCTCGAAACATCTCATATGTTCCGCGACGTTTCGAAATCGTCTTCGGTGCCTCAATTCTAAGCCGTTTAATATTACTGAACTATCACGTAGTTATCAAACGTGTATGTCAAATGTTCGCAACATCCTCAGACGACGTTCGGGGTTCAGCACACCGAGCGGTGCATTAAGGACACAAGCTTTCTGCGTAGCAACGAGGACAATCCTCAGTTTACAGACGCAGTCCGCATAATTGCTACTATCAACTTTCAACTATATTTTCTCTAGGAACATATCTAAACAGTAGAACTAAAGTGCGAGCTATGACATAATTTGCAAAGACCTTTTGACTATGTTCAGGATAATTGAGTTCATCTTATGAACTCCCACTCAGATAGACATCCCTCTAGTCATCTAAGTGATTACATGATCCGAGTCAACTAGGCCGTGTCCGATCATCACGTGAGACGGACTAGTCATCGTCGGTGAACATCTTCATGTTGATCGTATCTACCATACGACTCATGCTCGACCTTTCGGTCTCTTGTGTTCCGAGGCCATGTCTGTACATGCTAGGCTCGTCAAGTTAACCTAAGTGTTTCGCGTGTGTAAATTTGGCTTACACCCGTTGTATGTGAACGTTAGAATCTATCACACCCGATCATCACCTGGTGCTTCGAAACAACGAACTTCCGCAACGGTGCACAGTTAGGGGGAACACTTTCTTGAAATTTTAATGAGGGATCATCTTATTTACTACCGTCGTTCTAAGGAAGAAAGATGCATAAACATGATAAACATCACATGCAATCAAAAGTGACATGATACGACCAATATCATTTTGCTCCTTTCGATCTCCATCTTCGGGGCTCCATGATCATCATCGTCGCCGGCATGACACCATGATCTCCATCATCATGATCTCCATCATCGTGTCTCCATGAAGTTGTCTCGCCAACTATTACCTCTAGTACTATGGCTAACGGTTTAGCAATAAAGTAAAGTAATTACATGGCGTTGTTCATTGACACGCATGTTATACAATAAATTAAGACAACTCCTATGGCTCCTGCCGGTTGTCATACTCATCGACATGCAAGTCGTGATTCCTATTACAAGAACATGATCAATCTCATACATCACATATCATTCATCACATTCTTTTGGCCATATCACATCAGATAGCATACCCTGCAAAAACAAGTTAGACGTCCTCTAATTGTTGTTTGCATGTTTTACGTGCCTGCTATTGGTTTCTAGCAAGAACGTTTCTTACCTATGCAAAAACCACAACGTGATATGTCAATTGCTATTTACCCTTCATAAGGACCCTTTTCATCGAATCCGCTCCGAATAAAGTGGGAGAGACAGACACTCGCTATCCACCTTATGCAACTAGTGCATGTCAGTCGGTGGAACCTGTCTCACGTAAGTGTACGGGTAAGGTCGGTCCGGGCCGCTTCATCCCACGATGCCGCCGAAGCAAGATAAGACTAGTAGTGGCAAGAAAATTGACAACATCTACGCCCACAACAAGTTTGTGTTCTACTCGTGCATAGAAACTACGCATAGACCTGGCTCTGATACCACTGTTAAGGAGTGGCAGCAGCAGTGGTTTTATATCACCGAACCACGCGGCAAAAAGTGGGCTGTAGCTCCTGAGTTCAGATCCGGAGCTCCACTGCGGCTCACGTCCTGGCCCAAGAAGGGACCGAACTGGTCCTCGTCTGATGAGCTATCACTGCTCCAGACACGCGTTTGGAGCGCGGTCGACAAGGACGTCAAACTCGTCGACGTAGTCCAGGTGATGCTAGTTCGCCTGGTTCTACCATGTCAGCGTCGAGCCTGCACTTTGTGGGAGTTCGACCCGACCGAGCACCAGGCTCTTCAGGAGCTATATGACTCCTCCCACGAGGATATCTGGAATGTGCTTTTCAAGTCCGGCAAATCATGGCCGGACTCCACCGAAGATCGGGGGTATCAATTATCCCATTCTCCATGCCCAGTAAGTTACAGTCACGCCCCATCCGTCCATGCTTCAGTTGGTACGTCATGAAGGAGACATTTTAATCGTGTGTCATCGTGACCTTCACGGATGGATTAAGAAGGTGGAGCGGATGCATTGTCCGGCCCCACTGCCAGAAGAACCAGCCGGACCTCTTCTAATGAAGATGCTGGTCCCCGCGCCTTACGAGGCGCCAAAGAAGGAGGACCCCAAGAAGGTCAAGAAGACCCGAAGTGGCCTCCGTCGCCGCGAGACTGCGGACGCGAAATCCGAAGACTCTGGCGATGCTCCTTCTTTCGAAGACAAAGAGGAGGAAGCAGAGGAGGACGAGCCTCACTCTGTAGGTGGGAAGAAGCGCGCGGCTTCCCCGTCCCTGGAGGCCGAATTGCCAAAGAGGGGGAGAGGTTCCTGTCCAGAGGCGTCCCCCGACTGCCGACAGCGGCACGGAGTGGGATCCCATAGCCCAGCCCCTGGAAAAATTGTAAGTGACCGAATCCCTAATGCACCTATGCATTCAGGGTCGTCTGAGTATAGTAGTTTTAACTGTCGTCATATCGTGTACAGCCCGGCAAGACCTCCTGCCGGACAGTCATCATCGGAGGATTCGTTGAGTTCGGATGCTGTGGCGAGCGAGATGCCTCCGGAGGCTCTTTTTCCGGAGTCCAGGCGTGACACCGAGGTGTTGTCTCGAGGAGACCCCGAGCCGGATAAGGTCCTGGAGACTTCTATGGCTCCAGGATCGGGCGAGCGGCCACCCTTCAAGGAGGGAGGTTTTCCTACTCCGCCGGCAACCTCTGTCTACGTAGAGCTGTCAGGCGGTCTATCGACAACGTTGAAGAACGCGTCTATCATCGATGAATATCGGACCCTCATGGGTGCGGTGGTTGGAAAGATTCAGTCTGCCGAAAGCGGGCTGAATGAGTCCCGCCTTGGCCTTATAAAGGCTTTTGAGGTATGGTTTCCAAGGAAACATTGAGGAATCATCATAATATGAGTAGTAGCCTCTGATACATGGTCCGGCGAAAGAGAGCCGGGCAGGGGATCAAACCCTTTGTTGTAATGGGAACCTTTGCTTAATGATGTATAGCATTTGTTTGAAAACAGGCTTCTGCGAAGAGGACGGCCGCTCATGATGCGGAAGTGTCCGAACTGAAGCAGAGCCTGGAACGGGCCGAAGAAGAACTCGGCCGTGTGAAGAAGCAATTAGGGGAGAAGCAAGGTATGTTTAAACATTGTCTTGCATTGGGCACAAACGAATAAGTGTGCCTATCAAAAAGTAATTTATGTTATACGCCCTAGGAGCGAGTGCCGAATATGAGGCACTGAAGAAGGCAGCGGCTGACGCCCACGAGAAGGCTGCCGCCGAACAGGCGCTTCGTGAAGAACACGAGGTCAGGGTCGTCGCAGCTGAGCGGAAGCTCCAGGAAGCTATGACGAAAAGCAAGAGCTTGGAGCAGAGTCTAGTAGGGAAAGAATCCGAACTCGCCCAAGCTCTCCAAGCCGTGGAAGATGCTCGGGAAGAAGCCCGAGGTGCTGTACGGGACATTCAGGAGGCCCGGAAGGTTGCGGCTGGTAAGGCCATTTGTATCTATGGCCATTATTACGTGATAATGGGGGGAACTCTAAGCGGCAAGCTGAATTCTGGATTTTTACAGGGACGTTTGCAGATCTACCTCGCAGCATATGAGATGCTGCCCAATTTTAGCGGACCGAGGAAAGGGAGTCTGCGGGGAGGAATTTCTGGTCGCAGTATTTGGCGCCGAACTATCTGGTGCCTTTTATCGATCAGCTGAAGCAGCTGGTCGAACTGCACCAGGTGGCCGAACTAGCCATGAAGGACTTGGTTATCCGGCTGTGGTCTGCAGAGCCAATTCCAAGCAGTTACTTCGGACTCATAAAGCGGATTGTGGGCGCTTGTCCTCGGCTTGATTCAATCAAGCGATCAGTCTGTATAGAGGGTGCGCGCATGGCGCTTGCCCATGCGAAAGTGCATTGGGGGAAGCTTGACATGAAAAAGCTGATAACTGAGGGGCCACCGGAGGGTAAGGAGCATCGCAAGCCAGAACTGTACTATGAAGGTGTACTGAAGGGAGCCCGCCTGGCGGCGGATAAGTGCTCCAAAGACATTATATTACCCTGAGGGCATTCTTACCGATATTTGTAATATGGGATAATGGCACGCTTATTATGTATTGCCTATTTTATGTGAACATATGTTCTTCCAGTGCGGCTGTTTATTGTATGTAAATCATGAGAGTTGGCCAGTCGTCGGCTTCAGCCCCAACGTGAGAAGTACGGGGGTGTTCGGGGTATTTCTGAACACTCTTTATCCCATGGCTGGGTCCTTTTAAGGAGGTCTTTCTCTCCACGAACTAGGCGATCGGACTATATATGGCTTTACTACCCTCACTTAGCCATAGGAATTCGAGTATGGTCGGCGCAGCCCCTAGTGTTCGGAAGGCCGAACTAGGGCTCTATTGGCGCCTGATCCGAAGACCGATCCGTCGCAATCTACATTTTATAGTGGCGTTATGCGGAATAAATCTTTAAGGATTTTACAACCACTCGAACAGGTGACCAGCTCTCGCTGCATCATGACAGTCGGTTTTCGGATTTCTCTACTGAGGTGCTCGTCCGGCAGAACTGGGACACAATCGCAGTAGTTCTCCTAGCGCTACCTTAGCCGATGGAACGGAACGTAAGGTACCAAAACATGGGAGCCGGGCAAACCCAACCAATGACCCAAGACATGATTCGGAGCTGATGCATATAGTGCTATAAGTTCGGGGTGCCGAGCGACCAAAAAGGTGGTCGGGCTTTAGTGCCGTACTGTGAAGCCCCTGGCATAGCCGGGCGTAACACGAAGCATGGCTACTGGTTAGAGGCGTCAAAGATAGACGACGGCCGGTACATGTTATTTAAGTCTACGCATTGTAGCAGGATGATATGTCTATGCATGCGAGTGTGATTTATGATGATAAAAAGGGAAGGGTTTTTGGCGGAACCTGTGATGGCCGGACTGGAAGGGGCTGTGAATGGATCAAAAGCAAATCCGGACTGCCTTCTGCCTGTGTGGTCCTTTCCTTATGTGTCCGGGCCGATTCCACGCCGCCAATCCTGTTCTACGTAAAAGTAAGTTTGTGAAGGTAAATGTTCAGAGGCAGCCGGGCGTCCTCCCGTGGTTGGTCTAAAGGTTCCTGATCGGTCCCTGGTGACCCCAGCCGCTATACCGGGAAGTAGCCCGGACTCCTCTGTGGGTGTCCGGATAGATGGCTGTCCTATCAAAATATTGATAGGCATTCACGACTTGCTACTCCGGCGGCTGTATGATTTCCGCTCTAAGGGTGGGGTTGCGGCCTTGTATGTAGGCATGAGTATATCACCGGCGTTGGCCTAATGGTTTACCACGTGGAATCTAGTCAACGTAGTTCATCCCGTTAGCATACGGTGGGTTACCGCATGAAGGGAGTGCGCCGATGACATGGCATTTTTTTTGGTTCTCTGAGAACAATCGTTAGAGCGGTGGGCCAATGAACTTGGCCTTTGCACCAGACACCTTATAGAAGGTGTTTATTTGCAGGTTTATACCTGCGGGGGCTTTATATGTTATGGAGCCCCTAGACTACTAGGTCTAGGGGTACGACAATTAAGTTGCCGTGCTTTGTATGATAGGGGATGATCGGCCGCACTGTTGTGCCCTGGAGGGTCTCTTGACTAGATGCCTCCCTTCATTGTTTCCGGCACACGACCAGTCGCATTGTTTTGGAGATCCGACATTATCTATTGGTATGTTTTGCCGTCCTTCTTGGAGTACCGTGAATTTCACATGGTTGATCGAGTCTGTGGCTCGAGCCGAATAGGCTTGAGCTGTTGTTTGTCCGTTGAACGGACTGGGAATTGCTAAACTTGGCACCAGCTTTCCTGACTTGACGTTTATGGCCGTTGCGCTGAGGCTTGAGGATGCCTCTTCGTGTATCCTTCTTGTTGTCTTGAACTGTGGTGGTGTGCGGACGTTGAGTTGTGTGCCTTTGGATCGCCTGCTTGGGTTGAGGTAGCCTGTTGTGCCGCGTATACCCTTTTTTAGGGCGGTCGAGTCCGTACTCTTCGGTGGCCAGGATCTTGGTCCACCTATCCATTAGCAAATCCTGGTTGATTTTAAGCTGCTCTTGCTTCCTTTGCAGGCTCCTTGCCATGGCCGTGAGTCGTCGCTTGAAGCGAATTTGTTCCACTGGATCTTTAGGCACGTTGAATTTGTCATTGTCGAGGCTTACCTCATCTTCGGGGGAGGGTGTATAGTTGTCCCTCTCCAAGTATCCTACTGTGGCATGTCCGGCCTGCTTAAAGGTAGGCTGATTAAGGCTGTATTCCTCTTCGGCACCATCCGGATTGTTTTCATCTCCGGGGCCGGTATTGATGTGGCGGGGCTTGGAGAGGCGCTGAAGGCACCCATACTTTGCTTTTCCCTCTGAGGGGTTGCCATCCGTTGCCTCGTCGCCATTGGTTTCCTTCGGAGTATCCACCATATATATATCGTATGAAGAGGTGGTTGTCCACCGCCCTATGAGCGGTGGCTCCTGTAAGACTTCTGCATCGTCGTCCATACCGTCGATGTCTTCGTAGTCGATGTTAAGCACAACGGTTAAATCATCAACCGTGGCAATGTAGTGGGTGGTGGGTGGGCAACGAATTCCTTCGTCGCCTGCTCCCCACTCGGGCCGGACATAGTTCGGCCCAGAGTCTCCTGACAAAGATAGAGACTTTAATGAGTTCAGCATGTCGCCAAAGGGCGAGTGTTGAAAGATGTCCGCAGTGATAAACTCCATTACCAGAGCCCAACCTGGCTCGACTGGCTCGAGGGTGAGCGGACCGGAACCGATGACTGGATACGAGCCCGGGAGTCCGGGGTTACAGGTCTCCACGGAGGTGAGACCTGTGTTCGGCTCCAATGCCGATGAGTATGCGGCCTGCAGGGCAGAGTCTAGCCCTCCGTCCTTGGGCAACGCAAATCGTTCCGAATTTAGATCCGGGGCTATTGCAGGGATGACGTTCCGAGCATTGTACAACAGCAGGTCAAGGCCGTGCCCGTCGTTACTGTCCATCGCTCCTGGCACAGGGCCGAATCCGTCGGAGATCAAGTCTCCGCGGATATCCGCAGTGTAGTTCAAGTTTCCAAACCTGATCTGGTGGCCAGGGGCGTAGCTGTCGGTCTGCTGCAGATGGCCAAGCGAATTGGCCCGCAATGCGAAGCCGCCGAACACAAAGATCTGTCCGGGGAGAAAAATCTCACCCTGGACCGTGTTGTTGACGATTGAAGACGCCATCAAGCCTTGAAGCGACGACACAGAGGAACTCTCAATGAAATCACCAATGTCGGTGTCAAAACCGGTGGATCTCGGGTAGGGGCTCCCGATCTGTGCGTCTTAGGCTGATGGTAACAGGAAGCAAGGGACACAATGTTTACCCAGGTTCGAGCCCTCTGGATGGAGGTAAAACACTGCTTCCTGCTTGATTAATATTGAAGATATGAGTAGTACAAGAGTAGATCTACCACGAGATCGTAGAGGCTAAACCCTAAGAGCTAGCCTATGATGGTATGATTGTAATTGTGATCGGCCTTCTAAGGACCATCCTCTCCGGTTTATATAGACACCGGAGAGGGCTAGGGTTTACATGGAGTCAGTTACAAGGAAGGAAACACAATATCCAGATTGCCAAGCTTGTCTTCCACGCAAAGGAGAGTCCCATCCGGACACGAGCCGAAGTCTTGAGTCTTGTATCTTCACGCTTCGATAATCCGGACAATGTATGTAGTCCGGCAGTCCGGATACCCCCTAATCCAGAACTCCCTCACTTGGCTCGGGTCTGGTAGGTTTAGCTATGTGTTATCCTCTGTACGGGCTGAGGAGCCCTTGTCCC
Organism: Aegilops longissima; assembly: GCA_021605205.1. NCBI lineage: Eukaryota > Viridiplantae > Streptophyta > Magnoliopsida > Poales > Poaceae > Aegilops > Aegilops longissima. The sequence continues at coordinate 27,639,753 of CM038678.1, forward strand.
CCTGCTCCGGGCACCATGTACACGCCTGCCTGCGTTCGTGTCATGTGTTGTACCCCTGTGTACTCATTCTACTCCTTCTATCAATGGAATGATATGCAAGCTTTGCGTATTAGTGAAAAAACTTGATGTGTGTGATAAAATAGTTTTATGTCTTGATGATGGTGGTTGCATCCTTTTAAAAGCAAAACTTGTTGCATCTTTGTTTGGCAAGGTCGCATGCGCCCTTTCAAAGCTCATCATTTAGTAACTCGAGAAGAAAATGGAGGTAACACTGTAAATCACACCATATACCTTAGTTTCTTGACAACAATTAATTTGCTGACCGTCACTTCATTTAGATGGGTTACATATTTTTTTAGAAAGAGGCAATTTCCCGGATTTAGTGAATTGTAGCCCTTCAATGCATCCAAAGGTTCGATACGACACCAAGCCAGGTACATGAACAAGACCACAAAAGGACACTCAAAAGCAAAATGCGATACAAATCCAAAGGGCCATTGGCATGACAACCGAATTAACTAAGGAAGAAGACTACTCGAAGACCTTCTCGAGCCGCCATGTGTCGGGCCTCATTCTTGAGGACATGGACATGGCAACAGAGTAGTGATGAGAAGAACTGAATGGTCAATGAGTCCGAGTTCCGGCTAATTTGTGTCCATAGCTCCAGGAAATTTGTCATTTTATAAAGGCCATCAACAAGATGCTTAAGGAAGATATATTCGATCAGAGCTTTATTGCGAATGTGTAAATACAATGCTTAAGCAGATCCATGCCACCCTACGCGTCAGGCCCGAGATTCATCTAGTGATGCAATAAGAATCGCCAATTGAGGATGGAGCCCACCTACAACCGGTGACATCGCGAATGCAAGCCCAAACGAACTGAGCCATAATGCAGGAGAAGAATATATGGTTGGCGTTCTCGACGACACCACAAATCGGACACAATCCATCTCCTAGGCCATGATGTTTCTGAACCTCCACATCTGTAGGGAGACGATTTGTAATCAGCTGCCAAAGGAAGATTCTAATTTTTACCGCGCTCTAGCCTTAGAGATGTCTATGACCTGAAACTTTGCCGCACCGGTTTGCAAAGCATTGTATAGAGAGATGGTTGACGTTAGAACAATCCTGAATAAAATCAAAAGAGTGATTCATCAATTTGCACTGTATGACTCATAACATGTTTGGTTACATGCATGTGCAAGACTCATTGAGCAGCATCCAAGAACTTTTTCCTATACAATATTTGGGGGGTGGTTTGTCGTGCGCCATGCGACCTTCGCATGTTTAATCATATGGTAAATTATGCTAGAAATTCAAACTTACAACACATGTTGAATCAAACCTGACAGAAAACCTTGATGCCACTCACGATGTTGGTTCTAAAATTCAGTTGGTACACCTTTGATCGGATGAGTGTGGATTGTCCGAGTTGCCACCCAACCTTTGCATGTTTAATGATTTCATAAATCAGCATATATATTCACTATTTCAAGTCACGTTGTGTCAAACCTGATAGAAAACCTTGATGCTACTCATGGTGTGGATTGTTAAATTCATTTTCTACATCCTTGATCGGATGGTTGTGGATTTTCAGAGTCGCCAGGGTTAGTAATCCAACGATAATGATAGATCCGGAAATTTGGAGTTGTTAGTGGTTGACGCATGTGAATGCCGGTCCATGTTATAGTATCTTGAAGTTGATTTGTATAATTAAGAAACTTTGAGTCTTTTATCATTTTGATTGTTTCCTTCTAAAACTATTAGTAGCTATATCCTGCTTGAAAAGGTCACACATACCCTTCCAAAGTTCATCATTTATCCTATGAAGCACTTGGAGATAACAGGCTAAAAAATCAACCATGAAGTATAATTTATGAAATCAAAGATTTCTTTGACCTTTTCGTGACTAAAACGATACATATCTGTAAATTGTTCATCATGATTTGTCAAATGGTCCACATAGTATACACATCAAAGGAAACATATATGCACACATTTGTAATTTGTTCATGATGGTTTGGTTCATGCTATTTCTTAACCATAGGATTTCACATGGATTCTTATGTGTTGTTGGCATATCACATGGATTTGCCATCTACATTGACATACACAGATGCAAATATCCATATATGTTACCAAAACATTAGATATCTATAAGTAAGATCAGGGGATATGTTTCTTGTTTAGTTTGAGATGGGGTGGTGGATATATATTTGTCTCGATGCAATGTGTGCAGGTAGTTTAAATCAGGAGATGAATTTTCACAAACCACCAACTATTGGGGTCGAATTGCACAGAACACCCACTCTCTGTATTTTTTGCATAAAACATCATCTATTTGTGTAATCCATTATAGATAGCCCCAACACATCATTTCATTCTGTTGACTGGTGCCTAACAGGTAGGCCCTAGTAATTCACATGTAACAGAAAAACATGCCATACCAGTCGGCTTGGGGTAACTAAAACATCTAATATCTCAAAAAACTATGGTTTAATGAGTTAAACTTCTGCATATCAATACTCATTACATATATGACTTACTAGATTTTTGTATCCTTTAGAATGTTGAATTATGAAAAAGAAGTCAGTTGTGCCAACAAGCTACCAGTATCTCCAAAACATGTGGTCCAAGTAAGTTAATAAAATCTTAAATTAGTACTAGGTGTATGTAATATTTACTAACTTTGTTGTTTTTTCTAAATGTTAAGTTCTAAACCAAACAATATAATGAGCAACTAAAATTGTATGGCTTGCTGGTAGGACCTTATTTCGGCACATGTGCACTAAAAGCATGATCCACTCATCTAAAATCATGTCAATGTGCTTAAACAATGTATGAATGCGGCCTAGCGAAACGAGTTACACCAATAGATGATTTTTGCGCAACAAACCTGAAAAGTAGGTGTTTTGTTCAAAATCAACCCCAATAGTTGGTGGTTTATGCAATTTCCTCTAAACCAAGGCTTTGTCATTACCATGAAAAACAACTTATATTTTGGTCCCCACTTAAGGGAGTGTATCATGGTTTTGGATATTGGAAGCGGTTTGCCATCCGAACATGTGATGGGAAGGACCCTATGTTATTGAGGAGGTTTATCGAGAGCTATCAAAATAAATAATGCCGAAGGTACTAACCCAAAGGTTGTTAACGGGCAATGATTAAAACATTATATCTCAAGTACACCCATTGATGTTGAAAGCAATATTATCCAAACTATGACACTGGAAGAACACATAAAAGAAACCTTCCGGAACACTCCAGAAACGCGAAAAAGAGGAGGTACATGATATGGTAACTAAACGGACTACAAAAAATCTGCAAAAATATTTTCTGTCCGTTTCGGAACATAACAAAAATTAGGAAAATATGAAACAACCAGGAAGGCACCCCGGTGGGTACAAGAGGTGGGTTGTGCCCACCTCAGGTACCTTCCGGACTCCGTTTTTCTTCCATTTGCTTGTTTTCCAAGATAAAAAAATTTATATACTCCCTGAACCCATTGACTTCCGGATCACGGAGAAATCTTTTGTTCTATTTTCTCGTTGTTTTCTGTCAGATTTATCAAGTCAGGCATCATGTCTTCCCCTCCTCCAACGATGAAGAAGGCGATGCTTGTTTGCTTCAGGTGGAGTCCAGGGGAGAGGGAGTTGAAGAGGTCGCTATGGAGGAAGATGAGGGAGACTCGCTTGGAGTTCATCCTTTGGCTTTTGGTTAATCTATTTCAGCACGTAGTAATGATTTTTCCTTACCGATTTCCACTTACCAAGGGCGCTTCACCCCCCAAAAACGGTGCCAGAAAAGAGCCTTGACGACCCACAAGTATAGGGGATCAATAGTAGTCCTTTCAATAAGTAAGAGTGTCGAACCCAACGAGGAGCAGAAGGAAATGACAAGCAGTTTTCAGCAAGGTAATGTCTTCAAGCATTGAATTTACAAGTAATGAGTAGTTTGATAGCAAGATAATTGGTAACGAGATAGTAATAGTAATAAAAAGTGCAGCAAGGTAGCCAATCCTTTTGAGCCAAAGGACATGCCAAAATGTCTCTTATGATAAGCAAAGTGTTCCTGAGGGTACACGGGAATTTCATCTAGTCACTTTCATCATGTTGGTTTGATTTGTGTTTGCTACTTTGATAATTTGATATGTGAGTGGACCGGTGCTTAGGTGTTGTTCTTACTTGAACAAACCTCCTACTTATGATTAACCCCCTCGCAAGCATCCGCAACTATGAGAAAAGTATTAAGAATAAATTCTAACCATAGCGTTAAACTTTTGGATCCAAATCAGCCCCTTACGGAATAGCACATAAACTAGGGTTTAAGCTTCTGGCACTCTCGCAACCCGTCATCTAATAACTACTCCATGATGCATTCCCTTAGGCCCAAGTATGGTGAAGTCTCATGTAGTCGACGTTCACATGACACCACTAAGGGAGTCACAAAATACATACTATCAAAATATCAAACACATATCAAGTTCACATGATTACTTGCAACAAGATTTCTCGCGTGACCTCAAGAACAAAAGTAACTACTCACAAATTATAATCATGCTCAAGATCTGAGGGGTATTAAATAGCATAATGGATATGAACATATAATCTTCCACCAAATAAACCATATAGTAATCAAACACAAGATGTAATCAACACTACTAGTCACTCACAAGCACCAATCTATATTCCGGTACAAAGATTGAACACAAGAGATGAACTAGGGTTTGAGAGGAGATGGTGTTGTTGAAGATGTTAATGGAGACTGCCCTCCCCAAGATGGGAGAGTTGTTGGCGATGATGATGACGATGATTTTCCCCTCCGGGAGGGAAGTTCTCTCGGCTGAATCGCTCCTCCGGAGGGCAAAAGTGCTCCTGCCCAAGTTCCGCCTCGAGACGGCGGCGCTTCATACCAAAAATCCTCTCCTTATTTGTTCAAGGTCAAAATGACTTAAATACCAGAAGAGGGGCACGGAGGTGTGCTGGGCTGAGCACAACCCACCAGGGCGTGCCTAGGGATCCTGTCGTGCCCTGGTGTCTTGTGCTCACCAGGTGGCGCCCCTCTGGTAGTTATTTGCTCCGTTATTTCTTATTTATTCCATAAAAATTCCTCGTGAAGTTTCAGCTCATTTGGAGTTGTGCATAATAGGTAGCCCGACGTAGCTTTTTCAGGTCCAGATTTCCAGCTGCCGGAATTCTCCCTCTTTGTGTGAACCTTGCGAATTATGAGAGAAAAGGCTTTAGAATTACTCCAAAAAGCATTATTATGCATAAAAACTTTATATATATAACAGTAGATAAACATGATGCAAAATGGACGTATCAAGTGTCTGACCTCGCGGCATGGACTAAAGATCGAGCAACAGTGCTGCAGTCCTTGAAGCAACACTTGCACCAAGCGCGCCAAGTGATGAAGGCCAAGGCGGATCACAAAAGATCTGACTGAGTGTTCACAGTCGGGGGACTGGGTGGACCTCAAGTTGCATCCATATGCCCAATCATCGGTCACTTCGCGAGCTAACCACAAACTAGCTTTTTGATATTTTGGCCCGTTTCAGGTTACTGGGCGCGTCGGCGAAGTGGCCTACAGATTGACACTGCCCGAGCATGCCAAGATCCATCCCATCATCCATGTGTCTTAGCTTCGCTCGGGCGTGCCCCCGAACATACAAATAATGCCGGAGCTGCCGGTCCTCGACGGGGATCTTCTACCCTTCCAAGTAACAACAGCCATTCTTCGGCGCCGTAACGGGCAGCAGAGTTCATCAGGTTCCGCAAGTGCTGGTTCATTGGTCCGATTTTCCCTTGTCACTAGCCACCTAGTAAGATAAAGTGCCTCTCGATGCCAGGTTTCCTCGAGCCTTGGCTTGGCGACAAGCCAATTTGCAAGGGGGGAGAAATGTCACGGGAACCACTGGAGGCCAAGGCCCAGCACAGGCAGACCGGCCTAGGAGGACTGTCAAGCCCAACCGATGAGTCGTTGGGCCAATGTGGATCAAGTGAGGCTACTTAAGGCGAATGCGAGCAGCCAGCTAGGGTATCGTTAGATCACAGACCAATCTGTCACCGTTGGGCGATGTATCCCTCCTCCCTCCACCAGGCTCTCATATCCCAATCCCCTTCTTGCTGAAGAACCCTTGGACACTATTGTACCTCTGATTTGGCTTAGTGAGAGTAAATCCAACTACCTAGACCCTAGATCGGTATCATATATATAGGAGGAAGCGAAAGCACTAACTAGGTAAGATGGCTGGGGCCCGCTGACATAGATGGACCTGCACGTTCAACAACCGTTCGTAAGGGAGTGAAGCTAGAGAGAGGGCCCGTCTACTTGCTGCCCTGGCCGCTGGGCATATCAAGCACATGCCCTAAGCTGCCATGGGCCATGTTAGCATTTGTTCTAGATCGAGCGCAACTGTTAATGCAAGTGTTTTTTTTGTGAAATGTTAATGCAAGTGTTAAATAAGTTCCTTCCGTTCAGACCATTGTTACTCTTTGTGAGTATCAACTGAGTCGATTTCTCACTACCAAAGTAATTTGTGTGTTCATCTCATTGGCCGTCGGGCATGCTTAATTAATTAATGGATCACTGTTATAGTGCTATGTCATTTTCATTTGGAGTAGCAATCTTCCCCTTACAGTCTCCAAGGAGGCACCTTCTCCATGGATCGTTCTAGTGGAGGATGAGCCTGCATTATACTTCTATATGCATAAAACTACATCCACATATAACACAATCCTATCAGTAGGGCAATTAACAACGGATTTAGAAAGCAAAACATCATTTCCTTTGCGTCGCAGCGCCTTTGCAAAGTCTAAAATACAGATGTTGGTTTGGGATAGCACCTTTTTTTCTTTTCTCTTGTCATCTTTCTCTTCTCCCTCTGAACATCATTCAGATACTCATCAACATGAAAGAGTTGATCATGCCTGCCATGTGGCTTTGGGTAGCACCTTTGCAAAGACTAAAATATAGATGTAGGTTTGGGGTAGCCTCGTACATATGCAGTACGTACAACAATGTTTACTCTGAGTGCTGAGCTGCTTAAAACTAATAGTAGTACTTTCAGTTGATGAAAACAGCTTATACTGATTGGCCTAGCTTAACCACGCTATCCAAAGCATGTAATTTCCGCTCCATATTACAGTCATGAAGTTGATTTGCATAATAAACAAAATTTTATGTCTTGATCATGGTGGTTGCATCCTTTTAAAAGCAAGACTTGCTGTCTCTTTGCTTGGCAAGGTCACACAATGCCTTCAAAGCTCATCATCCAACTACAGAAGCACATGGAGGAAACACAATTAATCGCACCGTATACCTTATTTTCATGAAACAATTATTTAGTTGATCTTTTGGTCTCTGCATTTAGATGGGTGGTATATACATCCGTTAAAATATACACATTTTTTTTGGAAAAAAGATCACATTTATTATAAAATTTCATCAGAAATACAAAGCATTTTGAACATAATAGGGAATTACATCGAGATTCCGAGACCACTACTACCGTCAGAACGAGCCACTGACGCGCTGCTGTCACCGCTCCCCTACTGGAGCCGGCTTGACCTTGTCGTTAAAAGCAGGGAAGTCTTTAGGGATAGATACCTCATGATCTTAATTCTGTTCTTTTGTGGGTGCAGCCACCATTTCTAAGAAAAGACTGTAGGACTTCGTTTCTTTTCATGTCTCTCGGCTGGTTGCGGTGCATGCGCGCGGCAGCCGGCTGTCGTTACTGTTTGTTCTTAAAACCTGTTTAGCCTGTTCGTTTTTGTTTTTTGGTTTCGCACTCTCATGATTTTTTTTCTTCTTTGTTTCGTTCTATATTCTTTTGAGAGCAAAACCCGATCCATTTTTGGGGTCAAATGAAAAAAAAAGAGGTTGAGAACACGGATATGTTTTGGTCGTTTCTTTTCATATGTCCCCTATTCCTACATGTTGTCGGCATGTATTGTTTGGTTTTCTGATCATTCTCCCGTATGTTAATGTGAATTTGCCATCTACACTGACAAACATAAATGCAAAATAAAGATGTGTGCTAGTGTAAATTAAGGATAAATGAGATGAGAGTCTGTTTCTGAGTGAATATGGGATGTGGATCTATGATACATATATTAGAGAAAGCGAAACGCGATAATTCATCCTGGACCCCGGGCTCATCTGCTCCCGCTCAGTAAAAAATTCAAAAACAATACTAACAAAATTCAAAAAATTCCAATTTTTTTGTGGTGGTAGATAATTTGACGCGTGAGGAGCGCCCGAAAATTCAACTTATTTGGACATCTGAGTAGCTCTCGGCAAAAAAGACAAATCGGGTCAAAACAGTGCGTGAACAGTACACATTTTTACAGACCCTGATTTTGTCTTTTTTGCCGAGAGCTGCTCAGATGCTCAAATGAGTTGATTTTTGGGGCGCACCTCACGCATCAAATTATCTACCACCACAAAAAAATTTGATTTTTTTTAATATTTCTAGTATATTTTTGAATTTTTTTCAAAGCATGGGTGCAGATGAGCTCGGGAGTCAAAAGCCGTATCTACAGACAAGCAAATAGTGATCTATTTGCGCTGAATGAGTCCGAACATGTTGGGTTGCATGCACGTGGAAGGCTCATTGAGCGGCATGCGACAACTTCTCCATTTACTAGATTCGAGACGTAACTTGCCGCATGGACCGACCATCGCATGTTTAATCATTTGGTAAAAATTACCTATAGACTCATTGTTCCAATACACGTTGAATCAAACCTGAAAAAAAACCTTGATGTGACTCATGGCGTGGATTGTTAAATACATTTGCTGCATCGTTGATCAGATGACTGGGGATTTTCCAAATGGCCACTTGACCTTCACATGTTTAATCATTTGGCAAATCATCATATAGAATGCATTGTTGCAAGACATGTTGAATCAAACCAGACACAAAACCTTGATGAAACACATGGTGTGGGTTGTTAAGTTCATTTTCTACATCCTTGATCGGGTGGTAGTAGTGGATTGTCTAACTGACCAAGACAGGTATTCCAATGACAAAGATAGATGCCCAAATTCCAGGCAGATCGTGGTCGAAGCATGTGATTCCCGTTCCATGTTACGGTGTCTTGAAGTTCATTCGTATAATTAAGAAATTTGAAATCTTCATCATGGTGATTGCATCCTTGATTGTGGTCATCAACTAGAGCACAACAATCTGCCCCTTGTGATCTCCAAGGAGGCACAACTTTTGTATGCATCTACTAGTTGTTGATGATAACCTCGCACTATAGTAGTAGTACTACAAAAACTACATCCAATATATAGTCCATAGATGGAGTACATGTTTAGGAATAAGGATATAGACAGCAAGACATAGCTAATTTCCCCCGCCTCCGTGTCGCAGCATCTACTTGCAGCAACAAAAATCAATAGTCCCTTCATACCGGTGCATTGGGCACATTATGAAAACCAAACAACCCCAAAACGCTTAGGTGCGGTGCATTATTTTTCACCTCGTTCCTTGTTTCTTGCCACAAACAAAGGAGCACCAATAAGAGACGTGGGCCGTGTATGCCTACAATGACTTGAGACTAGTACCTAGCATGGCATGTACTGGTCAGTTCATTGCATGCAACGATGGTAATTAGCAAATACACGTTAAGTTCTCTCGTTTTCCCTTGTGCCTTAGTCGCAGTGCACAACCTAACACTACTAGGGAAAAGCCTAGCAGCAACGCGGGTTCTAGGTATATCAGTAGCGCGGGAGGCAGTGCTACTAATAAGGCGCTACAGCTAACCCGTAGCAGCAGCGCGTGCGCACCAGCGCTACTGATATACAAGTGTAGCAGCAAAGTTCTTCCATGGAGCTCGCTACTGCTAATAGCTATAGCACGCTTCTCCTGTGCGCGCTACTGCTACTATCGCGCTGCTGCTAACTTTTCTCCACTCGCTACTGCTAATTTTAATAGCTTTTTTTTCTGTATATTTGTTTTGTATTTGAACAGGATTTATAGAAGAATCTTTAGCACATACAAATGTCATCATGATACACATACAAATGCCTGCGAGACTACAAATGTAATCATAGCATATACATACAAATAGTCTCATCTTAATCATGATCCAACACAAAGTTGTATCTTGTCATCATCTCGAAAATAGCGATACATGCAAGTCTCGAATACTTGCAACTACAACGTCATCTATCTAAACAAAGGTATATGCGAGAAGAGCTATCACTATGAGTGAGAGCGGAACTATGCAGTACATGAGGCGGCGGTTACGAGTCCTCTCTCGCGCTAGCGTGAACCTCAAGTAACTAGCTTCTCCTTCTTGTCTGCTTTTGAAGCCTTTATGGCTGTCGCCCGAGAACCCAATCATTTGCGCCTGACACTCATGCTACTCGTTGTACACCCCCGAAACCTTCCCTTTGTACACTACATAGCACTTCCATCTCGCCATTAAGAAACTAGGTACCTGTTAGAGATGCATCTTCATGAAGAGGATGTACAATCATATGCAACAAAATATAGTAGAGCAACATGAAAAATAAAGGGTTAGCAACTAGATGCAACATACAGTACGCAAACTAATTAACCAGAGGTACGCAGGTCATCGTACGCAAACTAACAAAGTAGCGTTACGCAAGTTCGGCAGGGACTGTGGACATCACAAAGTTTCATCGCTACAAAAAGTATACAAGTTCAACCGACACATATCATCATCATCGGCATCATAAATCACTAGAAGTTCCATCCTTCCATATCATCGAGGATGGACCCTAGCTTTTTGAACGGCGTGAGGTGACGTTGCATGCCTATGCGAGTTCGGACGTCAGCTTGCGATATAGGGCCGTGGTGGAACATCCCCTTCTCATCGATGACTTCTTTCATGATGATTGTCGCAATGTCCCTTTGGATGCGAAAGAAGTCATCTCTAAGTTTATAATCTGCTTCTCCATGAGATTCTAGCCACTTGTGGATATGATCATCATTTCTGCTTGTCATGCGAAGCTTTTGGTGATCCGTGTTGAACTGAATCATGAGATGGACGATGTAGAATCCATCCTTCTTACTTGGTTTTGGGACATGGATGCCGGACAAGTTAGTTTTATGCGCGAAACCCATCTTCTTGTTCCTTTGTTTCCTGATCTGCATGTGGCCACCTCTAATGCTGAAGCCTTGGAGAGCATCATCTAGAATATTCATTATGTGGGTGTAGTACTTCTTCTCGTAGTCTCTAGAGGGGTCAAAATACACGGCGTGGGAGACTTGCGGGTAAAGAATGATAAGGACGGCACGCCCGTTGCTGCGGGGAAAAGACACCTCAAATTATTCTCCATATGAGCGAGAAGGAATGATTGAAATGTACCAAAGGGTTGTCCGGAACTGACTTACTTTGGATGATAAGGCACGAGGACAATTTCCCGGTCCTTATTCTGTACCATGAAGTTTTGGAGGTAGTTCCTAGCAGTTTCACGCTCAAAGTCACCGAGACTGAAGAAAGACTCGTGCATGTAGTACGGATCCGCCACACAGACTTGCGAGACTTCTTCACTCTCCATGACGGAGCTCATACGTAGCGCAAAAAGGCGGACGATTGTAAAATCAAGCCGCCTTGTCAGAAACATCTCAAAGATATGGTCAAACCGCAGGAAGAACACCTCCGCGGGCCGTGTCTCGACGTAGCACTTCTCCTCAGGCACACAAACCGCGTATGTCGGATATCCTGGATCCTTTGAGGCTAGTAGGCTTTTCTCAGTCGACATCACATGGTCGTGCAGTCTCCTGAGATCCCCTGATAGTGCCTCCAGCGGCTTCGGCGGTAGCATCGGCTCGCCTATGAGATGGAACATGGCTGCACCTTTCACGGGTACACGCTCTTCAGAATCCATCGTCTGGCTGCTATGTGCTCTGGCTTGTTTGGGCACACCTTCCGGACCCTTCCTTAACCCCTGCCCAGGGTTCCCGGGCTAAGCACTGTACGACCCCCGGCTAGTTGAGCCTGTGTTGAGGCGGTATCTTCAGGCGTCTCCTGTGAGGAATTCATGAAGAGAGACTTTTTGCAATCCTTCCAACGACCTTCCTGCCCGAGCATATCATCCATATCCTCATTAGCATGCTGATAACCCGATTCATCATATGGTTGACTCATCATATCTATGTCACAGTCATACGCGTTTGTATTGAGGAAACCCATAGGGTCGACCTCCGTCTCATCATCCATTCTCTGTTCTACAGGACCGATTACATCAGCCAGTACTATTGCACCCCTTTTATCACGTCGTCCGCCGCTCTCACCCGGCACTACAGGAGCTGGTAATTGCGTAGGCGGGGTGGTGGTCTCTGCACATGCTTGTTGATGTGTGGTTATTGGTGTGCTCTCGTCCGGCTCCAGGCGAATAAGATTCTTCGGCCATAGCAGCACCCAACCCTTGCAGCTTCCAATCCGTGGCGGGGTCTCGTCGTCCTCTCCCACATGCTATACTGGAGGAGGCAAAGCCTCGTGCCCCGATTTCACACAGGACAAGCTAACCCTAAAGTGCCCAGCGGGGATCGGCTGGTTGTGGAACGTGGGTTTCAAGGGGTTCAATATCATCCCCTTTCCCACGTCCACCTTCTAGCCTTTGATCAAGTAGAGTATGGTGCACAGGGTTTCTTCGGTATGCAAACATATATGTCTGTGGCGTAAAACATCCGAAAGGCAAAGAAAATGGAATATTCTCTCTCTCTCTCTCTCTCTCTCTCTATATATATATATATATATATATATATATATATATATATATATGTTGGTGCGACATGTAATTACCGTGACGGCGTCGAGCTCAGCCAAAGACGAAGACCCACCTAGCACGCCAGAGACTGAGGACATGCTGCTATGAGCGGGAGCAACTGCGAGAGGAGGCCCGGTTTTGTGAGCAAGTGATGGTGCGGTGTTGTTGTTGTTCATGGAGTTGCTCCCGACCAAACTGGGCATCGGGAAATCATGTAACGCCTTGTCTGGATTTTCCTTCGTCCAGTTGATGATAGCTGGAATGAAGTTAGCAGCGAAATCATTTCTTCAGGCAGTTACAGCTGCATTGACTGCCTGCTGTAGCAACTCATTTTTCTCCTCGACTATTTTTTCCGCATCCTCAACTGCTTTTTTCTCGACCGCAAGCTTCACCTCCGCGTCGATGTCCGCCTGACTAAACTTCTTTTTCTGCTTCTTGTCCTCCGGGCCCTCGTTGTAAAACACCTTCCACATGGCGCCGTCTCCAGCGCCGTGCACACGACCATATTGCGGCTGCTGGCCCAAAGGGAGTCACTTAAGTTCTTTCAAGGCCCGGTTGAGATGGGTGTCCCACTTGGGCCTCATCAGAGAAGTAGGGCTTTCGGCTGCAAGCTGGTGTTGCTTCTCCAGTAGTCTAATCAATTTCCTCGTGACCTGGTCCGTGTAAAAAACCTTTTTTTCCTTGTCCCACTTGTAGCGGGCCCTGATGAAGTCACGCTCCAAGGGGTTGGCGAACTTCGCGAAGGGGTCTGGGAGACCCGCGGCTTCACGTTACGCATCCTCCTTATCCCATATGGGCCTTTTATCGAGGTAGCCACGACTTCTGAGGCGATGCTTTCCCGTGTTCCTTTGCCGAAGGCTCTTGAATTTCGCAGCCTTAGCCTTGGCTGCCTCGGTAGCGCAAGTGCCTTTGAACTTTTCGAACTCCTCTTCCGTAAGTGTCGGATTTTCCTCCAGAATCTTGGACAAGGGTTCCTCGGCCCTAGCTCGCTTCACCCTCCCTTTCCTGGAGGCCAAATCATTGCTGAACATGCCCATGGCGTGATTGTTAATCTTTTTCATCTTTGGATCATCCCACTTATGTTCTATGTTATCATCCCGGTCAGGGAACTTGAATGTCTTGTGCAACTTTGTTAGGAGCAACTACATCAAATGTTCTTTACTCCTTAAGTCATCGTCGTTGATGCCCGCGCATTCCCGTAGGATGCATCCTACTTGGTTGCCATAGCACTTGCGAGGTTCTTCCGGCTCTAATGGCTCAAACTTGCCAGGTGCCATCTTTGTGATCACTAGTCATCCAATCCCTAGTTTGTTAGGTTTTCGTATCCTCTGCTTCTTATGCTTCTTATTTTCGGTAGCGGCATTGGCGCCGGTACCTTCCCCGCCGATATCTTCCCCACCGGTACCTTCCCCGCCGGTCTCGGCGCCGCCATCGGTGCCGGTGCCGTCGGTGTCGATGTCGGCGTCAGTACCATCATCGAGGCCGACCTGCAAACCTTGCTTAGCAGTCAAATAGTCGAGGTACTCTTGTTAACCCTCATGATCCATCTCGTCTGCATCTTGGTCAGAAGGCCCATTTTCTTCGTTGGTCGACATGTTTCCTATGATTAAGTCTCCTCGTTTATTTCTAAAAGTATGAAAAAAATAAGAAATGACATAAAAAAGAAATCTATGTGCCAGCACTCGATATGCCTACTATCTAGCACAAATCATGCCAAAATTCACGGAAACTTTCGGCATGACCTTTGCTAAAAAATGGACATATCGAGCGCCTGAAATTGACCGGAACGGAAATGAATCAACATTCCGGTGTAACATAGGCCACTCGGATCATTTACCAAAACTGAACCAAAACATCACATGTCCAAATGACATGTCCAAATTCCAAACATGACATGTCCAAAACATGACATGTCCACATATCACATGTCGAGTTCAAATTTGCATATAAATTCAGCCTACCTAAATTTGCTTTAGCAAGGGATGTTGATTTGGACAATTGCTTAAATGCTGCCTTTTCTTTTAACTACAATTGTTTAACCCTAAATTTCTGTCCTATTTTAAAACCTAGCTAAATTCATAACTAAATAGATAACCTAATTAACCTACTGCCCTAACTAAAAACTAAGTAACTTAACCAAGAATCCTAGATAGCAGAGAGAGAGAGGGGGGGATTTACAGAGGGTGCAGGGGCGAGGAGGCAGGCCCGACGATGGCCGAGGTTGGGAGGAGGAAGCAGAGGAGGAGGTGTGGTGGCGGGTCGGGGCGAGCGCTGGTCGGGGTGAGCGCCTGTGTCGGGGCGAGTGCTGGGTCGGCAAGCGAGGGCTGGTCGGGGCGCAGCACGGGGTCGGGGCGAAGGCCAAGGCTGGCAAGTGCGATGGGGGAAGAGAGTGGGGATTTGGGGGGAAAAGAGGCGGGATGAAGTAGGGAGAGTGAGGATTTTGGATTAAGTGGACGTAGCAATAGCTGGTTTAGATGAAACGCGCTACTACTACCTTGACTAGCTGTAGCGGTTTTATATGGAAACCGCTACTGCTAG
Source organism: Aegilops longissima (assembly GCA_021605205.1). Classification (NCBI taxonomy): domain Eukaryota; kingdom Viridiplantae; phylum Streptophyta; class Magnoliopsida; order Poales; family Poaceae; genus Aegilops; species Aegilops longissima. The sequence continues at coordinate 27,655,043 of CM038678.1, forward strand.
CATGACTAGCTGTAGCTCTTTTTCAGTAAACCGCCTACTATAACCAGTTTTCCTTTTTCTTTTCCTTTATTTTCTCTCACTTTTTTTTCCGAGAGCAGTGAACGAAGGGAAGGCGATATATATTGCATCATTTGACGGTTAAATATGTATACAAAATAGGAACACACACACACACACATACATATATATTACATCATTTGACCGATAACATACGGTTCCTCAGCGTTGACGTTTTCGTTTTTGAGTCAGCTTCTTTCCCTTCTTGTTCGTCGAAGAATAAATTGAGCCCCTCATTGTGTCTTTGCCTTTTCCATGGAGTACGATTTTTCTTAGGTAATGTAGTATTGATTCTTCTTTTGACGTATACTTCATCATCATCGTCATCTTCCCTCATTGGGTTGCCATACTGATCGTAGTCTTCCTCGTTGGCGACTCCATCCATTCCAATGATGTTCCTTTTGCCTCTCCTTACGACAACACGGCTGGGATTGCGCGGGTCGGTTAAGAAGAAGCATTGTGTCACGTGCTTAGCGTGTACCCATGGCTCGTTTTTTGTGATAGCATTCACGGTAGCGCTCTTAGCGTCGGGTATAGTCATGGTAGTGAAAATCCGGTTTTATTTTTCGACATTCTTAGCCCATCTGACATGGAACATCGTCGTGTTGTGCAGTCCAGAGTAGTCAAGCTCCCAGATCTCCTCGACCCTTCCATAAAATAGTTTAGTTGCGCCATTGTCGGTGCCAGTCATCCATTCCATCGTCACCCCTGAGTTCTGATCATCACTGTCCATATCTTTGGCCTCCGTGTAGAACGTGTATTCGTTGATATCATATGCCTGATAGGTTACGAGGTTGGGCGAGGGGCCATGTGCTAAGGCGTATATGAGCAATCCATCCTTAGAGCCCTCCTCCGGGGGATTAGCAATAATATGCTCTTTGAACCAATGTGGGAAAGTGGAGTTGTGCTCTCTAGTAACTTCAGCGTCTGTCCTGCATACCCCCCGGTCACGATACTTCTTTGAAATAATTTCTTTGTGCAGTGCCATGAAAGGATCTAACTCATCTAGGTGTTGTAGCACTACCAAGTTTGCTCTTTCAAAGTCGCTGCGTCGATCTGAGTATGCCACGTGCAGTTCCCTGCGACCATTGCAGTGACCTTGTCCTTCAAGCCTCCCATCGTGCTTGTTAACGGGCAAACCAACACTAACACCAGGCGGCTGGTATGCGCCATATAGAAAATTCTCGCAGAAAGAGATGTACTCTTGTGTCACATAGCTCTGGATGATGCTTCCGTCCGGATGGGACATGTTATGAACAAATCCTTTGATGATCCCATTCATCCTCTCAAACAACATCATGTTGTGCAGGAATGACGGCCCCAGGTCTATTATGTCATCCACAATATGGACACACAGATGCACCATCACGTCAAAGAACGCGGGCGGGAAGTACATCTCAATCTCATTCAGTATCACAACGATCTCTTCCTATAGCCTTCGGAGCTGCTTCACACTGATCAACTTTCGAGAGATGACGTTGAAAAAGTTGCAGAGACCAATAAGCGTGTCACAGACGTGCTTGTCCATTATCCCTCTAAGGGCAACAGGTAGTATCTGCGTTATCATCACATGACAGTCATGGGACTTCATCCCGCTGAACCTTTTCTTGTCCGTGTCTAGACATCTGCTTATCTTGCCACAGTAACCGGACCTAACTTTGACTCCGGTAAGGCACTTAAAGAATTGATCGATCTCAGCCTGACTTAAGGTGAAGCAAGAAGGGGGGCAATAATCCTCTTTCTTTATTTTCTTGCCCTTCTTCTCCCGTGCCTCTGTCTCCGTCTCTGTCTTATCTGACATTTTACGGTGCGGCATGTGCAGATCTTCCCTGATTTTCAAATCTTGCAAGTCTTTTCTTGCATTCGGCCCATCATTGGTCTTATCCGGCATGTTCATCAGTGTTGCGAGAAGGCTCTCAAGGACATACTTACAGATATGCATTTGATCAAGGCAATGAGGTGTATCGAGTTTGTGCCAGTACTCCAAGTCCCAGAACACAGACGTCGTCTTCCATACCTTCAGCAGCGGCTCCGGCGCCTTTCTCATCGTCTTTCCCGGCGCGGGGCCCTCTTTCCAGTTTTTCAAGAGCTCATCGATTTCGGCACCGCTCCGCTTACGTGGAGGTCCTCGATGCTCAGTGTGACCATTGAATAGATCTCCACGGTTTCTCCATGGGTCGTCCTGTTCGAGTCATCTTCGATGCCCCATGTACACGATTTTCCCAGACCCGCAATCTTTCCTTGACATTAGCTGCTGAGACGTCGTATCATCCATGCACCGCGTGCATCCGCAATATCCATGGCACACCTGGCCTGCGACATATCCGTAACCGAGATAGTCGTGCACTGTCGTGATCAGGGCGGCTCTCATGTAGAAATACTCGCCTTTGCTGGCGCCCCATGTCTTGGCCGGTGTTTTCCATAACGCGTCTAACTCCTCTTGAAGTAGACCCAGATACAAATTAATATTATTTCCTGGTTGTTTCAGCCCTTGAATAAGCACGCTCATGTGAATGTACTTCTTCATGCACAACCAGGGGGGAGGTTGTACATCCATACAAACATGGGCCATGTGCTATGGTTGGTGTTATGGTTGCCAAACGGATTCATGCCATCGGTACACGCGCCGAGCACGATGTTCCTTGCGTCACATTCGAAATACTGATAGAAGCTGTTCAACACTCTCCACTGGCTTCCATCCTTGACGTGTCTCAGCTTCGGATCATCTCCATCGTCGGGCTTCTTCCTCTCCGCGTGCCAGCGCATTAGCTTTGCTTCCTTGGGATCTACAAAATACCGCTGGAGACGGGGAGTGATCGGAAAGTACCATACAACTTTCTGGGGACATTTCTTCCTGGCCTTCTTGTATCGAGAAGCATCGCACACCAGAGAGCTTGTTTTTTCCACGTGCTCCTTCGGATACATTATGCAATCGTTGATGCATGCATGGTATCTATAATGTGGCAGATCAAGAGGGCACACGATCTTCTTGGCCTCATCAACACTAGTAGGACATAGATTCCCCCCGAAAGAACATCCTTTAGGTACTTGAGATCCTCATCGAGGCTAGTGTAGGTCCATTTGTTTTTAGCCTTCGTCTAGAGGAGTTGGAGCGTGAAACTCAAGCAGGTCACCTCAGGATTGCAACCATCATACAATGGAGTGTTCGAGTCTACCACCAGTTGCTCCAGCTTAGCCTCCTCTCTAGAAGCAGCTCTCTCAGTACTCGTCTCCTTGCGAAGCAATGCTTGAACATGAGGGTCCAGCACGGTTGAACTTAGTACCGACGAACTCTGCTGCGTGGAGTCCATGTCGTTCTCTCCGCCGCCATGTCCGGCCCCTTCTCCTCCGCCATGTCCGGCCCCTCCTCCGCCATGTCCGGCCCATTCTCCGCCGCCATGTCCGGCCTCTTCCCCGCCGCCATTATAGATCATCTCTTCGTCTTGCCCCGTGTCATCATTGCCTGCGCCGTAGGCATCCTCAACATCGTCATCCTCATCTTCAATTATCCACCGAGTATAGCCATCCATGAAACCAGTCATGAGCAGGTGCGCTTCGACACGACCATCATCATGGGGGTCGAGCCAAACTATTCCTTTGCATTTTCGACACGAACATAAAACCTCTGTTCGGTTATTTTCTTTCATGTCCTGCACCGCCGACCGCAACCACCTGTCCACCATCGTTCCACTTATCGTCGTGAACTCTGCACGGTAATAATAAACAAATTGAATATAAAAATGCGTGCATGCATCAAAGTCATACAAAAATTCGGCATTGCCTTCTCTAAAAGTAGGACATATATAGATCTAGAGTTTGCCCGGAATTCGCCGAAATGGAAATAAATCGACATTTCGGCAAAACATAGGCAACTCAAAAGCACAATTTAGCATCAAATCATGCCACACACACAATTTCCATCATATCTCCCAATTATCATATCACACACACATAAACATATTTCCATTTTGCAAAAGCATAAAATTTTAATCACCTCTATCTTGAGATTGAGCACCCGGTGGAGATGATGATGTAGGGAGATCAAAAGTGCACAAAGCTCTTCTTGACAAAGATAGATCTAGTTAGGGGGCAAATAGGTCACTTAACTAAATGTTACATATACCTAGCTAGCTAATTTGGGAGGAGACAACTTCAACTAGTGGAGGGGGAAGGAAAAAGAGAAAGGAGATGCATTAATGGAGGTGGTATAGTTAGCTAGGAGTAATGAAGAGAGAGAAAGGTAGGTAGAAGAGGGAGAGTAATGGGGGAGAATATTGAAGAAGAAGAAGAGTGAGAGAGGGAGGATGTGGGAGGTAGGGGAAAGGGAAGAGAGGAGATGGGGGAGGGGAGGACGGGTGGGAAAGGTGGTGGGTTGGTGTGGCTTAGCAGTAGCATGGGACGTAAAACGCGCTGCTGATAAGAAAGTAGCAGCAGCGCGCTTTCCACACAAGCACTACTTCTAATCGGGACCAACAACGTGCCCAATTTGAAAATTAGCAGCAGCGACCTCAGAAAAAAGTACGCTACTACTACAGCTTTAGCAGTAGCGCGGGTCGCGACAATGCGCTGTTGCTAGCTGTAGGTTGGTGGACACTGTCGGTCGATATTTGTAGCAGCGCGGGTTATTCCTCGTGCGCTACTGCTAACCTGTCAGTAGCGAGTTTTGCATACCCGCGTTACTGCTAATTAGCAGTAGCGCTTCTTTTTGAGCCGCGCTGCTGCTAAGATTCTGTGTATAAGGTTTTCCCTAGTAGTGTAAGATGCCTAATGCACCGGTACGGAGGGAGTACGGATGTAGTTTAAGTTAGCCTCACGCACATGTAATAGGCACAACAATATTTTTCGTGAACTGTCGGCAGGCGACCTAAACTAGTATTTTTAACTTGATACAACCTTGATCGGACAGTTGTGGATTGTGTGAATGGCCATAGGTAGCGGGTGATCAGCCAGGGAAGACACATGTGGAAATTTTTTGCGGTTCATGATCAAAGTATGTGATTCCCGCTCCATGTTAAAGTGTCTTTAAGTTGATTGGCATAATTAAGAAGGCTTTATGTCTTCATCATGTTGGTTCAATCTTTTCAAAAGTGACATCACCACATCTTGCTCAACAAGGTCACGCGCGCCCTTCAAAAGTTCAGCATTTATCTCTGGATGAAGCAGTTGGAGATAACACGTTAAATGGGCCATATATTTTTTGCTTTCATAATATGGTTAAAGCAGACCCTCCGCATTGTAATTGATCTGTACCAAATTATCACCATAGGGTTCAGCGAACTGCTACCAAGGTTGTCAGAATCGCGATTCTATGACTTTACGATTCATATTGACTCACATGATTCTATGACTCTTGTTAGTAAAATAAATGTTTCTGTGGTTCTGATAATGAAGATTCTACGATTTGCGACTTGAATCAGGGCTCCGATCTGATTCAAATTCTTGACTGCTACACTATGGACTTGGAGACCATGTGAGTTTTTACGATAGAACCAATTTGGCATTGGGGTAGACTATTCCCACGCTTTAGTGGGATTTAGCATCGGCCTCATACTCTATCACAAACCAATGGTAAAGTGAAATGTTATATTTAACAACACTATTTGCCTACATTGTTGGTGACCTTAAAATATAAGAGTGACTGATGGAGCACTTGGTTTGCACATGCCTTGATGGCACGAAGAATGTACAAGGGGGTCATAATTTGTCAAGACAAAACCTAAAACAAGCTCCCCTATGTGCACCAACAACTTATGCTAAGCAAGATAAACAACTAAGTTATAGCAAGATATATAACATGAAACACTATGGCTATCACAAAGTGAAGTGCATATGAAAAGGGCTTGGGCAAGGGATAACGAAGGCATGCAGAGACGATGATGTATCCCGAATTTCAGACCCTTGCGGATGCTAATCTCCATTTGGAGCGGTGTGGAGGCACAGTCCACCCTAAAATGTCACTAGGGCCACCATAATCTCTTCACGCCCTCGCATAATGCAAGATGCCATGATTCCACTAAGGGACCCTTGAGGGTGGCTGCCGCACCTGTACAAACAACAACCTTTGGGGCGGTCATTGAACCCGTACAATTTACACGGGCACTCCACAGCTTAATTGGAGTCTCCCGAAGCTTGTCCTAAGTTACACCACAATGATTGAGTTTCGACAACACCAACCATCTAGGGCACCAAAGCATCCAAGAGGAATAAGCTCTAGGGTGCCCAAACAACGAAGAGTAATAAGCTTCTCAGCTTTCACTTCCACGTATCACCGTGGAGAATTCAAACTGATGCACCAAATGCAATGGCAAGGGCACACAGAGTGCTCCAAACCCTTACTCTCAAATCCCACCAAAACAACGAAAGCTATGGAGGAATATGAGAGGAAGAACAAGCAAGAGAACACAAAGAACTCTAGATCCAAGGGGTCCCCCTCACACAAAGGAGAAAGAGATTTGTGTAAATGTGGATCTAGATCTCCTCTATCTTTTTCCTAAAAAACTAGCAAGAATCATTGCAAGAACTAAGAGATAGGAAGCTCAAGGTGGTTCCATATTGGGGGGAAACTGAAGGAAATATTCCCTAGAGGCAATAATAAATTTATTATTTATTTCCTTATATCATGATAAATGTTTATTATTCATGCTAGAATTGTATTAACCGGAAACATAATACATGTGTGAATACATAGACAAACAGATAGTCACTAGTATGCCTCTACTAGACTAGCTCATTAATCGAAGATGGTTATGTTTCCTAACCATAGACATGTGTTGTCATTTGATTAATGGGATCACATCATTAGGAGAATGATGTGATTGACATGACCCATTTCGTTAGCTTAGCACTTGATCGCTTAGTATGTTGCTTATGCTTTCTTTATGACTTATACAAAGTTCCTGCAACTATGAGATTATGCAACTCCTGTTTACGGAGGAACACTTTGTGTGCTACCAAACGTCACTACGAATCGGGTGATTATAAAGGTACTCTCAGGTGTCTCCAAAAGTATATATTGAGTTGGCATGAATCGAGATTAGGTTTTGTCACTCCGATTGTCGGAGAGGTATCTCTGGCCTTCTCGGTAATACACATCACATAAGCCTTGCAAGCATTGCAACTAATGAGTTAGTTGTGAGATGATGTATTACGGAACGAGTAAAGAGACTTACCGTAACGAGATTGAACTAGGTATTGGATACCAACGATCGAATCTCGGGTAAGTAACATACCGATGACAAAAGGAACAACGATATCGTTATGCGGTTTGACCGATAAATATCTTCGTTGAATATGTAGGAACCAATATGGGCATCCAGGTTCCGCTATTGGTTATTGACCGAGAATGGTTCTAGGTCATGTCTACATAGTTCTCGAACCCGTAGGGTCCGCACGCTTAACGCTTCGATGACAGTTCATTATGAGTTTATAAGTATTGATGTACGAAGGTTGTTCGAGTCCCGGATGTGATCACGGACATGACGAGGAGTCTCGAAATGGTCGAGACATAAAGATTGATATATTGAAGCCTACATTTGGACATCGGAAATGTTCCGAGTGAAATCGAAATTGCGAGTACCGGAGGTTACGGAACCCCGGGAACTATATGGGCCATAGTGGGCCTTGGTGGAAAGGAGAAAGGGCCAGCCCTAGGTGGCAAGGCGCCTCTTCTTCCCTAGTCCTACTAGGACTAGGAAAGGTGGTCGGCCCCTCTCTCTCTTTCCCCTCCGGTGAATCCTATTCCAACTAGGATTGAGGGGAATCCTACTCCGGAGGAGTAGGACTCCCTGGCGCGCCTCCCTTGGCCGGCCGGCCCCCTCCCCCTTGGCTCCTTTATATACGGGGGCAGGGGGCACCCCATGACACACAAGTTGATCTACGGATCGTTCCTTAGCCGTGTGCGGTGCCCCCTTCCACTATATTCCACTTCGGTCATATCGTCGCGGAGCTTAGGCGAAGCCCTGCGCCGGAGAAGTCATATCGTCGCGGAGCTTAGGCGAAGCCCTGCGTCGGTGGAGCATCATCATCGTCACCACGCCGTCAGGTTGACAGAACTCATCCCCGACACTTTGCTGGATCGGAGTCCGGGGATCGTCATCGAGCTGAACGTGTGCAGAACTCGGAGGTGCCGTGCGTTCGGTGCTTGGATCGGTCGGATCGTGAAGACGTACGACTACATCAACCGCGTTGTTATAACGCTTCCGCTTTCGGTCTACGAGGGTACGTGGACGGACACTCTCCCCTCTCGTTGCTATGCCATCACCATGGTCTTGCGTGTTCGTAGGAAAATTTTTGAAATTACTACGTTACCCAACAGTGGCATCCGAGCCTGGTTTTATGCGTTGATGTCATATGCACGAGTAGAACACAAGTGAGTTGTGGGCGATATAAGTCATACTGCTTACCAGCATGTCATACTTTGGTTCAGCGGTATTGTGAGATGAAGCGGCCCGGACCGACATTACGCGTACGCTTACGCGAGACTGGTTTCACCGCTCGGAGCACTAGTTGCTTAAATGTGACCGGCGGGTGTCTGTCTCTCTCACTTTAGTTGAACCGAGTGTGGCTACGCTCGGTCCTTGCGAAGGTTAAAACAGCACCAACTTGACAAACTATCGTTGTGGTTTTGATGCGTAGGTAAGAACGGTTCTTGCTCAGCCCATAGCAGCCACGTAAAACATGCAATAACAAAGTAGAGGACGTCTAACTTGTTTTTGCAGGGCATGTTGTGATGTGATGTGGTCAAGACGTGATGCTATATTTTATTGTATGAGATGATCATGTTTTGTAACCGAGTTATCGGCAACTGGCAGGAGCCATATGGTTGTCGCTTTATTGTATGAAATGCAAAAGCCATGTAATTGCTTTACTTTATCACTAAGCAGTAGCGATAGTCGTAGAAGCAATAGTTGGCGAGACGACAACGATGCTACGATGGAGATCAAGGTGTCGCGCCGGTGACGATGGTGATCATGGCGGTGCTTCGGAGATGGAGATCACAAGCACAAGATGATGATGACCATATCATATCACTTATATTGATTGCATGTGATGTTTATCCTTTATGCATCTTATCTTGCTTTGATTGACGGTAGCATTATAAGATGATCTCTCACTAAAATTATCAAGAAGTGTTCTCCCTGAGTATGCACCGTTGCTAAAAGTTCAGAGTACCCGGACACCACGTGATGATCGGGTGTAATAAGTTCTACGTCCATCTACAACGGGTGCAAGCTAGTTTTGCACACGCAGAATACTCAGGTTAAACTTGACGAGCCTAGCATATGCAGATATGGCCTCGGAACACGGAGACCGAAAGGTCGAGCGTGAATCATATAGTAGATATGATCAACATAGTGATGTTCACCATTGAAACTACTCCATCTCACGTGATGATCGGACATGGTTTAGTTGATTTGGATCACGTAAACACTTAGATGACTAGAGAGATGTCTGTCTAAGTGGGAGTTTTTTAATATGATTAATTGAACTTAAACTTATCATGAACTTAGTACCTGATAGTATTTTGCTTGTCTATGTTTACTGTAGATAGATGGCTCGTCTGTTGTTCCGTTGAATTTTAATGCGTTCCTTGAGAAAGCAAAGTTGAAAGATGATGGTAGCAATTACACGGACTGGGTCCGTAACTTGAGGATTATCCTCATTGCTGCACAGAAGAATTACGTCCTGGAAGCACCGCTGGGTGCTAGGCCTGCTGCAGGAGCAACGCCAGAAGTTGTGAACGTCTGGCAGAGCAAAGCTGATGACTACTCTATAGTTCAGTGTGCCATGCTTTACGGCTTAGAACCGGGTCTTCAACGACGTTTTGAACGTCATGGAGCATATGAGATGTTCCAGGAGTTGAAGTTAATATTTCAAGCAAATGCCCGGATTGAGAGATATGAAGTCTCCAATAAGTTCTATAGCTGCAAGATGGAGGAGAATAGTTCGTCGGTGAGCACATACTCAAAATGTCCGGGTATAATAATCACTTAATTCAGCTGGGAGTTAATCTTCCGGATGATAGTGTCATTGATGAATTCTCCAATCACGCCACCAAGCTACAAGAGCTTCGTGATGAACTATAATATGCAAGGGATGAATAAGACAATTCTGAGCTCTTCGCAATGCTAAAAGCAGCGGAGGTAGAAATCAAGAAAGAGCATCAAGTGTTGATGGTCAACAAGACCACTAGTTTCAAGAAAAGGGCAAAGGAAAGAAGAAGGAAACTTCAAAAGAACAGCAAGAAAGTTGCTGATCAAGAGAAGAAACCCAAGTCTGGACCTAAGCCTGAAACCGAGTGTTTTACTGCAAGCAAACTGGACCTTTGAAGCGGAACTGCCCCAAGTATTTGGCGGATAAGAAGGATGGCAAGGTGAACAAAGGTATATGTGATATACATGTTATTGATGTGTACCTTACTAGAGCTCGTAGTAGCACTGGTATTTGATACTGGTTCATTGCTAATATTTGCAACTCAAACAGGGACTACGGAATAGACGAGCATCGCAAAGGACGAGGTGACGGCGCGCGTGGGAAATGGTTCCAAAGTCAATGTGATCGCGGTCGGCACGCTACCTCTACATCTACCTTCGGGATTAGTTTTAGACCTAAATAATTGTTATTTGGTGCCAGCGTTGAGCATGAACATTATATCTGGATCTTGTTTGATGCGAGACGGTTATTCATTTAAATCAGAGAATAATGGTTGTTCTATTTATATGAGTAATATCTTTATGGTCATGCACCCTTGAAGAATGGTCTATTCTTGTTGAATCTCGACAAGTAGTGATACACATATTCATAATGTCGAAGCCAAAAGATGCAGAGTTGATAATGATAGTGCAACTTATTTGTGGCACCGCCGCTTAGGTCATATCGGTGTAAACGCATGAAGAAACTCCATACAGATGGACTTTTGGAATCACTTGATTATGAATCACTTGGTACTTGCGAACCGTGCCTCATGGGCAAGATGACTAAAACACCGTTCTCCGGTTGTATGGAGAGAGCAACAGACTTATTGGAAATCATACATACAGATGTATGTGGTCCAATGAATGTTGAAGCTCGTGGCGGATATCGTTATTTTCTCACCTTCACAGATGATTTAAGCAGATACGGGTATATCTACTTGATGAAGCATAAATCTGAAACATTTGAAAAGTTCAAAGAATTTCAGAGTGAAGTTGAAAATCATCGTAACAAGAAAATAAAGTTTCTACGATCTGATCGTGGAGGAGAATATTTGAGTTACGAGTTTGGTCTACATTTGAAGCAATGTGGAATAGTTTCGCAACTCACGCCACCGGGAACACCTCAGCGTAATGGTGTGTCCGAACGTCGTAATCGTACTTTACTAGATATGGTACGATCTATGATGTCTATTTCCGATTTACCGCTATCGTTTTGGGGTTATGCTTTAGAGACGGCCGCATTCACGTTAAATAGGACACCGTCAAAATCCGTTGAGACGACACCTTATGAACTATGGTTTAGCAAGAAACCAAAGTTGTCGTTTCTGAAAGTTTGGGGTTGCGATGCTTATGTGAAGAAACTTCAACCTGATAAGCTTGAACCCAAATCGGAAAATGTGTCTTCATAGGATACCCAAAGAAGACAATTGGGTATACCTTCTATCACAAATCCAAGGCAAGACATTCGTTGTTAAGAATGGATCCTTTCTAGAGAAGGAGTTTCTCTCGAAAGAAGTGAGTGGGAGGAAAGTGGAACTTGATGAGGTAATAGTACCAGCTCCCTTATTGAAAGTAGTTCATCACGAAATCAGTTTCGTAACACCTACACCAGTTAGTGAGGAAGATAATGATGAAGATCATGAAACTTCAGATCAAGTTGTCACTTGAATCAGAGATCAACCAGAATAAAATCCGCACTGAGTGGTACGGTAATCCTATTCTGGAAGTCATGCTACTAGATCATGGTGAACCTACGAACTATGAAGAAGCGATGGTGAGCCTAGATTCCACAAAATGGCTTGAAGCCATGAAATCTGAGATGGGATCCATGTATGAGAACAAAGTATGGACTTTGGTAGACTTGCCCGATGATCGGCAAGCTATTGAGAATAAATGGATCTTTAAGAAGAAGACCGACGCCGATGGTAATGTAACTGTCTACAAAGCTCGACTTGTTGCAAAAGGTTTTCGACAAGTTCAAGGGGTTGACTACGATGAGACTTTCTCACCCGTAGCGATGCTTAAGTCTGTCCGAATCATGTTAGCAATTGCCGCATTTTATGATTATGAAATTTGGCAAATGGATGTAAAACTGCATTCTTGAATGGATTTCTAGAAGAAGAGTTGTATATGATACAACCAGAAGGTTTTGTTGATCCAAAGGGTGCTAACAAAGTGTGCAAGCTCCAACGATCAATTTATGGTCAGTGCAAGCCTCTCGGAGTTGGAATAAACGCTTTGATAGTGTGATCAAAGCATATGGTTTTATACAGACTTTTGGAGAAGCCTGTATTTACAAGAAAGTGAGTGGGAGCTCTGTAGCATTTCTGATATTATATGTGGACGACATATTGTTGATTGGAAATGATATAGAATTTCTGGATAGCATAAAAGGATACTTGAATAAAAGTTTTTCAATGAAAGACCTCGGTGAAGCTGCTTACATATTGGGCATCAAGATCTATAGAGATAGATCAAGACGCTTAATTGACTTTCACAAAGCACATACCTTCATAAAGTTTTGAAGAAGTTAAAATGGATCAGGCAAAGAAAGGTTTTTACCTGTAGTACAAGGTGTAAGATTGAGTCGACTCAATGCCCGACCACAGCAGAAGATAGAGAGAAAATGAAAATGTTCCTATGCTTCAGCGATAGGCTCTATCATGTATGCAATGCTGTGTACCAGACTGACGATGCTTAGCTGTAAGCTTGGCAGGAAGGTACCAAAGTAATCCAGAGTGGATCATCGGACAGCGGTCAAGAACATCCTGAAATACCGAAAAGGACTAAGGATATGTTTCTCGATATGGAGGTGACAAAGAGCTAGTCGTAAATGGTTACGCCGATGCAAGCTTTGACACTGATCCGGACGATTCTAAATCGCAAACCGGATACGTATTTTTATTAAACGGTGGAGCTGTCGGTTGGTGCAGTTCTAAACAAAGCGCCGTGGCGGGATCTACATGTGAAGCGGAGTACATAGCTGCTTCGAAGCAGCAAATGAAGGAGTCTGGATGAAAGAGTTCATTTCCGATCTAGATGTCATACCTAGTGCATCGGGACCAATGAAGATCTTCGTGACAATATGGTGCAATTGCCTTGGCAAAGGAATCCAGATTTCACAAGAGGACCAAGCATATCAAGAGATGCTTCAATTCCATTCGGGACCAAGTCCAAGTGGGAGACATATAGAGATTTGCAAGATACATACGGATCTGAATGTTGCAGACTCGTTGACTAAGCCTCTTCCACGAGCAAAACATGATCAGCACCAAGACTCCATGGGTGTTAGAATCATTACTGTGTAATCTAGATTATTGACTCTAGTGCAAGTGGGAGACTAAAGGAAATATGCCCTAGAGGCAATAATAAAGTTATTATTTATTTCCTTATATCATGATAAATGTTTATTATTCATGCTAGAATTGTATTAACCGGAAACATAATACATGTGTGAATACATAGACAAACAGATAGTCACTAGTATGCCTCTACTAGACTAGCTCATTAATCGAAGATGGTTATGTTTCCTAACCATAGACATGTGTTGTCATTTGATTAATGGGATCACATCATTAGGAGAATGATGTGATTGACATGACCCATTTCGTTAGCTTAGCACTTGATCGTTTAATATGTTGCTTATGCTTTCTTCATGACTTATACAAAGTTCCTGCAACTATGAGATTATGCAACTCCCGTGCTACCAAACGTCACTACGTAACTGGGTGATTATAAAGGTACTCTACAGGTGTCTCCAAAAGTATATGTTGAGTTGGCATGAATCGAGATTAGGTTTTGTCACTCCGATTGTCGGAGGGGTATCTCTGGGCCTTCTCGGTAATACACATCACATAAGCCTTGCAAGCATTGCAACTAATGAGTTAGTTGTGAGATGATGTATTACGGAACGAGTAAAGAGACTTACCGTAACGAGATTGAACTAGGTATTGGATACCAACGATCGAATCTCGGGTAAGTAACATACCGATGACAAAAGGAACAACGATATCGTTATGCGGTTTGACCGATAAAGATCTTCAGTAGAATATGTAGGAACCAATATGGGCATCCAGGTTCCGCTATTGGTTATTGACCGAGAATGGTTCTAGGTCATGTCTACATAGTTCTCGAACCCGTAGGGTCCGCACGCTAACGCTTCGATGACAGTTCATTATGAGTTTATAAGTATTGATGTACGAAGGTTGTTCGAGTCCCGGATGTGATCACGGACATTACGAGGAGTCTCGAAATGGTCGAGACATAAAGATTGATATATTGAAGCCTACATTTGGACATCGGAAATGTTCCGAGTGAAATCGGAATTATCGGAGTACCGGAGGTTACCGGAACCCCGGGAACTATATGGGCCATAGTGGGCCTTGGTGGAAAGGAGAAAGGGCCAGCCCTAGGTGGCGCGCGCCCCCCCTTCCCTAGTCCTACTAGGACTAGGAAAGGTGGGCCGCCCCCTCTCTCTTTCCCCTCCGGTGAATCCTATTCCAACTAGGATTGGAGGGGGAATCCTACTCCCGGAGGGAGTAGGACTCCCTGGCGCGCCTCCCTTGGCCGGACGGCCCCCTCCCCCTTGGCTCCTTTATATACGGGGGCAGGGGGCACCCCATGACACACAAGTTGATCTACGGATCGTTCCTTAGCCGTGTGCGGTGCCCCCTTCCACTATATTCCACTTCGGTCATATCGTCGCGGAGCTTAGGCGAAGCCCTGCGCCGGAGAAGTCATATCGTCGCGGAGCTTAGGCGAAGCCCTGCGTCGGTGGAGCATCATCATCGTCACCACGCCGTCGGTTGACAGAACTCATCCCCGACACTTTGCTGGATCGAGTCCGGGATCGCCATCGAGCTGAACGTGTGCAGAACTCGGAGGTGCCGTGCGTTCGGTGCTTGGATCGGTCGGATCGTGAAGACGTACGACTACATCAACCGCGTTGTTATAACGCTTCCGCTTTCGGTCTACGAGGGTACGTGGACGGACACTCTCCCCTCTCGTTGCTATGCCATCACCATGGTCTTGCGTGTTCGTAGGAATTTTTTTGAAATTACTACGTTACCCAACAGAAACATGAGCTCAAAGGATAAGATCCATTGGGGAAGTAGAACCCCTTTTATAGGAGGCGACAAATCCAACCGCTATGTGCCCGCAGATGCACACAGGTGGTACTACCGATTGGAGTGGTGGTACAGGCCGACAAATGCAATTGAACGAGCCATTTTGCATCATGCTTTTATATCAATATTTATTGCATTATGGGTTGTTATTACACATTATATCTCAATACTTATGGCTATTCTCTCTTATTGTACAAGGTTTATCATGAAGAGGGGGAATGTCGGCAGCTGGAATTCTGGCTAGAAAAGGACCAAACATTGGAAACTTATTCTGCACTGCTCCAAAAATCCTGAAACTCCACGGAAGTCAGTTTTGGAATTAATAAAATTATTGAGCGAAGAAACTACCTGAGGGGGCCCACACACAGGCCAGGAGGGTGGGGGGGCGCCCACCCCTACTGGGCGCCCCCCTGTCTCCTGGGCCCCCTGGTGGCCCTTCGGTGCCCATCTTCTGGTATATGAAGGCTTTTACCCTGGAAAAAGTTAGAGGAAAGCTTACGTGACGAAACTCCGCCGCCACGAGGCGAAACCTTGGCAGAACCAATCTAGAGCTCCGACAGAGCTCTTCTGCCAGGGAAACTTCCCTCCGGGAGGGAGAAATCATCAGCATCGTCATCACCAATGATCCTCTCATCGGGAGGGGGTCAATCTCCATCAACATCTTCACCAGCACCATCTCCTCTCAAAACCCTAGTTCATCTCTTGTATCCAATCTTGTATCAAAACCACAAATTGGTATTTGTGAGTTGCTAGTAGTGTTGATTACTCCTTGTAGTTGATGCTAATTGGTTTACTTGGTGGAAGATCATATGTTCAGATCCTTAATGCATATTATTACTCCTCTGATTATGAACATGAATATGCTTTGTGAGTAGTTACATTTGTTCCTGAGGACATGGCTGAAGTCTTGCTATTAGTAGTCATGCGAATTTGGTATTCGTTTGATATTTTGTTAAGATGTATGTTGTCTCTCCTCTAGTGGTGTTATGTGAACGTCGACTACATGAAACTTCACCATTATTTGCGCCTAGAGGGAGGCATTGGGAAGTAACAGGTAGATGATGGGTTGCTAGAGTGACAGAAGCTTAAACCCTAGTTTATGCGTTGCTTCGTAAGGGGCTGATTTGGATCCATGTGTTTAATGTTGTGGTTAGGTTTACCTTAATACTTCTTTTGTAGTTGCGGATGCTTGTAATAGGGGTTAATAATAAGTGGGATGCTTGTCCAAGTAAGGGAAGTACCCAAGCACCGGTCCACCCACATATCAAATTATCAAAGTACCGAACGTGAATCATATGAGCGTGATGAAAACTAGCTTGACGATAATTCCCATGTGTCCTCGGGAGCGCTTTTCTCATTATAAGAAATTGTCCAGGCTTGTCCTTTGCTACAAAAAGGATTGGGCCACCTTGCTGCACTTTATTTACTTTCATTGCTTGTTACTCGTTACAATTTATCTTATCACAAAACTATGTATTACCTACAATTTCAGCTCTTGCAGAGAAAACCTTACTGAAAACCGCTTGTCATTTCCTTCGGCTCCTCGTTGGGTTCGACACTCTTACTTATCGAAACAACTACGATAGATACCCTACACTATGGTTCATAAAGACTCTTTTCTGGTGCTGTTGCCGGGGAGTGAAGCGCCTTTGGTGAGTGGAACTTGGTAAGGAAATATTTATATAGTGTGCTGAAATTTTCTGTCACTTGTTACTATGAAAACTAATCCTTTGAGGGGTTTGTTCGGGGTATGTTCACCCCGACCAGAAGAGCAAAGAGTTGCTCCTCAACCTACTGAACCTACTGAAAATATTTACTTTGAGATTCCTTCGGGTATGATAGAAAAACTGCTAGCTAATCCCTTTGCAGGAGATGGAACATTGCATCCCGATTT
This sequence comes from Aegilops longissima, assembly GCA_021605205.1. Classification (NCBI taxonomy): domain Eukaryota; kingdom Viridiplantae; phylum Streptophyta; class Magnoliopsida; order Poales; family Poaceae; genus Aegilops; species Aegilops longissima. Next base: position 27,672,313 of record CM038678.1, read on the forward strand.
ACACCTTATCTTTGTGGATGAAGTTTGTGGATTATTTAAGCTTGCAGGTATTCCAGATGATGTTGTCAAAAGGAAGGTCTTCCCTTTATCTTTGAAGGGAGATGCATTGACATGGTATAGGCTATGTGATGATACGGGATCTTGGAATTATAAACGATTGAAGTTGGAATTTCACCAGAAGTTCTATCATATGCATCTTGTTCATCATGATCGTAATTACGTATATAATTTCTGGCCTCGCGAAGGAGAAAGCATCGCTCAAGCTTGGGGGAGGCTTAAGTCAATGTTATATTCATGCCCCAATCATGAGCTCTCCAGAGAAATGATTATTCAAAAAATTTATGCTCGGCTTTCTCCCAATGATCACAACATGCTCGGTACTTCCTATGCTGGTTCTTATATGCTGAAGACTATTGAATTCAAGTGGGACTTATTGGAAACAATTAAACACAACTCTGAAGATTGGGGTTCCGACGATGTTAAGGAGTCAGGTATGACACCTAAGTTTGATTGTGTTAAATCTTTTATGGATACCGATGCTTTTCGTGGATTTAGCGCTAAATATGGACTTCACTCTGAGATAGTAGCTTCTTTCTGTGAATCTTTTGCTACTCACGTTGATCTCCCTAAGGAGAGGTGGATTAAATATAATCCTCCCATTGAAGTAAAAGTAGTTGCACCTATTACAGTTGAAGAAAAGACTGTCACTTATAGTGATCCTATTGTTCCTACTACTTATGTTGAGAAACCTCCTTTTCCTGTTAGGATAAAGGATCATGCTAAAACTTCGACTGTTGTTTGTAAGAGTAATACTAGGACTTATACACCTCCTGAGCAAACTAAAGTTGAACCTAGTATTGCTATGGTTAAAGATCTCTTGGGTGATGATTTAGATGGGCATGTTATTTATTTCTGTGGTGAGACTGCTAATATTGCTAGACCAGATGCTAAGATACATAGACATGTTGTAGGCATGCCTGTTATTTCTGTTAAAATAGGAGATCATTGTTACCATGGCTTATGTGATATGGGTGCTAGTGCTAGTGCGATACTCTATGACTTATACAAAGAAATTATGCATGATATTGCACCCACTGAAATGGAAGATATAGATGTTATTACTAAGCTTGCCAATACGGATACTATTAAGCCATTTGGGATTGTTAGAGATGTTGAAGTCTTGTGTGGGAAGGTTAAATATCCTGCTGATTTTCTTGTTCTTGGTTCCCCACAAGATGACTTTTGTCCCGTTATTTTTGGTAGACCCTTCTTGAATACTGTTAATGCTAGGATTGATTGTGAAAAGGATACTGTTACAATTGGCTTAGAGGATGTGTCTCATGAGTTTAATTTTGCTAGGTTTCATAGACAACCTCGTGATAGAGAATCACCTAGTAAGGATGAGATTATTGGTCTTGCTTCTATTGCCGTGCCTCCTACTGATCCGTTAGAACAATATTGGCTAGACCACTAAAATGATATGTTAATGAAGGAAAGAAGGGAAATAGATGAAGTGTTCTTTCAATAGTAACCTATTCTGAAACACAACCTACTCGTTGAAATTCTAGGGGATCCCCCTCCACACCCAAGGGTGATCCCGTGTTTGAACTCAAACTATTACCTAATAATCTTAAGTATGCTTATCTTGATGAAAACAAAATATATCCTATTATTATTAGTGCTAACTATTCAGAGCAAGAAGAAGAAAGATTATTGAAAACTCTGAAGAAGCACTGTGCTGCTATTGGATATACTCCTGATGATCTCAAGGGCATTAGTCCCATGTTATGCCAACACAAAATTAATTTGGAGGACGATGCCAAACCAGTTAGAGACCCTCAATGACGATTGAATCCTAAGATGAAAGAAGTGGTAAGAAAGGAGATATTAAAGCTCCTTGAGGCAGGTATATTTTATTCCGTTGCTGATAGTGATTGGGTAAGCCCTGTCTATTGTGTTCCTAAAAAGGGAGGTATTACTATCATTCCTAATTATAAAGATGAATTTATCCCGCAAAGAGTTATTACAGGTTATAGGATGGTAATTGATTTCCGTAAATTAAATAAAGCTACTAAGAAAGATCATTACCCTTTACCCTTTATCGATCAAATGCTAGAAATACTATCCAAACACACACATTTCTCCTTTCTAGATGGTTATTCTGGTTTCTCTCAAATACCTGTGTCAGCGAAGGATCAACCAAAAACTACTTTTACTTGCCCTTTCGGTACCTTTGCTTATAGACGTATGCCTTTTGGTTTATGTAATGCACCTGCTACCTTTCAAAGATGCATGATGGCTACATTCTCTGACTTTTGTGAAAAGATTTGTGAGGTATTCATGGATGATTTCTCCGTCTATGGATCCTATTTTGATGATTGCTTGAGAAACCTTGATCGAGTTTTACAGAGATGTGAAGACACTAGTCTCGTCTTGAATTCGGAAAAGTGCCACTTTATGGTTAATGAAGGCATTGTCTTGGGGCATAAGATTTTCGAGAGAGGTATTGAAGTTGATAAAGCTAAAGTTGATGCTATTGAAAAGATGCCATGTCCCAAGGACATAAAAGGTATAAGAAGTTTCCTTGGTCATGCCGGTTTTTATAGGAGGTTCATTAAGGACTTTTCTAAAATCTCTAGGCCTCTGACTAATTTATTGCAAAAATATATTCCTTTTGTCTTTGATGATGATTGTGTAGAAGCATTTGAAATACTTAAGAAAGCTTTGATCACTGCACCTATTGTTCAACCACCTGATTGGAATTTACCCTTTGAGATTATGTCTGATGCTAGTGATTATGTTGTAGGTATTGTTCTAGGGCAAAGAGTTGATAAGAAATTGAATGTTATCCAGTATGCTAGTAAGACTCTTGATATTGCCCAGAGAAATTATGCAACTACTGAAAAAGAGTTCTTAGCAGTTGTGTTTGCATGTGATAAGTTTAGACCTTATATTGTTGATTCCAAAGTTACTATTCACACTGATCATGCTGCTATTAAATATCTTATGGAAAAGAAAGATGCTAAGCCTAGACTCATTAGATGGGTTCTCTTGCTCCAAGAATTTGATTTGCATATTATTGATAGAAAGGGAGATGAGAACCCCGTTGCAGACAACTTGTCTAGGTTAGAGAATGTTCTTGATGACCCAATGCCTATTGATGATAGCATTCCTCATGAACAATTAACGGTCATTAATGCTTCTCATACTGCTCCTTGGTATGCTGATTATGCTAATTACATTGTTGCTAAATTTATACCACCTAGTTTCACATACCAGCAAAAGAAAAAGTTCTTTTATGATTTAAGACATTAATTCTGGGATGACCCACACCTTTATAAAGAAGGAGTAGATGGTGTTATTAGACGTTGTGTACCTAAGCATGAACAGGAACAGATCCTACGCAAGTGTCACTCTGAATCATATGGAGGACACAACGCTGGAGATAGAATTGCACATAAGGTATTGCAATCTGGTTTTTATTGGCCTACTCTCTTCAAAGATGCTCGTAAGTTTGTCTTATCTTGTGATGAATGTCAAAGAATCGGTAATATTAGTAGACGTCAAGAAATGCCTATGAATTATTCTCTTGTTATTGAACCGTTTGATGTTTGGGGCTTTGATTATATGGGACCTTTTCCTGCCTCTAATGGTTATACACATATTTTAGTTGCTATTGATTACGTTACTAAGTGTGTAGAAGCTATTCCAACTAGTAGTGCTGATCATAACACTTCTATTAAAATACTTAAAGAAGTTATTTTTCCGAGGTTCGGAGTCCCTAGATATCTTATGAGTGATGGTGGTTCACATTTTATTCATGGTGCTTTCCGTAAGATGCTTGCTAAGTATGATGTTAATCATAGAATCGCATCTCCTTATCACCCGCAGTCTAGTGGTCAAGTAGAGTTGAGCAATAGAGAGCTCAAATTAATTTTGTAAAAGATTGTGAATAGATCTAGAAAGAATTGGTCCAAAAAACTTGATGATGCATTATGGGCCTATAGAACTGCATACAAAAATCCTACGGGTATGTCACTGTATAAGATGGTTTATGGAAAAGCATGTCACTTACCTCTGGAACTTGAACATAAAGCATATTGGGCTATTAAAGAGCTCAACTATGACTTCAAACTTGCCGGTGAGAAGAGGTTATTTGATATTAGCTCACTTGATGAATGGAGAACTCAAGCCTATGAACTATTCAAATAAAAAGTCAAATGCTGGCATGATAAAAGGATACAAAAGCATGAGTTTAACATAGGTGATTATGTGTTATTATTCAACTCTCGTTTAAGATTTTTTGAAGGAAAACTTCTCTCTAAATAGGAAGGTCCTTACGTTATCAAAGAGGTCTATCGTTCCGGTGCCATAAAAATCAACAACTTCGAAGGCACAAGTCCGAGGGTGGTGAACGGTCAAAGAATTAAACATTATATCTCAGGTAATCCTATCAATGTTGAAACTAATATTATTGAGACCATAACCCTAGAGGAATAAATAAGGGACACTTTCCAGAACGTTCCAGACTCCGAAAAGGAATAGGTATGTAATACGGTAAGTAAACCGACTCCAAAACAATTCTAATGGCAATTTTTTTATGAGTTTTGGAATATTTAAGAATTTTGGAAAGAAAGAAGTAATCCGGGAAGGACATGAGGCCTCCACGAGGGTGGAGGGCGCGCCCACCCTTCCTGGGCGCGCCCCCCTGTCTCGTGGCCACCTCGTGTGCCTCATGGACTCTGTTTTCTTTCACGTCACGTATTTTGGTCGGTAAAAATTCATTATATAATCTCCCGAAGGCTTTGACCACTGTATCACGCAAATATCCTCTATTTTTATTCGAGGTGTTTTTCTGACAGATCTAGAGCATCATGACATCTCCAAGTGCTCCCAAGGACAAGTTTTTCGAGAGGGTTATCCACCCCTATGTCGCAGAGGTGCTGCAACACCCTCAAACCATTGAGATGTGTGAGGGGGTTCTGCACATCCGCGACGTGGAGGGACCAAGGCATACCGGAAACATGGAGACAAAGCTCGAAGCCATGGAACTTTTCAAGTGCCAAGGGATGGTGGAGCGTGGAATCAACGCCAAACAGATGATGATCACGGAGTTCACCAACAAGCACAAGCTAGATGCCAAGGTCATTGGGGAGACCATCTTCAAACTTCAAGAGAAAATCGAGCACCTCTAAGCCCAGATCTATGACCTACAAAACCAAAACTGTGAGTATGAATATAGATTCAAGAGGATGAGTTTGGCTGCAGATTTAAGGATCCCGGAGACTCGATCATCCTTCTATGATGGTGAGCCTATGCCTTGGAAGATGGACGACAAGCCTACATCATCAACAACTCCTACTTCACCACCTCCGAGGACATAATCACATGGGTATGGGCACTCCCCTTGGCAACTGCCAAGCTTGGGGGAGGTGCCCCGGTATCGTATCACCATCACACTCCTATCTTTACCATTTTATTTCGTTCGATCCTTTTTAGTAGTATCTTGATCTAGTAGATTGAAATTTTAGTATCAAGTAGTTTTGAGTTTTGCTTTGTGATCTCTTTATGTAATCAAGTCCGTGAGCTATCTATAATAAAGATTAGTGTTGAGTCAAGGGCTTTGCTATCTTGCCATGATCTTGATAAAGTAGTAGAAATAACAAAAAGAATAAAAGAGCTCTTACTGATCTTATGGATAGTAATGATTTCACACATAGAAAGTATGAGGCATAAAAGTTGTTGAGAGTTGATAAACGTAGTTTTGGTCATCGTTGCAATTAATAGGAAGTAATAAGGAAAGAGAGGTTTTCACATACAAATATATTATCTTGGACATCTTTTATGATTGGGGGCACTCATTAACTATGACATGCTAAAAGAGTTGATGTTGGACAAGGAAGACAATGTAATGGTTTATGTTTTCTCACATCTCAGTTAAAGTATATTGTCATTGATCTTCCCAACATGTTGAGCTTGCCTTTCCCCCTCATGCTAGCCAAATTCCTTGCACCAAGTAGAGATACTACTTGTGCTTCCAAATATCCTTAAACCCAGTTTTGCCATGAGAGTCCACCATACCTACCTATGGATTGAGTAAGATCCTTCAAGTAAGTTGTCATGTTGCAGGCAATAAAAATTGATATCTAAATATGTATGACTTATTAGTGCAGAGAAAATAAGCTTTATACGATCTTGTTGCGGAAGCAATAAAAGCGACGGACTGCATAATAAAGGTCCACATACAAGTGGCAACATAAAGTGACGTTCTTTTGCATTAAGATTTTGTGCATCCAACCCTAAAAGCACATGACAACCTCTGCTTCCCTCTGCGGAGGGCCTATCTTTTACTTTATGTTTTTACTTTATGCTTGAGTCAAGGTGATCTTCACCTTTCCCTTTTAATTTTATCCTTTGGCAAGCTCCTCGTGTTTGAAATATCTTGATATATATATCCAATTGGATGTAAGTTAGCATGACTTATTATTGTTGACATCACCCAAAGGTGAATACGTTGGGAGGCAACACAATAAGCCCCTATCTTTCTCAGTGTCCGGTTGAAACTCCATAACCACAAGTGCTGCGTGAGTGTTAGCAATTGTAGAAGACTACATGATAGTTGAGTATGTGGACTTGCTGAAAAGCTCTATTCTTGACTCTTTCTGATGTTATGATAAATTGCAATTGCTTCAATGACTGAGATTATAGTTTGTTAGTTCCCAATGAAGTTTCTGAACCATACTTGACATTGTGAATTGATTGTTACTTGAGCATAAGAAATCATATGATAAAATCTATTTATGCTGTTATAAGAATGATCATGATGCCCTCATGTCCGTATTTTATTTTTATCAACACCTCTATCTCTAAACATGTGGAAATATTTTTCGATTTCGACTTCCGCTTGAGGACAAGCGAGGTCTAAGCTTGGGGGAGTTGATACGTCCATTTTGCATCATGCTTTCATATCAATATTTATTGCATTATGGGCTGTTATTACACATTATATCTCAATACTTATGGCTATTATCTCTTATTGTACAAGGTTTATCATGAAGAGGGGGAATGCCGGCAGCTGGAATTCTGGCCGGAAAAGGAGCAAACATTGGAAACCTATTCTGCACTGCTCCAAAAATCCTGAAACTCCACAGAACTCAGTTTTGGAATTAATAAGAATTATTGAGCGAAGAAACTACAAGAGGGGGCCCACACCCGGGCCAGGAGGGTGGGGGCGCCCACCCCTACTGGGCGCGCCCCTGTCTCCTGGGCCCCCTGGTGGCCCTCCGGTGCCCATCTTCTGCTATATGAAGGCTTTTACCCTGAAAAAAATTAGAGGCAAGCTTACGGGACGAAACTCCGCCGCCACGAGGCGGAACCTTGGATGTTCTGCCGAGGAAACTTCCCTCTAGGAGGGTGAAATCATCACCATCGTTATCACCAACGTTCCTCTCATCGGGAGGGGGTCAATCTCCATCAACATCTTCACCAGCACCATCTCCTCTCAAAACCCTAGTTCATCTCTTGTATCCAATCTTGTATCAAAACCACAAATTGGTACCTGTGGGTTGCTAGTAGTGTTGATTACTCCTTGTAGTTGATGTTAATTGGTTTACTTGGTGGAAGATCATATGTTCAGATCCTTAATGCATATTATTACTCCTCTGATTATGAACTTGAATATGCTTTGTGAGTAGTTACTTTTGTTCATGAGGACATGGGTGAAGTCTTGCTATTAGTAGTCATGCGAATTTGGTATTCGTTTGATATTTTGATGAGATGTATGTTGTCTCTCCTCTAGTGGTGTTATGTGAACGTCGACTACATGACACTTCACCATTATTTGGGCCTAGAGGAAGGCATTGGGAAGTAATAAGTAGATGATGGGTTACTAGAGTGACAGAAGCTTAAACCCTAGTTTACGCGTTGCTTAGTAAGGGGCTGATTTGGATCCATATGTTTAATGTTGTGGTTAGGTTTACCTTAATACTTCTTTTGTAGTTGCGGATGCTTGCAATAGGGGTTAATCATAAGTGGGATGCTTGTCCAAGTAAGGGCAGTAGGCCAAGCACCGGCCACCCACATATCAAATTATCAAAGTACCGAACGCGAATCATATGAGCGTGATGTAAACTAGCTTGACGATAATTCCCATGTGTCCTCGGGAGCTCTTTTATCATTATAAGAAGTTGTCCACGCTTGTCCTTTGCTACAAAAAGGATTGGGCCACCTTGCTGCACTTTATTTACTTTCATTGCTTGTTACTCGTTACAATTTATCTTATCACAAAACTATCTGTTACCTACAATTTCAGTGCTTGCAGAGAAAACCTTACTGAAAACCGCTTGTCATTTCCTTCTGCTCCTCGTTTGGTTTGACACTCTTGCTTATCTAAAGGACTACGATAGATCCCCTACACTCGTGGGTCATCAATGGGTATGGCATAAGTACCGCTCGAAGCGGTACTAACGCGATCTACATCCACTCTTCAACAGTGAATGGAACAAGAATCCTCGAGGCACCAAATGAGCTGCGGTAGTGCCAACGGTAGTAGGAGTGGTAGTAACGCACTAAGTGGTACTAGGACCAACACCAGCGATACTACCTCTTAAGGTGGTACTACCGCCCGTTACAACCGCCCTACCACCATGAAAATGGGGAGGGCAACAGAAGCTCAAACACAAGCGGTATTGCATCTGAACTAGACTGTGGTACTGCTGCTTCCAGGCGCGGTACTATCGCTTGGGCACCTCAAGAAAGCCCAAGCAGATAACAGCAGGAGGCAAGAAGACCGAAACTGTCATAACTTCTACAAACAGACTCCAAAATCAGCAAACTCAAACTTGTTGGATATATTTAGAACTAATGAAGAATAAATGACAATAGGATAAGGAAGAGAACCTTCCCAAAACTAAGCCAACAGAAAAAGGAGACCTCTTTCTCACGTCCATCGCATAGTTATAGCACAAATGAGAGCCAGGCAATACATGGTTAGATCACGTTCACAGTTGATTAGTACTCTCTTAGTTTTTATTTACTCTGCATATTAGATTTGACTGAAGTCAAATTCATAAAGTTGACCAAGTTGAGAAAAACTATAAACATTTACAATGACAAATCTATATGATGTTAAAGTACATTCAATAATGAATCTAATGGATATATTTAGAAGTAGCAATGAAGAATTAATGCCAATAGGATAATGAAGAGAACCTTCCCGAATATGATCCAACAAAATCTTCAACATTGAAAATACAATAGACGATGCATACAAAAACCATTTCTGATGAAGCTGAGCTTGTCATGAAGATGACCACAAGCTCAAAACTCTCATAGATAAAGAGTTTGAAATGTATGCGGCTATGGTTGGATGGTGGCCTCCCTCATCGGTGTCTGCGGACCTGTCCCCTCTATCCATGGATGGATGCGGGAGGAAATGTGTGGATCACTGCTGAAGATACGCTTAGAGCCATAAGATCATTCCTACATCCTTGATTGGACGTATGTGGATTATGTGAGTGGCCAGGATGATTAATCCACTAAGAAGGATAGATGTGGAAATTTGAAGTGGTTTGCGATCGAAGCATGTGATTCTCGTTCCATGTTAGAGTGTCTTGAAGTTCATTTGGATAGAAAAGGAAGCTTTATGTCTTCAACATGGTGGTTGCATCCTTTTAAAAGCAAGACAATTGCATCTTATTTGTCAAGGTCGTGCAAGAGATGCCAATGTTCATCACTAATCGCCTAAAGCATTTGAAGTAACACGGTAAATGGCCCTCCTCATCCTTGACGGTTACTTTGGTTACAAATCGCAAAGACGATATTCACATTAGATGATCCACACAATTACTTAAAGTACAAATAATAAGAAAAGATGTAACATTATTACTAAGAAAAAGAGATATCTTCCTCTTGCATGATAATACTTGAGATTTTTTATGGTACATCATACAACAGAACTTTAAGTGTAGTATTAATTTCATCCAGTGGTTGATTCAACTCAGAGTTTGACTAGGGCAACTTGGTAATAGCCAATGTCTGGTGCCTCTGATTGATCAAGTAGGAAAAAGAAAAATCAATCGAGTATTTGTCATCATTTTCAATTCTTTTGGTGTTAGCACAAATCACAAACAGGATGTATGATCAAAAATCAACATGCACAATGGGTGAGCTAATGCACAATGGAATTGGAGACCATATAATTTTTCACTATCAAATCAAGTTGCATTGGAGTAGTCTCCTCTTACACCTAGTGGGATATGACATTGACCGTAGACTTATGTGCGGCCGGTGGCAGGCACACACTTTGTATCCGTAGCACAATTTGGACATCAAGGAGGATGACAAAAAAACATGGAAGTCTCTCAATTGTAGGAAGGTCTAAACATCACTTGGATGGCACAAAAGGTGCACAAGATGATCCCCAAGATCGAGCAGGTGATAGATTTTTTGAGCGACCCAGTGCTTGTTTCTTTCCCATGTCTTATTCCTACATGCATATTGTTTCCATACATCATTACATTGACACACACAAAAATAAGTACCAAAGAAAAAAAATAAGGATAACTAAGGTGGGGAAGTCTTTGCTCATATGAAGGTGGGGTAGTGGATATATATAGGAGGAAGCGAAGAAAGAACTAAAGTACGTAAGCTGATTGGGCACTGCTGATGTAGTTGTACATGTGCGCTCCATGACTGCTTGTCCTGCTATTGCCGGTGGGGGCATACCAAGCACATCTTTTTAATTTTCCTTGGGACCATTTAGCATTTGTTCTAGATTGACAGTAGTTGTTCATGCAAGTGTTATGTCCCTTCGGTTCAGACCACTGTTACTCATAGACGCTGTCAAGTGAGTCGATTTCTCGCCACCATAGTACATAGCTTATGATCCATACTTTAACATGTGAATAGCTTGCTACTTGATCACTAGAAGTTTTATGAAAAATGAGCTGTTGTTTATGATATATAATGATGCTAGAAAAAGTGATTAGAATTATCATTGATCAAACTTAGTCACTTCTCTAGCATGCACACTTCATATATTATCTCTTTTATCATTTACGTACTAAAGGTCGAGCATTAATTGAGCTTGGGGATGCTGATACGTCTCCAACACATATATAACTTATTAAGTATGCATGCTATATTTCCATGAGTTGTACATGGTTTTGGTGAACCTTTATATGATTTTTATGGACTAACCTATTAACTTAGTGCCCAGTGCCAGTTCTTGGCTTTTTGCCTATTTCTTGATTTCACAAAAATCATACTAAACGAAGTCCAAACGCGATACAAAAGTACTGTGATTTTTTTGAACATAAGAGACTCCTGAAGCTTCGTGGAAGGACCATAAGACCCACAAGGACGCCACAAGCTCACATGGCGTGCCCCGGAGGGCGGGAGTGTCACCAGATCTTGTGGGGCCCTTGTAACTCCTTTTGGCATGATTCCAACACTGAAAATTCCTACAAATGCAGAAACCTCCAAAAAAGTAACCTGATGACTTTTTCCGCCACGGCAAGCCACTATACTGAAGTGATCTCATCAGGAGCCCTGCTCTGGCACCCTACTGGAGGGGGAAGTAATCACCGGAGGCCATCTTCATATTCCCCGGTACATCCATAAAAGAAGGGAGTAGTTCACCCCCCCCCCCCCGGGGCAGATAATATGTGCTAGTAACTATGTGTTTGATCTCTCTCTCTCTCTCTCTCTCTCTCTCTCTCTCTCTCTCTCTCTCTCTCTCTCTCTCTCTCTCTCTCTCTCTCTCTCTCTCTCTCTCTCATAATCTTGATAGGGCACGATCTTGATGTACCCTGATCTTTGTTAGTATAGTTGGATTATATGATGTTCTTCTTTGTCTACCTTTTTTGTGATGAATTGAGTCTTGCTCTTTGTAGTTCCGTACGTTGGATGGAATACTTTGGATTTGGGATCACTTGATGTATGTCTTGCTTATGGATTCCCATGGTGACAATGGGGTAATTTATCGAGATCACATGACATATGTTTCGGTAATGAACTTGCATATTCTGTGGTGACATTTGGGTAATCTACGCACAGATGTTGGTACACATTTTCATCCTAATTTCTCCGATAGGAAATTTGGAGTGATTTTTTGTCTCACGTTAAGCGATTCTTATATGATTCAGTTATGTTAGTACTCTTGAGAGGTTGCACTAGTGAAAGTATGATGCCAAGGCCTTATTTTCAAGCATTGCAATATCGTTTGTGCTCACTTTTATCGCTTGCGACCTTACTATTTTATTATTTCCGATTACAAAGACCTATATGTATTGTTCATCTACAGTTGTATTCCCATATCTTTGCTGAACCAATGCACCTATGAAATTTAACATTGTATTTGGTGTGTTGGGGACACAAGAAATTTCTTGTGTTCGATTGCAGAGTTTTTTGAAAGAGATTACCTTCATCCTATACCTCCCAAGGATTGATAAATATTAGGTCATCCACTTGAGGGAAATTTGTTTATGTCCTACAAAACTCTACGTTTGGAGGGCCAACAGAGTCAACTAGAATTAAGTTGAATAGTAGATATCAGATACTCTTCGTGTTAATCCATAAGATTTGATATGTTTATTGCTTCTATTGTAACACAAAATCAGAAACGGGTAATATGATCATTATATGGTTAGAGCAGACTCTCCGTATCGGAGAATACGCATGATGGGTGAGCTAATGCATTATGTAATTGGAGACCATGTAAGTTTTTATTGCCGGACCAATACAACATCAGAGTAAAGCAGTCCTTTGCCTAGTTGGGCCTCACACCAACCTCGTACATGTTCGCCACCGATGTCAGAGCCAAAATTTGCATCTGGCAATGCTACTTGGCCTATATTGTGATTATCCTTTAAACATAGAAGGCACTCATGTAGAAGGTGGTTTGAACAACACTTGGATGGAAAAAAGCACGAACCAAAGGGTCTTGAGCCTCCCGTCGGGGGTAGAGTTCAAGGAAAGTCTTGTCCTTGTTTCTTTCCCTATGTCTCTTATTCCTACTCCCTCCATTCTAAAATAGATGACTCAACTTTGTACTAACTTTAGTATCAACTTAGTACAAAGTTTGGTCATCTATTTTGGAACAGAGGGAGTACCTTTCATTGGCGCATATCACGGATTTATCATCTACATGGACACTCATAAAGGCAGATAAATATATGCATTACCAAAGTGTAAAATGTGAACAAGGGAGATGAGGGAATTTATTGCTTGCTCAAATGGAGATGGGGTAATGGATATATATAGGAGGAAGCGAAAGCACTAACTAGGTAAGCTCGTTGGGGTGTGCTGACATGGATAGACCTGCACGTTCAGCCACCGTTCGTCATGTAGTGAAGCTAGCGACAGAGCCCGTCTACGTGGTGCCCTGGCCGCTGGGCATATCAAGCTCATGCCCTAAGCTTCCATGGACCCTCTTAGCATTTGTTCTAGATCGAGCGCAGCTGTTAATGCAAGTGTTAAGTTCCTTCCGTTCAGACCATAGTTACTCTTTGTGAGTATCAACTAAATCGATTCCTCAGCATCAAAGTAATTTGCGTGTTCATCTTGTTGGTTGTCGGACATCCTTAATTAATTAATTGATCGATGTTATAGTGTATATCATTTTCATTTGGAGTAGCGATCTGCTGTTTACAGTCTCCAAGGAGGCACCTTCTCTACGGATCGATCTATTCGACGAAGAGCCCGCACTATACGACTGTATGGATAATACTCAAAGTTTTAAATAGCGCGCTAAACCTCTTAGTGGCGAACCTCTTCTAAATGCTTTAGCGAGCTATTTGAAATGTTTGCACGTTTTTTTGGATAAAAGACTCTTAGTGTAGGACCTCTTTTAAATGTTATAGCATGCATAGTGGAGCTATAGCGGGCTATTTATAACCATGATAAGACTACATCCACATATAATATAATCCTATCAGTAGGGCAATTAACAAGGTATTTAGTAAGCAAAGCACCGTTTCCTCCGAGTCGCAGCACGTTTGCAAGGACTAAAATACAGATGTAGGTTTGAGGTAGCACCTTTTTTTCTCTTGTCATCTTTCTCTTCTCTCTCTCAATATCATTCATATACTTATCAACATGAAAGCGTTGAGCATGCCTGCCGTGTGGTTTTGGGCAGCACCTTTGCAAAGACTAAAATATAGATGTAGGTTTTGGGTAGCCTCGTATATATGCAGTACCAACAACAATGTTTAGTCTGACTACTGAGCGGCTTAAATCTAATAGTAGTGTTTTCAGTTGATGAAAACAGCTTATAATGATTGGCCTAGCTTAACAACGCTATCCAAAGCATCCAATTCCCGCTCCATATTACAGTGACATAAAGTTTATTTGTATAATATACAAAGTTTTATGTCTTGATCATGGTGGTTGCATCCTTTTAAAAGCAAGACTTGCTGCATCTTTGGTTGGCATGGTCGCACGCTCCCTTCCAAAGCTCATCATTTAACTACAGAAGCACATGGACGAACCACAGTAAATCAAGCTGTATACCTTATTTTCAGGAAACAATTATTTAGTTGATGTTTTGGTCTCTGCATTTAGATGGCCGGTATATACATCGGTTTAAATATACACATTTTGTGTGTGAAAAGGATCAGATCTATTGTGAAAAGATCACCGGTAGTACAAAGCATGTCAAACATAATAATATCAAGATTTCAAGACTATCAAATGACCACTATTGCTGCCAGAACGAGTTGCTGATGCTCCGTTGTCGCCGGTCCCTATCGGAGCCAGCTTGGCCTTGTGCATCACAACCGAGAAATCTCTGTGCACGTGCTCCTAAAGACTAGCACCCATATTAGTAATACTCCCTTCATCCGGTGAAGAGTGTACGTTTGGCTTTAAAACTTGTCCACAGAAGAGTGCACTTCTATCTTCCCAACATGCACTTTAAAGTAGAAAAAAAAATGTTTCTCGCACATCACATGGAAATCAAGAACAAAAATATTCTACACATGGTCTCCTTAATTTCTACATGCACTCCACTCCGTAATTTGTTTCTAAAATTTCTATATGTAGAAAGTATACTCTTAATATTTTATCTGGTTCCTCCTCGTCCTTGGTGGTTACTTCTCTTAGAAAAATAACGAAGATGGTACTCAATGGTGAACCGCTTTAGTTATCCGCGTGAAGTCCTTTAAGTGATTTTAGAATCGCCATATATGGGATCCTATTCAACAGTTTGACTTTGGTCCTCCAAAGGCGAATAATATAGTTGTTGTGAAGATATAGTCAGTGAGATGTTTTTGAAGGCTCCTTGGACACTTGTGTGTCATCCCAACATACTATGGTCCTACTAATTGAACTTGCTCACATGGATCCATCTATTCAAATCTAATATTTCTTTCTTCCACAAGTTATTCGTTGCTACTGTATAAAAATTGTATAACGATGTATAAATACAGTATAAAAATGCACTAATAGTAGTGATGAGGGGAAAGCAGTAGCGGGTCCACCATGCTACTCCTAACACCAGTAGCAGTAGCGTGGGGTCAGACCCGTGCTACTGCTCACAATTAGCTATAGAGTCCTACCAGTAGCACCCCTGCTACTGCTAGCCCTAAACCCTGCACTACTACCAGGGTTTTCCCTAGTAGTGGTTGCGGATAACTAAAGTGCTTGAATAATTAAACATCTGAGGGATGGGGTCGAGGCGTGGCCCCGGGTTGCAAGGTTTTAGGTAGAAGCAGATAGGGGAGGAGGAGGAGCAGGAGATGGAGGTGACCATGGCCAGCAACACTATGAATGGGGAGGCTCGGTGGACGCTGACGGACCATAATCCTGTCAGACCGATGGAGGAGCTGCATGCTAGAGCAGGTCGCTTTCTATATAGAGTGGTTAGCGCAATGACGACTGGCAAGGTGGTGCAACGGTATCAGTGGGAGCGGGTCCATGTGTTAGCCGAATTGGCCGTTGCACATTGTCGGCTGAGCACAAAACTGCTTGGTGTCGCGACTCTCGATCGTGGCTCCGTACGACAGTGGGGCACACGTGCAACAAAACAAATAGGTTGGCAATGGTGTCGAGGAGCAGGGTGACATGTCAGGTAGTCGCGATGGTGTCGAGGAGCAGGGTGACATGTCAGGTAGTCGATGCGACTGTGGGTAGAAGTAGTCATCGGGCACCTGTGCTTCATCCTGTGCATTTTAAAACTGAACCGAAAAATCATAATGAAAATAAACCAAATCAAACCAATTTTATGATTTTCATGGTTTATGGTTTCGGTATGGTATGGACTTTTGATGTCGTTTGAAATCTGGTTTTTATGGTATATACCGAAACCGAAGTAAAAAAAATATGTATATATCTTGAGGACAACAACCATACAAGTAGTCATTTTTTTTTACATAAGCCAGATTCCTGTTAAGCGCATCCATTTTTCTTGTAACGTAGTCACACTTCTCTTGAAAAGAATGCTAAAGCATGTCCATAACCATTGAATCCATGCATGCATACATACTCGCATATAGTTATATACTCTTTGTATAAAATATATGTGTTTTGAGTCATAAATTTGCAAACTATTACATGTCATTTTTAAATTCGCATCAACTTTGGTTTTTGTGGTATATATCGAAACCATACCGAAATAATTTAGTATATACCAAAACCGAGCCGTATCTAAATTTCATACCATATTTACCGAAGTATTAATACTGTACAAACCAAAAAACCATATAAACTGAACCATGTAAACCGAACACACAGAGCGACTTGTGCTAGGGGCACCTAGGGGCACGCGAGGGGGGTTGATTTGCCGCATGGAATAAGTTGACCAATTGTAAATCCTCGATGTTTATAACCTCTCTCAATATAGTGAAGTTTCGCTGGCTGGCACTCATGATTTTTTCCATCGGTGTACCGTCACAAAGTCCACCGAGGACTAAAATACAGATGTAGGTTTGAGGTAGCACCTCTTATTTTCTCTTGTCATCTTTCCCTTATCTATCTCAATATCATTCAGATACTTATCACCATGAAAGCGTTGAGCATGCCTGCCGTGTGGTTTTGGGTAGCACCTTTGACAAGACTAAAATATAGATGTAGGTTTTGGGTAGCCTCGTATATGTGCAGTACCTACAACAATGTTTAGTCTGACTGCTGAGCTGCTTAAATCTAATAGTAGTGTTTTCATTTGATGAAAACAGCTTACACTGATTGGCCTAGCTTAACCACGCTATCCAAAACATCTAATTCCTGCTCCATAATACAGTGACACAAAGGTTATTTGTATAATATACAAAGTTTTATGTCTTGATCATGGTGGTTGCATCCTTTTAAAAGCAAGTCTTGCTGCATCTTTGGTCGGCATGGTCGCACACTCCCTTCCAAAGCTCATCATTTAACTACAGAAGCACATGGACGAAACACAGTAAATCAAACTGTATAACTTATTTTCAGGAAACAACTATTTAGGTGATGTTTTGGTCTCTGCATTGAGATGGCCGGTATATACATCGGTTTAAATATACACATTTTGTGTGTGAAAAGGATCATATCCGTTATAAAAAGATCACCGGAAGTACAAAGCATGTCAAACATAATAATATCAAGATATCGAGACCACCAAATGACCATTACAGCTGCCGAACGAGTCGCTGATGCTCCGTTGTCGCCGGTCCCCTATCGGAGCCGGCTTGGCCTTGTGGATCACAACCGAGAAATCTCCGCGCACGTGCCCCTAAGGACTAGCACCCATATTAATAATACTCCCTTCTCCGGTGAAGAGTGTATATTTGAGTTTAAAATTTGTCCACAAAAGAGTGTACTTCTATCTTTCCAATATGCACTTTAAAGTAGAAACAAAATCTCGCATATCACACGATAAGCAAGAACAAAAATATTCTGCACATGTTCTCCTTAATTTCTATATGCACTTAGCTTATTGGGGGTTGGGTAATTAAAGATGAGAGAAATGGTGGCTTGCACTTTTTCAATGCATTTTTTACTCCATTCCGTAATTTTTTCTAAAATTTCTATATGTACACTTCTCACAAAATGGAGAAAGTATGCTCTTAATATTTTATCTGGTTCCTCCTCGTCCTTGGTGATTACTTCTGTTAAAAAAATAACAAAGATGGTACTCAATGGTGAACCGCTTCAGTTATCCGTGTGAAGTCCTTTGAGTGATTTTAGAATCACCATATATGGGATCCTGTTCAACAGCTTTACTTTGGTCCTCCAAAGGCGAAGAATATAATTGTTGTGAAGATATAGTCACTGAGATGCTTTTGAAGGCTCCTTGGACACTTGTGTGTCATCCCAACATCATATTGTCCTAGTAATTCAACTTGATCACATGGATCCATCTATTTTAATCTAATATGTCTGTCTTCCACAAGCTCTTCATTCACTAGTAGAAAAGGGGGCAATGGTCCAGGCCGGGTCAGCCCATTATTCCCGCTTCAATCCAGAACCGGGACCAATGGGGGCATTGGACCCGGTTCGTGAGCCCCTGGGGCCGGTCGGGCCACGTGGGCCATTGGTCCCGGTTCGACTGGACCTATTGGTCCCGGTTGGTGGGACGAACCAGGACCAATGGGCCTCGCTCCTGGCCCACCACCATTGGTCCCGGTTGGTGGCGTGAACCGGGACCAAAGGCTGCCCTTTAGTCCCGGTTCGTGGCACGAACCAGGACCAATTAGTTGCCTATATATACCACTTCCTGCGAGTAGAGCACTCCCAGTGCTCTGTTTTTCGTGGCCGGCGAGGGGAGAGCTTTGTAGTGCTCTAGCTCACCTCCTATGCACACGAGGTGTTCGATGGAATGCCCGAGCGTCACTACTTAAGCTTTCTCCTCTCCAAGCTCGACCTCCAAGCTCCATTTTCCTTAATATTTGTCTAGGTTTAGCGGTCCGTCACGTCCCGTCCCCGTCTTCACCGCCATCGATCGCCCGCGCCGATCTCGTCGCCGGCACCACCGTGGTGAGCCTCTTGTTCTTATCTTCTTTCTGAAAGGAAAAAAAAATCTTACTTGTATGTTTATATAGATACTTGTATAATTTTCTTACTTTTATTATTGCATGTTATATAGTGCGATGGTTTTGGTATCCGCCCCCGTCGGCCCTCGTCCTGTCTATGATTCGGATGTGGTATATATTATCTTTTCATAACTATTGGTTCATTTATTGTTTATGACAATTATGCCGACCAACGTGACATAGATTTTATTTATCTAGGAGGTTGTTGAACCGGAAATTCCAACCGACCCTATTGTCGTGAGGTTAAATTTAGTTGAAGAAGAAAACAATTTGTTGAAGGAAAAAATTAGAAAAATTGAGGAGGAGAAGATGATATTGGAGTTGCATGTTGCGGGTCGTCGATGATCACAAGATCAAGATGGATGCAATGCGCTTGAAGATTAGAAAGATTAGAAAATATGCCATTCATACCAAGGCTTGGTATCATTATGCCGTTGGATCAGTTGTTATATTGGTTGCGATTATGATCGCATTTGTTTTCGCATTGAAATGTTTTACATAGTTTCAGTGTATGGTTTAATTAATTTAGATGCTCTGCAGAGCTTTATGTTGTTAGATGAGAACTATGTATGTACTTTGGTTTTAATGTGATGATGAACTTCTATTAATTTGGTCACTTAATTACCTATTCATGATGTTTCGTAATGATTTTTGACACACTTAATTATATATAATGCACGCAGATGAACCGGCAATGGATGTACGGTTCAAGACACACCTCCGAGTACATTAAGGCGTGCATGATTTTCTCAAGTGGCTGAGGCAAACAAGCAGAATGGTTTTATGTGTTGTCCATGCCCTATATGTGGGAATCTGAAGTCTTACTCGACCGGAAAATCCTCCACACCCACCTGCTTTACAAGGGTTTCATGCCACACTATAATGTTTGGACGAGGCACGGAGAAATAGGGGTTATGATGGAAGACAGCGAAGAAGAAGAGTACGATGACAACTATGTGCCCCCTGAATACGGTGATGCTACTGAACATCAAGAGGAACCAGATGATGTGCATGATGATGCTACAACGGGCGAAGCTTCTGAAGATCAAGAGGAACCAGACGATGTGCCCGATGATGATGATCTCCGCCGGGTCATTGTCGATGGAAGGACACAATGCAAAAGTCAAAAGGAGAAGCTGAAGTTCGATCGCATGTTAGAGGACCAAAAAAAGGGTTGTACCCCAATTGCGAAGATGGCAACACAAAGCTCGGTACCGTACTGGAATTGCTGCAGTGGAAGGCAGAGAATGCTGTGCCTGACAAAGGATTTGAGAAGCTATTGAAAATATTGAAGAAGAAGCTTCCAAAGGATAACAAATTGCCCGACAGTACATACGCAGCAAACAAGGTTGTATGCCTTCTAGGATTGGAGGTGCAGAAGATACATGCATGCCCTAATGATTGCATCCTCTTCCGCGGTGCGTACAAGGATCTGAACGCATGCCGGTATGCGGTGCATTACGGTATAAGATCGACGAGATGACCTGGTGATGTTGACGGCGAGCCCCCGGAAGAGGGTTCTGCGAAGGTGATGTGGTATGCTCCTATAATACCACGGTTGAAACGTCTGTTCGAAGCGGAGAGCATGCCAAGTTGATGCGATGGCACATGAGGACCATAAGAAAGGCGGAAGTTGAGAGCACCGTTGACGGGTTGCGTGGAGAAAATCGAGAGAAAGTACTGGGATGAGTTTGCAAGTGAGCCAAGGAACGTATGGTTTTCTTTAAGCGCGGATGGCATTAATCCTTTCGGGGAGCAGAGCAGCAATCACAACACTTGGCCCCTGACTCTATGTATGTATAACCTTCCTCCTTGGATGTGCATGAAGCGGAAGTTCATTATGATGCCAGTTCTCATCCAAGTCCCTAAGCAACCCGGCAACGACATTGATGTGTACCTAAGGCCATTAGTTGAAGAACTTTTACAGCTGTGGAATGGAAACGGTGTACGTACGTGGGATGAGCACAAACAGGAGGAATTTAACCTAAAGGCGTTGCTGTTCGTGACCATCAACAATTGGCCCGCTCTCAGTAACCTTTCAGGACAGACAAACAAGGGATACCACGCATGCATGCATTGTTTACTTGACACCGATAGTATATACCTGGCAAGCTGCAGGAAGAATGTGTACCTGGGCCATCGTCGATTTCTTCCGACCAACCATCAATGTCGAAAGAAAGGAAAGCATTTCAAAGGCGAGGCAGATCACCGGAAGAAGCCCGCCATGCGTACCGGTGATCATGTACTTGCTATGGTCAATGATTTACACGTAATCTTTGGAAAGGGTCCCGGCGGACTAGCTGTTTCGAGTGACGCTGGGGGACACGCACCCATGTGGAAGAAGAAATCTATATTTTGGGACCTACCCTACTAGAAAGACCTAGAAGTCCGCTCTTCGATCGACGTGATGCACGTGACGAAGAACCTTTGTGTGAACCTGCTAGGCTTCTTGGGCGTGTATGGGAAGACAAAAGATACAGCTGAGGCACGGGAGGACCTACAACGTTTGCACGAAAAAGACGGCATGCCTCCAAAGCATTATGAAGGTCCTGCCAGCTATGCTCTTACCAAAGAAGAGAAGGAAATCTTCTTTGAATGCCTGCTTAGTATGAAGGTCCCGACTGGCTTCTCGTCGAATATAAAAGGAATAATAAATATGGCAGAGAAAAAGTTTCAGAACCTAAAGTCTCATGACTGCCACGTGATTATGACGCAACTGCTTCCGGTTGCATTGAGGGGGCTTCTACCAGAAAACGTCCGATTAGCCATTGTGAAGCTATGTGCATTCCTCAATGCAATCTCTCGGAAGGTGATCGATCCAGAAATCATACCAAGGCTATGGAGTGATGTGGTGCAATGTCTTGTCAGTTTCGAGCTGGTGTTCCCACCATCCTTCTTCAATATCATGACGCACGTCCTAGTTCATCTAGTTGACGAGATTGTCATTCTAGGCCCCATATTTCTACCCAATATGTACCCCTTTGAGAGGTTCATGGGAGTCCTAAAGAAATATGTCCGTAACCGCGCTAGGCCAGAAGGAAGCATCTCCATGGGCCATCAAACAGAGGATGTCATCGGGTTTTGTGTTGACTTCATTCCTGGCCTTAAGAAGATAGGTCTCCCTAAATCGCGGTATGAGGGGAGACTGACTGGAAAAGGCACACTTGGAAGGGACTCAATAATATGCAGGGACTGATATTCTTGGTCTCAAGCACACTACACTGTTCTACAGAACTCTACCTTGGTGACCCCGTATGTCGATGAACACAAGAACAGTCTGCGCTCCAAACACCCGGAGCAGTGCGACGACTGGATTACATGTGAACACATCAGGACTTTCAGCAGTTGGTTGGAAACACGTATCAGAGGTGACAACACTGTTTGTGATGAGCTGTACTTGTTGTCCAGGGGACCATCTTTGACTGCATTGATTTGGAAAGGATACGAGATAAACGGGAATACATTTTACACGATTGACCAAGATCAAAAGAGCACCAACCGAGAGGGGAAAGGACATATATTATGGTTACATAGTGGACATATGGGAACTTGACTACGGACATCATTTTAAGGTCCCTTTGTTTAAGTGCAAATGGGTCAATCTGTCAGGAGGCGGGGTACAGGTAGACCCACAGTACGGAATGACAACAGTGGATCTGAAAAATCTTGGGTACACTGACGAACCGTTCGTCCTAGCCAATGATGTGGCACAGGTTATCTATGTGAAGGACATGTCTACCAGACCGAGAAAGAGAAAAGATAAGGAAGTGAATACATCATACGATGAGCCAAAGCGCCACATAGTTCTTTCAGGAAAAAGGGACATCGTGGGAGTGGAGGACAAGGCAGACATGTCTGAAGATTATGAAAAGTTTCATGAAATTCCTCCCTTCAAAGTCAAGGCTGACCCCAGTATCCTGATAAACGATGAAGATTATCCATGGTTACGACGCAATAAGCAAATGACACAAGCAAAGAAAAGACTTTCTCCCGCAACTATTATGATGATACCATGCCAACTTCGTAACTGACGAGTATGATACCATTGTCCGTTTTGTTGTAAGTAGAAACAAAATAAAATAAATAAAGTAAGAAAGAAAACAAAAAAACAAAAAAAGAGTTTTCAAATTTGAAAACTAATGGCACTAACAGAAAGTTTATAATTTTCCTAAAACTAAAAGAAAAAAGAATTGAAAAATAAAGCAAAAAACAAAAGAAAATAAATAATGCAGAAAATAAAACAAAAAACAATAATAAGTATTTTGTTGTAAGTAGAAACAAAATAAAATAAATAAAGGAAGAAAGAAAACAAAAGACAAAAAAAAGAGTTTTCAAATTTGAAAACTAATGGCACTAACAGAAAGTTTATAATTTTCCTAAAACTAAAAGCAAAAATAATTGAAAAATAAAGCAAAAAACAAAAGAAAATAAATAATGCAGAAAACAAAACAAAAAAACAACAATAAGTATTTTGTTGTAAGTAGAAAGAAAATAAAATAAATAAAGCAAGAAAGAAAACAAAAAAAACAAAAAAGTGTTTTCAAAATTTGAAAACTAATGGCACTAACAGAAAGTTTATAATTTTCCTAAAACTAAAAGAAAAAACAATTAAAAAATAAAGCAAAAAACAAAAGAAAATAAATAATGCAGAAAACAAAACAAAAAAACTGGAAAAAAATGAAAATAGCAACAATAAGTAAAGAAAACAAAAAAACAAAGAAAATGCCTCCTACTGTGCCCCCACGGCCTGGATACGACATGAAACCCTACTATGGGCCAGGATTCAGGCCCGCAGTAGGCCCAGAAGGCCCATCAGGCAAAGCAATAGCAAGTAGGCACGAAAGGCTGCTGTGGAGAGGAGCTCGAGAGGGGTGCGGCAGTGGGGCTTATAAACCACTGCGCGCCCCTCTCAACTAGCGAGGTGGGACTAAACTTTGGCCCCGACGCGGGCAGCACAGGGACCTTTGGTCCCTGTTGGTGGCACCATCCGTGACTAAAGGGGGAGGCATTGGTCCCGGTTGGTGGCACCAACCGGTACCAAAGGCCGCCGGTTCCCGCCCTTTGGGCTGCCGAAAAAGAGGCCTTTGGTCCCGGTTGGTGGCACCAACCGGGACTAAAGGGTGCATTAGTCCCGGTTGGTGAGACCAACCGGGACTAAAGGGTTTGCTATATAAGCAGCACTTAGCAGTTTCCGGCCAAATCGCCCACTTCTCCCCCGACGCCCCCTGCTCCTCCTCGTCGCCGTCGCCGCATGACGCCCCTGCTCCACCTTGCCGTCGCCGCCGCCACCGACGCCGTCAGGCTGCTCGCCTGAGCCGTCGCCGCCGCCCCCTGTGAGCACACCTACTCCCGCGCCCCTCCGTCAGCGCCCTGCTTGCATACCACTGCACGCCCTTGCCTGCCTGCTCTGCATGCCGCCTTGCCGCCCACTCTCTCTGTCTTGTGCGGCGTGCGCCGCCCGCCGCCACTGCAATTTCCATAGCAATTTTTGCATTTTTGTGTATATGTGTTTGTATGTGTATATATATATGTGTACATGTTCATACTGTTTTTTTCATAAGTGTATTTTTTTGTTCATTGCATTTTTTCATATATATAATGTATATATGTATGTGGTAGCTATATATATGATGAATGGATGTATATATATATATATATATATATATATATATATATATATATATATATATATATATATATATGTTCATAGCATTTTTGTTTATATATGTTTTTCATATATGTATTAATTTTTATTTAGGTTGTTAGTAGATATCGATTTTAGGTTAGTGCATTTTAGGTTAGTGTAGAGGAGAAAGTAAAATAAGGAAAAGGAAGAAAAGAGGAAGAAGGAAGAAGGAAGAAGAAGAAGAAAAAGAATGAGAGGAAAAAGGAAAATAAGAAGAGGAAGAAGAGGAGAGGAAGAAGAGGAGAAATAAATAAGAAGAGGAAAAAGAAGAAAAAGAAGAGGAGAAGAATAAAGGAATAGAGGAGAAGAAGAAAAAATAGATCTTCTCCTCTTTTTTTTCTTTTTTTTCTTCTTCTTCTTCCTTCTTCCTTCTTCCTCTTTTCTTCCTTTTCCTTAATTATTTTCCTTTCTCGTTGTTGTCGCGTCGTTGTCGATATAACCCACTCGAGATAACTTCGACATGAGGGGCGGTCGATATATATACCCCCTCTCGACCATGATAACTTATACAACGGCAACACCCCCCCCCCCCCGGCCCTCTCGCTCGACCAAAACTCTCGAGGACACCCAAACCCTAGAGAGAAAATGATGTTGGTCTCCTACACCCTCCCGCCGCGCCCCTACCCGACAAATTAACTCTCTCAAGGCCACCCAAATTTACCAAGTTAAAAGAGCGTTGTCGTCGAGGCCGCCCCAAACCCTTGAAGCGTTGTGTCGAGGCGACCCCAAACCCTAGAGAAGCAGCGTCGAGGCCACTAACATGATTCCTTATTGTGATTAGCTAGCTAGTTCTACGTTTTCCACTAATATATATATATCCATCTGTACCATGTTTGAATAATAATTGACATGTTGTAAATATTTGCAGAAACTATGAAGCACTCCCGAGACGAAGAAACATAAGCGATGTTGGGGGACATAATCGCAAATGGAAGTGATGAAGTTGCGTCATTTCTCCTCGACACCGATGGTCAGCTGGAAGAACTGGGTAAAGAAGATGGCTATGTTCATGATGGCTTCGGCCCATTAATGCCGGTACAAGAAGAGGACTATGTTCATGATGGCTCCGGTGACACAATGGAGGTACAAGAAGGAGACCGTGCTGACTGCTTCGGTGACCGAACCGAGTCCGGCCAGGTATATATATATTAGTTAAGCCCGTGTTGACTAGTTAATTGATGCTTCCATTGTTTTGGTATATGTACACATACTAATTACTCTCGTCTTTCTTCCTTATAATTTCTAGCCCTCCGGATCAAGCACAACTTCGGTAAGGAGACGAGGCCCGAAAAAAAGTTGAGCTCGGATGAAAACTTTGAGATCATAGAAATCGCGCCCGACGGCAAACCGATTGAACCCATCCGGACAAGGAAGGCATTTTCTCCTCAGTGCGGGGTTCTTGTTAGGGACAAGATCCCGATCAGCATCCAGCAATGGTATAAGCGTAAGGAGGAAGACCCTGAGGTGTCTTATGTCAATGATATGCAGAAAGAAGATCTTTGAACTGAGATGAAGGCAAATTTCACCCTACCGCCAGAGGAGGATCCGGAGAAGCCAGTTAAAGAGCAATTAATCAAGTCTTGTGCTCTTAAGAAGATGGCAACCCTAATGAGGAGGTGGAGGAAAGAGCTGAACCAGTTTGTCGAAAAAAAAAGACACCAGAATTCATCGGCAAATATGAGAAGATCAAAGATCACTGGCCTGCATTTGTGGCCCACAAGACATCGGAAAAGAGTAAGAAGATGTCGGCGACAAACAAGAAAAATGCTACGAAGAAGAAGCTTCACCATCGCACGGGGTCAGGTGGCTACCTCAAAGCCCGGCCTAAGTGGTCCAAGGCTGAGCATGATCTGCTTGAAAAAGGGATCGAACCAGAGACAATGTACTGGCCAGACCGTTACCGGACTTGGTTCTTCGGGGCTTGCGGAACCTTGGACCCTGTAACAGGGAAGTGCCAGTGGACGAACGAGCAACTGCAAATACCAGTCAAGAACCTTCGACACTATATCGATGCAGCGCAGCGAGGGACGTTCCTTCCAAACATGGAGAAGGACGAGCTCACAATGGCCCTTGGGAATCCTGAGCACCCTGGACGGACACGAGGCACGCCAGGCTCCATTCCGTGGAAGGTTGGTTTTCTAGACGCAGGGTGTTACAAAACCCACGAGAGGAGGAAGAAACTGGATCAGGACCAACTGCAGGCGCTGCACGAAAGGGTAATGGGGCTAGAGGAACGAGAAGCAGCAGATCGCAGCAAACGACCTGCCGAAGCTTCCCTCGAAGCTACCCCGCCATCTCAGCGGAGAAGCAGCGTGGCTTCCACCGAGCTGCTTCAGCTGGAGCATGTCTTGACGGCTCCTGCCAGCTATCCCGTGGATGGTATCATGGAGTCTCAACATTGCCACATTATGGCGCGATGGATGAATTTGAAGGTCAAGGCGGCTGTTGGCCATGTTTATCCTAGTGGACCCGGCACAACTTTGAAGGAAATATGCCCTAGAGGCAATAATAAATTTATTATTTATTTCCTTATTTCATGATAAATGTTTATTGTTCATGCTAGAATTGTATTAACCGGAAACATAATACATGTGTGAATACATAGACAAACAGAGTGTCACTAGTATGCCTCTACTAGACTAGCTTGTTAATCAAAGATGGTTAAGTTTCCTAAACCATAGACAAAGGAGTTGTCATTTGATTAACAAGGTCACATCATTGGTTGAATGATCTGATTGACATGACCCATTCCATTAGCTTAGCACCCGATCGTTTAGTATGTTGCTATTGCTTTTATCCATGACTTATACATGTTCCTATAACTATGAGATTATGCAACTCCCGTTTACCGGAGGAACACTTTGGGTACTACCAAACGTCACAACGTAACTGGGTGATTATAAAGGAGTACTACAGGTGTCTCCAAAGGCAGATGTTGGGTTGGCGTATTTCGAGATTAGGATTTGTCACTCCGATTGTCGGAGAGGTATCTCTGGGCCCTCTCGGTAATGCACATCACTAAGCCTTGCAAGCATTACAACTAATGAGTTAGCTGTGAGATGATGTATTACGGAACGAGTAAAGAGACTTGCCAGTAACGAGATTGAACTAGGTATTGGATACCGACGATCGAATCTCGGGCAAGTAACATACCGATGACAAAGGGAACAACGTATGTTGTTATGCGGTCTGACCGAGAAAGATCTTCGTAGAATATGTAGGAGCCAATATGGGCATCCAGGTCCCGCTATTGGTTATTGACCGGAGACGTGTCTCGGTCATGTCTACATTGTTCTCGAACCGTAGGGTCCGCACGCTTAAGGTTTCGATGACGGTTATATTATGAGTTTGTGTATTTTGATGTACCGAATGAGTTCGGAGTCCCGGATGTGATCACGGACATGACGAGGAGTCTCGAAATGGTCGAGACATAAAGATTGATATATTGGACGGCTATATTCGGACAACGGAAAGGTTCCTGAAGTTTCCGGAGAAAACCGGAGTGCCGGAGGGGTTACCGGAACCCCCCGGGGAAGTAATGGGCCTTATTAGGCCAAGAGGGGAGAGAGAGGGCCGCACCAGGAGGTGGCGCCCCCCATGGGGAGTCCGAATAGGACAAGGAGGGGGGCGCGGCCCCCCTTTCCCTCTCCCTCTCCCTCTCTTTCCTTCCCCCTTCCTCCTTCCTAGTTGGACTAGGAAAGGGGAGTCCTACTCCCACTAGGAGGAGGACTCCCCCCTCCCTTGGCGCGCCTCCTAGGGCCGGCCGGCCCTCCCCCTTGCTCCTTTATATACGGGGGCAGGGGGGCACCCTAGAACACACAAGTTGATCCTTGAGATCGTTCCTTAGCCGTGTGCGGTGCCCCCCTCCACCATATTCCACCTCGGTCATATCGTAGCGGTGCTTAGGCGAAGCCCTGCGTCGGTAGAACATCAAGATCGTCACCACGCCGTCGTGCTGACGGAACTCTCTCTCCCCGGAGCTTTGCTGGATCGGAGCCTGAGGAGCGTCACCGAGCTGTACGTGTGTCAAGAACTCGGAGGCGCCGGAGTAACGGCGCTGGGATCGGTTGGATCGCGAGGAGAACGTACGACTACTTCCTCTACGTTGTGATCGCTTCCGCTTTGGTCTACGAGGGTACGTAGACAACACTCTCCACTCTCGTTGCTATGCATCACCATGATCTTGCGTGTGCGTAGGAAAATTTTTGAAATTACTACGTTCCTCAACAAACTTATCACTGCCAGCCGATTCCAGAAGGATATGCTAAGGTGATGGTGGATGAAATAACAGAGGGATTTGAGGACCTCCCGCTTGAGCACCCTACCGGTGAAGGGGAGACTAGGCTGGGTTCTGCTCTGAAGACTCCATGCCTATGGTGGAAGGAGCTCATCAACCTTCCGAACTGGACGCCTCCGCCTCCTCCTCCTCCTCCTGCGAGTCAGGGCACTCCGCCTCCTCCACCGCCTCCTCCTCCGGCGAGTGAGGATCAGTGCACACATGGCGGCACTCCGCCTCCTTCTCCGGCGCGTGGCGGCACTCCGCCTCCTTCCCCGCCTGCGCCGGTGCTCCCGAGCAGCCAGCAGCCTCCTCCTTCTCCGCCTCGCCCGCAAGGGCGGAAGAGACCCGCCGCCGCCCCGGCTGCTCCGGCGCGTCGTACTCCTTCTCCTCCGCCTCGTAAGCAAGCACGAAAGAAGACAGACGCCGCAGCCGCTCCGTCTGCTCCGGCGTCTAGCAGCACAACCAGAGGCTGGAGGCAATACAAATACGGTCCATCTCACAAGCCTCTAGAGAAGTTACCGTACGAGAGGTCCGAGGAGGAAAACGATACAATTGTGCGGACCCACATGAAGGAGTTCTTTGAAGGGGTGAAAGCAAAGAGACATCCACCTCCGAAGCAGAAGGTAGATCCGGTGAAAGCAAAGAGCACGATCGATGCCCTGAGGAAACCACCAAAGTCTCCGCCAAGAACCAACTATGAGCGCATTACTGAACAGACATATCTCCAAGCCCAGCGGTCGGGAACTACTGTCAGTGATAAAAGGTTAAAAGAACGAGCAAAGGGGAAAAAATTGCCCAGCACGGCGAACAAGCACAGCAATCGTGCCCCCCGCTCAATGTGTCTAATGCTCCGGAGACGGTGGCCGGTTATGGCAATCTTGAAGATTACCTGCCTGACGATGCACTTCCTGATTCATGAAGGTGGACGAACACGAATCTGAGTGCGGAAGCCTCTCGTCAAAGATGAAAAATCTCTGACAACAATGATGCGAAGATTCCATAGTTGGTACATGAAAACCTGCAGAGAGTCTGAGGGGACGAACAGTTTGTATTTGAATATTAAAGAGGAGCACGACCTCGTTTCAAATGATCCGTTGTGTGTTCCATTTGATGAGTTCTTCGCATTCTTCAATCAAAAGGCCCTCGATAAATTAATGGTCTTTTGCTACTGCCTGTAAGTACTATTTCTGTCATTAAGTCTCTATATATAGCTCGGCTCTTTCATTGCATGTATTTATAATTAATTATCCTCAATATATTATGCATATTGAAGATCGTCGAGTGCAAAAAACAAGAAATTTATGATATTGGGTTCATTAACACAAATATCATAGATGTATTTCTGGTTGAAAGGAACGTCAAAGAGGCCGGGGACAACTTGCTACAATCGTTGATCAAAAATCAAAACAAAGATACCATACTCTTTCCTTACAACGGCAAGTGAGTGTTACTGTCGTGTGCATATTCGGTTTCCCTTATTACTCGAGCGAGGTTATAGTAATGTAATTGATGAGTTATGCATGCGTGCGCAGGTACCACTATATTCTTCTGGAGATTAAGCTTGAGCGGGGACTAGTAACCGTCTTAGACTCGAGACGGAAAGATCCCGAAACCTATGCGGACATGACTGAAATGCTCAGCAAGTAAGTTAAATCGATTATTATCGCACCATATAGGCAACTTTTTGTTCATTTCTTGATATCTCAAGTAATAATAATAATTGTCTTTGTCTTGCAGGGTTTGGAAACAGTTCACCGTAGAAGCTCCGGGACTGCTGAAGGAGCTGCGATATACATACCCGAAAGTAAGTACTACTGGCTAGCTAGTTGCGCGCATCTCCCGTTGATTCTATAGATATACTTTCATCAATGCCATTTATAATGCTTCATTATCAGTTTGATTGACCTCTATTTCTCGTAAAGTGCTTGTGGCAGGAGGAAGGGAATGATTTCTGTGGATACTAAGTGTGCGAGTTCATCCACACCACGACTTTGAAAAACAAGCGGGGCTACTCTAAAAGACAATATGAAGTGCGTAAGCAATAATATTCACAATTTCATTTTATTACACCATCATTTCTGTTGAGTTTCATTCATATATATGTATTAATTAACCCCCTTCTTCAAATTAGACGCGGCAGATGCGGAATGAACTCCTAGAACCAGATCGCATGAAAGCAATTCAAGAGGAATTGGCGGGATTCTTTCTTGACCGCGTCATCAGTAAAGCCGGAGAATACCATGTGGAAATTGATTTCAAATGCTAGGGGTTTGTAATTAAGAGATCTTATACATATTGTACATGTATGTAGCCAGTAGCGTCGGATAAATGATACAAAAACTTGTTGTTCGACCAATATCTCGGAGAAGGAGAGGTCGATCGATCACTTCTCTCAGTATGCATGACGAACTTCTGTACTGAATGGTTCTCTCGATCACTTATGTATATATAGTACGTAGCGTCTACCAAGCACGGACATAAGAGAGGACACTTCTCTCTATTAATTAGCTAGCTAACACAATATATGAAACACCTAAATTAACCCCCAAAACCCCAACCCCCTCCTTCAAAAAACCCCAGCCTTTGGAATCTTGTGACGTGGATGCCTTTTGGTCCCGTTGGAGCCACCAACGGAACCAAAACCCCTGACTGGGCTCGGCGCACAGGGCCACGTGGAAGCACATTGGTCCCGGTTCGTGTTTGAACCGGGACTAATGGGTGGAGGTATTAGTAACGACCCATTAGTCCCGGTTCATGAACCGGGACTTAAGGCCCTTACGAACCGGGACTATTAGGTGTTTTTCTACTAGTGATTGCTATTGTATAAAATTGTATAATTATGTATAAATACAGTATAGAAAATAGGCACTAATAGTAGTGGTGAGGGGCAAGCAGCAGCGGGGGTCCACCACACTACTGCTAACACCAGTAGCAGTAACGTGGGGTCAGACCCACGCTACTCCCATGCTACTGCTCACAATTAGCTGTAGAGTCCTACCAGTAGCACCCCACTGCTACTGCTTGCCCTAAACCATGCGCTACTACTAGGGTTTTCCCTAGTAGTGGTTGCGGATAACTAAAGTGCTTGAACAATGAAACATCTAAGGGGTGGGGTCGAGGTGTGGCCTCGGGTTGGAAGGTTTTAGGTAGAAGCAGATAGGAGAGGAGGAGGAGCAGCAGATGGAGGCGACCATAGCTAGCAACACTATGAATGGGAGGCTCGGTGGACGCTGACGGCCGATAATCCTGTCAGGCCGATAGAGGAGCTGCATGCTAGAGCAGGTCGCTTTTTATATAGTGGTTGGCGCAATGACGAATGGCAAGGTAATGCAACGGTATTAGTTGGAGCGGGTCCACGTGTCAGCCAAATTGGGTACTTTCCCAGTGTCGGCTGAGCACAAAACTGTTGGGTGTCGCGACTCTCGATCGTGGCTCCATACGACAGTCACTACAAGAAATATGTCAACAAGTGACCTTCTGTCAGTGATCCTAGAAGAATTGGTCATAGATCTATGGTCATTTCAGACCAATTGGTCAAAAGTTGTTCTGGGGGCTCCAAACCCTAAACTATAACGACCATTTTGGTCAGAAAGGTCGTAATTTCCTTACACGAAATGGTCATAAAGCAGATAGCACTGGTCCGCTGCCTTATTTCTAGCTGATCACGACCAAAATAGATGGTCATAACCTTGTAAATTGTGGTGGGTTGCTATGACTACGCGCCACCTCATCAGTTTTGCCTATGTGTCATGTCCATGTCTCAATTTTTACCCTAGGTTGTGAAGCAACCTATATTTCTGTCATTCCCAAAATTTCCAAAAAAATCTCATAAATTCTTTGTGTCATATCTTTGTCAAATATGCAAAAAACCTTCCTTGCCTATTTCAAAAATAATCCAACAATATTCATTTTCCTATTCTGTTCAGAACAACACTTTGTGAAGGAAGTGCTATTTATATATTCTTGATTGCCCTCAAAATTTTTGGACACTATTTCCTATCCAAATCATTGCCTCATGACAAAATTCAGCTCCATTTGCCCAGTAAATCTTCCTCGGCGAATTTCCAAAGTTTTTGTCCACCTAGAACCTTTGTGAAAGAAGTACTAGCTATGCATATCCTAATGAGTTGGATTTTTGCCACATATTCTATATGCCTATGTAACTTACCTACACCAAATTTGAGCTTATTTCATTTCCAATTTATCTCACTAATTTTCTGAAGTTTCTGTCCAGAGAAGAGCATTGTGAAGGAAGTGCTATTTATATATTCTTGGTTGCCCTCAAAATTTTTGGGCACTCTTTCCTATCCAAATCATTACCTCATGACAAAATTCAGCTCCATTTGCCCAGTGAATCCTCCTCGGCAAATTTCCAAAGTTTTTTTCCACCTAGAACCTTTGTGAAAGAAGTACTAGCTATGCATATCCTAATGAGTTGAATTTTTGCCACATATTCTATATGCCTATGTTACCTGGACCAAATTTGAGCTCATTTTATTTAGCCAATTTCTCTCACTAATTTTCCGAAGTTTCTGTCCGGAGAAGAGCATTGTGAAGGAAGTACCACTTTGGCATGTCCAAATGGTACCATTTTCTACAGTGCTTTCCTATGCTCAAATAACCATCCTCCACCAAATTTCAGCTCCATCCATTCATTATTTGGAGCCCAACTTCAACATTTGTATTTATGTCCAATATGGTACTTTGCAAAGCAAGTACCACCTAGGCTCCTCCTTTTGAGCTGAAAATTTGTGAAGACAGTCTTCTTAGTAACTGATCATCCTCGGCCAAAACTCACGCCCATTAGCCATGTGCATTTCCTGTACCACTAATCAAACACTTGGCTGCTAATTCATGTTTGAGTATAGATCGGTCTCCTCGTGAGAATCTTATGTTGTAATTTTCTTCCTATCACCTACCTGGGGAGTACCCAACCCACTAGACAGGCCTAGGCCGCCCAGAACGCATGGCGACACCACGATCACGCGGTGACCACGCGGCGGGCATGCAAGTTTATGCGCTGTAGAGTTGGGGCCCTTGGCCACCGTCCAAACCTCGAAGTATCGCCACCAAACCATGTATTTCTGATTAAGTAGGTACTTATGTAACTAGAAATGATTTTTGGAAAAAATAAATAGCAAACTATAAGGCAGTTGCAGTTCAAATTTAACCCGCTTCCAACTGAATCAACGAAAATTTGTCTTTTTCACGAAAGGTGGATCAAAACTTTTGACACCCAACCATTTTGTCAATTATGCATTAAATATGTCCTAGTATTTTAGAAAATTAATTTGGTCCAATTTTGCAACAAATATATGCTAGGTCCTTCACAAAAAAATCATTTCGGGCAATCAGAAAATGAAAAATGAATTTTTCGTCCAAAGAAAATGAAAACTTCCTTAGGCAACATTGTTTGCAATTCCAAGATGCACCCTTATGCACAATATAAGATCATTTAAACAAACTATGCCATGAATGTGGCCACATGATTGAGCATTTGGGTTGAACGCCACGCATCTTCACACTTGATAGCTCGTTTCCGAGAACACTTTTTAAAAATAATTGTCGTATTACAAGTTTATTATTTTTCCTGGTAACTTGGTCACATGTAATGACACAATGTGAAGGTTTTCTAATTTTTTGATTTTTTTTGAAATTTTTATGCCCGTTTCAAAATGCGGTCAAAACGACGGGAATGACCATTCCTAGCTAGATGTTAAATCTTGGAATTTTTTTAATGTTTCTCTCATTAAATAGATACTTATGTACCTAGAAATGATTTTTCAAAAAAAATAAAGAGCAAACTATGAAGCAGCTGTAGTTCAAATTTGACACGCTTCCTACTAAATCGGCGGAAAAATTTCTTTTTCACTAGAGGTGGAACAAAGCTTTTGACACCCAACAATTTGGTCAATTGTGCATTAAATATGGCCTAGTATTTTAGAAAAATGATTTTGTCTAATTTTGCAACAAATATATGGTAGGTCTTCACAAAAAAACTCATTTTGGGCACTCGGAAAATGAAAAATTGATTTTCTGTCCAAAGAAAATGAAAACTTCCTAGGCAACATTGTTTGATATTTCAAGATGCACCCTTGTTCACAATATGAGATCATTTGAACAGACTATGCCATGAATATGGCCATAATATTGATTATTTGGCTTGAAACCATGAATCTTCACAGATAATAGCTCATTTCTTAGAACACTCTTTTAAAAGAATTGTCGTATTACAAGTTTATTATTTTTTCTAGTAACTTGGTCACATGTAATAACACGATGTGAAGATTTTCCAATTATTTTATTTTTTTTTGAATTTTTTATGCCCGTTTCAAAATGCTGTCAAAACGGCGGGCATGACCGTTCCTAGCTAGTGGTTGAATCTGGGAAAACTTTTTGTGTTTCTTTGATTAAATAGATACTTATGTACCTAGAAATCATTTTAGGAAAAAATAAAGAGCAAACTATGAGGCCGCTGCAGTTCAAATTTGACCCGTTTCCTACTGAATGAGCGGAAATTTGTCTTTTTCACCAGAGGTGGATAAAAGCTTTTGACACCCAACCATTTTGACAATTTTGTATTAAATATGGCCTAGTATTTTAGAAAATTGATTTGGTCCAATTTTGCAACAATTATTTGGTAGGTCCATCACAAAAAATACTCATTTTGGGCACTCCGAAAATGGAAAATTATTTTTTTAGTCCAAATAAAATGAAAACTTTCTTAAGCAACATTGTTTGCCATTTCACTATGCACCCTTGTGCACAATATGAGATCCGTTGATCAAACTATGCCATGAATGTGGCCATAAGATTGATCATTTGGCTTGAAAGCCATTGATCTCCACACATGATAGCTCGTTTCTGAGAACACTTTTTTAAAATAATTATCATATTACAACTTTATTATTTTTCCTGCTAATTTGGCAACATATAATGACATAACGCAAAGGTTTTCCAATTTTTTGATTTTTTGAATTTTTTATGCCCGTTTCAAAATGCTGTCGAAACGGCGGGCATGACCGTTCCTAGCTAGTGGTTGAATCTTGGAAAACTTCTGGTGTTTCTATGATTAAATAGATACTTATGTACCTAGAAATGATTTTTGGAAAAAGTAAAGAGCAAACTATGAGGCAGCTGCAGTTCAAATCTGACCCGCTTGCACCTGAATCGGGGGACATTTGTCTTTTTCACGAGAGGTGGACCAAAACTTTTGACACCCAACCATTTGATAAATTATACATTAAATATGGCCTACTATTTTATAAAATTGATTTGGTCCAATTTTTGCAACAAATATGTTATAGGTCCTTCACAAAAAAACTCATTTTGGACACTCGAAAAATGATTAAAAATAGCTAGAAAGATCAGAAATGCATACAAATTGGTGCTCATCCATAAAATATGGTCTAACTTAAGTGAAAATTTTTGTGATGCCCTTTTGCAAAATATTGTTGATAGCTGCTTCACAAAATAACTCTATCTTTAGCACTTGGAAACTATTTTAAATCACTGATGTTCCGAACCAATCAGAACTCTTCCCACGCATCGATGACATGGTGCCCATCCATCCATCCATGTCTCCATCCCACATCCATCCATCCATCTATTTTAAGAAATAAAACTAAAGAACAATAAAAAGAGATACCCCACCCGCAGCCCAAACCCTAGCTCAGACCCCCCCATCGCACCCCTCCTCCCTCGTCCCCATCTCCCTTCGTCTCTCACATCTCACCTCGTCTCCCACATTGTCGCCGCCACCCACCCGCCGTTCCTCCCCAACCACTCCTCTGTACCTCCCACCTCAAGCGGATCCCCCACCTCCTCTCCTCCGTGCTTACCTCCCACCTCAAGTAGAGCCCTCTCCAGCGACCCCTCTCTCTCCCAGGACACATCTGTGCCGCCAGAGATGCCGGACGATTCTGGCGAACTCCGGCAACTCTCACCACCGCGCGGCACAACACGAGCTCGTCTCGCTCCGCTGGGTCTTCCCCCGGCAGGATTTGCCTCTCCCAGCCTCAAACGCTCACCCGTAGCCCTCCCCGCGGCTAGGATTTCGCGAGCAGTGGCGCCTCCATCTTCAGCACGGCTCCGGCGACTTTGGCGGCTCCTCCCCGACATCTGCCGCGCCCTCACACGCGGCTCAGCCCCTGGATGGTCTATTCCGCCCGGTGGCCATGGGGTACTTGAGCTCTCCTCCAGTGACTCCATCACCTCCTCTCTCTCTCTCTCCCTCTCTCTCTCTCTCTCTCTATGACTCTGCTTTGTTCTTTGGTCGTACGTATGCAGGAGGAAGGATGGATTGTAGATAGACTGGACAGCAAGGGTGGATGGAGCCTGGGAAGGGAGTGCTTGACCATGGCTGCTACTCGTGATGCATCAGCCATGGATCTTACTCTATGGCCGTAGGTGAGCTCGTCCCCTCCTCCTCTCTGCTCGATTGATTTGTTGGTACTAGGATTTGGGGTTCGGATGGGTTGAGGCAGTAGACTGTTTTGTGCATCTCAGTTAGAACTTGTTTATTTCGTCCCTGTGCCGTGTCATGCTAATTTTATTGCATCCTACTGTCATATCCAGTGGTTTTGTATTCTGTTGCTGAACTTGAATTACATAGCTAGGATGAAGTTACTGTCAAGTGTTTGCGTCCTTTTAACTTGGAGGATGCAGCGATTTGGGAGTGGGAAATGCCCCGGATTTTGGGTTCTAGATGGTCTGGGGCAGCTGAATGCCATGTTACCCTGTCATGTTAGTTTTGTTGCATCCTAATGTCATATTTAGTTGTTTTCTATTACCGAACCCCAGTCTACATGCTGGTGCAGTGCGAGGGCAAGCCCGATCTCCTTCTTTGTTAGTGTTGTCTGCAATAGATGTTTGGTGTTGGTTCTGCAGTATTTTTAGTTCAACGGCAGTTCCTTCGTTGTACTATGAATCTGCAGTAGTTCTTTCTTTCCAACACAAGATCAAAATATTAAGATTACAGATGCCAATCTCCTACACTACACTACAGTATGTCATGTCATTATACAACCCCAACATTTGGAGTTGTACTTGCTAGCTAATTAGCTTCAGACATCTCGTCTAGATAAGAGAACTTGTCTCCACTGTAGATGCAGTTCTTCAATGATAGTAGAGCAAACTAAATTTTACCAATTCTATCTTCTTTGATTAAAACAAATCCATGAAAGAGCTGCAGCAAACAGATTTTACCAATTCTATCTTTTGTATCAAAACAAATCCACGACAGTTCTATCTTCTTGTGTGTATTACACTGTTTTTCAGCCTAGTCTAGATTCATAAGCTAAGATTATATCATATGTTCTGCCTACTTTTGACTATGTGAAGCATTTATTTTCTGCTTCATAATGTCAACATTATCCCTGTGAAGAAATAACAATGTCAGAATCAGCAACTTCCGGTTTAGAAGTAATAGAAACAGATAGCTCTGTGCTACGAACTTAATTGGTTTCTGTTGTGATTTGGTTGCAGGTGAGGAAGGTGGACATGCTCGACGGAGTCACCATCTTGCGGTCTGAGAAGGTTAAGGATGAGATCGTCCTTGATGGCAACGACATCGAGCTCGTCTCCCGCTCTGCTGCCCTCATCAACTAGGTGAATCAGACATGACCCAAAACGTGTCTTTGTTCATGTGCATGTTGTGCTGCCTAATAATTTGGTTGATGTGATGCAAATTATATTGTATCATGTTTGCTTATGCTCTTTGCGTAAACCACTATGCTAGATGTGCTTAAATGTCATTGCAATGTCTTCAAATGTTGGATGTTGACTGTTCTTTGTTTGCAATGCATATATGGCTGCTTGTGTTGTTCAACATGATGCAAACAGTGCTACTTCTGCCGTTGTGCTGTTGTTGTTTGTGGTCTGCAACCTGCAGGGTTCAGACTGCTCCTTTGTGTTATTTTTTTTGCCTTGAGGTTGTTTCAAGTTTCAGAAGTGAGCAGTTTTGCATGGCTCAGATTTTGACGCCTCTGAATTAGCAGTGCTAATTATTCCCAGGTCACAAGAGTCCATGAGCGCTGCTGTTTTACAAGCACTAGTCGTTGTGGTCTGAAAATCCTAGAGTGGCTTGAACTACCGGATGCTTCAGCTTGCTTCTGCTTTGAATATTGCGGTCTGCATGCTTTAGTCATTGTACCCTTAGTTCTTTTTTGTAGGGAGCTATGCTTATCATCAGAAACTCTCGGTGATGATGTTATTCCTCTTTTGGTTCATGAGTTGCAATTA
Organism: Aegilops longissima; assembly: GCA_021605205.1. Taxonomy (NCBI): domain Eukaryota; kingdom Viridiplantae; phylum Streptophyta; class Magnoliopsida; order Poales; family Poaceae; genus Aegilops; species Aegilops longissima. The sequence goes on from CM038678.1 coordinate 27,711,524, forward strand.
TATACCACAGAATTCTACCCATGTGGTGGACTTAAGTATCTTAGTGACTTCATTTGATGTATGTATCTTTGTTAATTTTAAGCTTCTGTTGCTGTGAAAATGTACCTCACTGACCGTCTGTCTATTTATTGTGTACTTCTTGCATGAGGAGGTGACTAGTGATGTGGCGTGCCAAGCAGCAGTAGGGGAAGGGGGTCTCTTGCTCGAGGAGGCGGAGGAGTAGGGGCGTGCCCAGCCGGCAGCCCTGTCCTGCTCGTGGGGGAGGGGCAGGAGGGGTCTGCTCCTCTGCTTCCATTGCGACCGCGGCAGGTAGCTCCTCCATCTCCCTTCCCCTCTTCCTGTGCTCCCTACTTCTGCATCTAAGTTGATGAATATGTGATGCACTTGTCCCAAGGAATTTTAGAGGGATTTGTATGAACAAGTCACGTTTTTATTTTATTTTATTTAGGTTGTTAATTACCAAATAGAGAGAGAAGATGAGCTCCTGCTTGGATTTTTTTTCTGCCAGGACATGATTTGTATGTATGCAATCATCATCTTGCGTGTGCGAGTTGGTTCCTTGCTTGCGTGGCTGTCGATTTTCATTTCGTCGAACTCCACTCTAGCTACCTTCTTGTGTAATCAAATTTGCTCCTGTATGTATGACGCTGGGTAGTTCAACTCTAGTTTTCTTTCTAACTCATTCATATATATGGTGGAAATTGTGCAGGTTCCATGGTGCCAAGTGGCATCTGGCCATCTTGAACTGGAACTCCAGAAACAAGTAGATGTTGCTGCCGTACTCAATATTTTAAGTTGTTTTTTTCTTTTTTGAGAGAAGTGTATTAGGTTGATGAGATTAATTAGCTCAGTTGGCTAAAGTAGCAACAACAACAGCCATGCTTTGCCATCAACTTTATACCTGGATTGTACTTACATGCTTAGATAACCTTGTACGCATAGCTGGTCCGTTTAATTTATAAATGGTTATCTATTGCAGCTGTAGGAGCAACATTGCTGATGGCGATCGGTACGTGATGGTGGCTAGTGTGGTGGACAACCCAGAATATGTGGCCTCACAAGTGCACATGTACGTAGCTTTCCTCCTCAAATGCTTCTGTTTCTGCCTCAGCTACTAAGCCAATAAACACCAAATCTGGAATGACAAAGAGGATGATGCCTACTTGATTAGTGTTTTAACCATTTTGTTTGTTCATGCTGTGTGCATTGATTCCCATGAACTATAACCTGATTTGATGCTACCTTGTCTATTTTTTAAGATTACCTGATTTGATGCAAGGATTAAGGATGTAAAGAAAACCAATTTTGTCGCTCGTAGAGAATTGTATCTATTGTTGACAATGTTGTGTAAATAGAACACCTGATTGTCTTCTGTAACTTAATTTCCTTGCATTTTCAACTCTGATTTTGAATGATTAAGGTTACTTCCATGAACAATTTTGCTAAACATTTACCACATCTTCTTAAGTGTACCATAATGAATGTTTTGTTTACCTTTTTAGATCTTTTCTACCTCTTACATTTAGTGTTTCCATTGAAGTTGTTTGGTTCTGGTCTCTAATGCAGGTAGCTTTATGTCCACTCAATTACAAGAGCTCCGGGCCTAATTTTTTTGAAGTGTGAAGCCGTGCAAAGGAGTGCTTATCAAAGTTTTTTTCGGTTCTGTAGTTTGTTGAGCATGATCAATCTAACCAGTGGGAACAATTTAAGATGCACCTTTGTAATATTGTACTCCCTCCATCCGGAAATATTTGTCTGAGAAATGGACGTATCTAGACATATTTTAGTGTTAGATACATCCATTTTTAGTCATGTTGCGGCAAGTGTTTACGGACGGAAGGAGTAACAGGCTGTAAAAGACTAGTGCATGTTTGAAATAGTGATTATGTGTGTTGAAAAGATGTGAAATGGAAACTTGACCAGTGGGAATCACTTATGAATAAAATCTGAGCATTTTTGAAATTTCTGACATGTGGGACCGATCTATGGCATTATTACTAGTGGGACCAGCGCCAAAATATAATGATTGAAAATAGAAAATAAATGATTGTAAGAAGGCCAAGGCCCAAAAATAAAGAAGCTGAAATATTGGGCTTGGCCCATGTAGCCCACAAGAATTGACTTGGAAAAAAGCTCGAATTGTTGGGCTCAGCCCATCTAAAGCACCGAATTGACCAGGCTGAATCTAAGTAACGATCTTTTCAATTGGTCGCAATTTTGCCACGTCAGATTGCCACGTCGGATCCGACGTGGCCTGGGCAGACAGCCAGTGACCAAAACAAAAGGTTATGGGTTCAACGACCTTTTGTTTTTGTCGTAAACGTCTACGACCTTATCCCGAAGAAGGTCGTTAATTTCAGTTTACGACCGCTAGCTTTTGACCATCTGTTTTTTGTCACAAAAAGGTCACAAATGAAAAACAATGACCATTCAGTGACCAATAGTCAAGGTCACAAGTTGGCATATTTCTTGTAGTGAGTGGGGCACACGTGCAACAAAACAGATAGGTTGGCGATGGCGTCGAGGAGCAGGGTGACATGATCGTCAGGTAATCGACGCGACTGTGGGTAGAATTAGTCATCGGGCACCTGTGCTTAACCCTGTGCATTTTAAAACCGAACCAAAAAACCATACCAAAAATAAACCAAACCGAACCAATTTTATGATTTTTATGGTTTATGGTTTCGGTATGGTACGAACTTTTCATACCGTTTTTAATTCTGGTTTTTATGGTATATACCGAAAAACCGAAGTAAAAAATATATGTATATATCTTGAGGAGACAACCATACAAGTAGTCATTTTTTTGTACATAAGCTAGATTTTCTGTTGAGTGCATCCATTTTTCTTATAACGTAGTCATACTTCTCATGAAAAGAATGCTAAAGCATGTCCATAACCATCGAATCCATGCATGCATATACACTCGCATCTAGTTATATACTCTTTGTATAAAAAGATATTCCCTCCGTTTTAAAATAGATGACTCAACTTTATACTAACTTTAGTACAAAGTTGGGTCATCTATTTTGGAACAGAGGGAGTATGTGTTTTGAGTCATAAATTTGTAAACTATTATATGTCATTTTTAAATTCGCATCAACTTTGATTTTTATGGTATATACCGAAACCATACCGAAATAATTTAGTTTATACCAAAACTGGACCGTATATAAATTTCATACCGTATTAACCAAAGTATTAATACTGTATAAACCAAAAAGCCGTATAAACTGAACCATGTAAACAGTATAAACCCCGCGCTATGGATCAATATCGACCTAGATCACTACTCCTATATATATCCTTTGTAAGCTGTCGCATGGAATAAGTTGACCAGTTGTAAATCCTCGGTGTTTATAACCTCTCTCAATATAGTGAAGTTTTCCTGGCTCGCACTCATGATTTTTTCACCTGTGTACCGTCACAAGGTCGAAAGTTGAAAGGTGATCTCCTAGCAGCTCACGCCCGTCGTAGCATTTGTTCGTGACTGAGAGCTGCTGTTGAGTGTAAAGTTGTCTGTGCATGCCGTTCAGACTTCAGACCACTATTAACACATCTGTCACCGTCAAATGAGTCGATCTCTCATGATCAAAGTCATTTCCGTGTTCATCTTTTGGCCGCCGGACAGGCTTATTTAAGTGGTTGTTGCATTGTCATCAGTTTGGAGCTGGTATCTACTCCCTCGGTTCCTAAATATTTGTCTTTTAGAGATTTCAAATAGACTACCACATACATACGGATGTATATAAACATATTTTTAGAGTGTACATTCACTCATTTTCCTCCGTATATAGTCATTTGTTGAAATCTCTAGAAAGATAAATATTTAGGAAAGGAGGGAGTAGTCGATGATGGGTACGCACTATAGCAGTAGTCTGTGCATGAAAACTACGTCCACGTATGGTCCATGGGTTGATGAGCAACAAAAGGTTTAGCAAGCAGCACGTGCCTTGCAAAGACTAAAAATAGAGATGTAAGCTTAGGTTAGTGTCGTGCACATGCAACTGGTGCAACATAATTTTCTTGCGAAGACTGACACACACACTGTTGAGCACATTCAGCACCTGTCCTAGCATAGCTTAGCTGCCACTGGCCCCTCGCTTGTAGCGTTTGTGCGTGAATGAGACCAGCTGTTCAGTTTTTTTTAAACACCTCCTCATATATTAATTTAAAACAAAGTTATTATAATTGTTCTTTACAGCTTCCACACGTAGGATGGAACATTGTTAACAAGGACACTATCTGATCTACCTCAAAGGTGAACTTCGCAATTTGATGGGCCACCACATTGGCCTATCAGTTGATCTTGGACAGTTTAAACTTATTTATAAGCTTTGATATGCTCATGGCTTCCTTTTTCAAATCAACCAGAGGTGACCTGTCATAATTCTCATTTGCAAGGGCCGTAGCTATTCAGACCACTGCTAAACCGTGTCGATTGCTCACTATTAGAGGACTAACCACGACACTTATCGTGAAATAGAGGGGGTACTAGTTAACTTGCTTGTTCGTCTTGTTGAACGGTCTAGTTAGTAACTGTTTGCCGTCATCATTTGGAGCAAGGCGATCTGCCCCTTGCGGTCTGGAAGGAGGCACCTTTCTAGATCGAGCTAGCTTGATGATAAGCCCACACTATATTAGTACTATGCACGAAAACTACATCCGCATACGTAGGATTTAATCAGAAAGCAAAGCATTGTTTCCTCCGCGCCCCATGCAACAACTCCAATTAAGACAGATGTGGGTTTAGGTTTGCCTCGTGCACATGGGACAGGCACACCATTACTTTTTGTGAATGCGCAGCCTGCAGGATGCCTAGACTTGAGCTTTAACTTGATAATAAACAACTTGTATAAGTAGAGCCATCAGATCATCCTACATCCTTGATTGGACGGCTGTAGATCATGTGAGTGACCAGGAAGCGGCTTGCAATCTAAGCATGTGATCCTCATTCCATGTTAGAGTGTTTTGAAGTTGATTTGGATAGCGAAGAAAGCTTTATGTCTTCAACATGGTGGTTGCATCCTTTTAAAAGCAAGACCAACTGTGTCTTATTTGCCAAGTTCGTGCACGCCCTGCCAAAGTTCATCATTAATCTACTGAAGCATTTGAACTAACACGTTAAATGGACAATATCAAGCAAAGAATTTGTGTGATTTTCTGGTCAATACATCTACACGGGCATCAGATGAAAAATATACACATTAGTAAATTATTCATGATTGTTTGGCAAATGGTTCCTCCTCATTCTTGGTGATTACTTTTGTTATAAATCACAAAGATGATATTCGCATTGGACGACCATCCAAACAATTACTTTAAATACAACTAATAAGAAAAGAGGTATAATATTACTTCAAAAAGAGATATTTGAGATTCTATGGTGCATCATACTACAAAATTCAAAGTGTAGTATTAAGTTGATCAAGTGGTTAGTATGATTCAGCTCAGAGTTTGACTCGAGGACAACTTGGTAATTGCTAACTTCTAGTGACTCAAATCAATCAAGCAAGAAAATAAAAATCAATCAAGCATCCGTCGTCGTTGCTGCTGCATGGTCACATCTCCCTTCACGCCAGTATCCCTGGTCATACCGCCGTTGATGCACCGCCGCATGCCATCGCCTTTCTTTTTTGTTGGGCCGAGATCATCAGGTTGGTCTGCATATCCACGCACCACATTACGTCTACAGGTCGCCGGCCCTGCTCCTTGCGCCCACGACAGCCAAAATGCCAATTCCGAGCCAAATCTACCGGCTGTGCTGAGTCCCAGCTTAAACTGCACAAGATACTCAACAATACAAACTGTTACTAAAAAAGTCTTTCAAATGGCTGGTGCTTCTTCGTCATACAATCAAGCAGCACAATGGTTAGCGCTTCTTGGTCAAATAATCAAGCCGCACAAAGACTTAGTTGTACTAGTCATCAACCCGTGCATCAACACGGGCTAGTATGTGAAACACGGACATAATATGTAAATGTGAATGTGATTTACTGCATGTTTCATAACTTGGAAGAATTTCTCTGTAAGGTTTCTAAGAAGCATTTCAGAGGAGCTTGTACTGTTTTGATTTTACCAAAGCATAGGATTCACTATTTCATAAATCATTAGTTGTATACTCGACTCATATCTATGAGAAAAAGATGGATAGTATTTTAATGCCAAAATATTCAAACAATTCACTTCCATTTTAAGTTTGACATTAATATATATCGAGTAATATATGGCTCGTCCATTCAGTAAAAAAGGAATATGTTGGATAAACTTAAAAATAAATGTGTGCATCAAGTAGAATTTAGGCGACTAACGATCTTTGGCCAGCTACTGCAAGAAAGGTTAAGTAATTTATCATATATATTAAGAAAATGTAACCTCAAGTATTAAGAACTGTAAACATAAGATTTTCTTTGCCGAGTAAAATTCTATTTTTCTTGATTCCAATCTTGTGCCCAAATTAATAAAATATATAAAAATAAATAAATTGTATATTTGTAAAAGAATATCTTACCGTTGTGACCTGGAGATTCCATGTTTTTCTCGTTCTAAATTGTCCGATAGTGGCCGATTAGGTGGAGGCTGACAAATAGGATATGTATCAATTGTGTTCTCCCATTAGCACATCAGAACTAAGTACACTTGTGGCTCACAGAATAGAAAGGAAACATTATCATAGGTAATTGACGTACAGTGCAGACATGACCGTTCCACTACTTCTTCCAAGGGGATTGACACTGATAGAGTAGTAGATAAAATATTGTGTACAATTCAAAATCAAAGATCTTTGTACAACAGAAGTGTTATGACCGGCCAGGTCTATGGCCGCCGTAGGCCCACTACGCAGGCTTAGGCCCAAGTTATCTTAGATTTATTTTCAGATTATGGTTATATATACAGGTTGTAAGACTATTTTGAGAATTAAGCAATAAGACTATTCTATTGCCCGGCTTCCAGAGGAGCCGAAACCCTAAACCCTAACCGCCTCCTCCTCCTTGCGCCGCCGCCCCATCCGCAACGACGCCGCCGCCGCTGCCGCCCGCGCCAGCCTCGCCCACCTCCCTCCTTCCCGTATAGCCTCGCCCCGGCAGGCAAAACCTAGCTCCTAACACCTTGGTATCATCAAGCTCAGGTTCGACTATGTCATCACCACCACCATCGCCGTCGCTGCCGCTGGCCACCACCACCACCACCGCCGCCGCGTCATCACCTCTCGCCCCGGGGCCGCTGGGTCTCCTCCCCGGCGCATCCACCGGCCTGCCGCCGGGCACCACCACCGAGCCGCCGCCGTCTACATCACCGCTGCCGGCCAACTACACCCCGGAGGCCATGGCGGGGGTCCTCAACGATCTGGTGCTCGCGGTCCAGGGCATCCGGCTCTTCCTCGCCAGCCCGTACGGGCCGCCACCGCCACCCAGCCACGGCGCCTTCCCGCGGCGCTTCCGTGGTACTCGGTGCCGCCGCCCTCGCCGGCGGCTACCGGCACCTCAGCCGTCCGCCGCCCAGCACGGCTTGGCGCGACTGGGCGGTCCAGCAACCGCGGCATCGGCCGCCCCTCCGGCCGCCGGCCTGGCCCCACTGCCCGCCCAGCAGCAGCGGCGTCGGCAGCGGCCACCCGGCACCGTGGCGGCTGGCCTGCCCCGGTCCCCTCCGCGCCGGCCGCCCCGGTTCCCACACCACCGCCACCTAGCACCGGCCCGAGTCAGGTCCCTACCGGGGGGCTCCCGATTCAGCACGCGCGGTTCCCCTCGTCGCCTTCTCCGATTCCCGCTTGGCTCACCGGCACGTCCTCACCGCCGGTCTACACGGAGGCCGGAGATCCGTCGGTACCCATGCTGCAGCACGGTGCGCCGCCCTCGGCTCTCCGCATCGACGAACCGGTGGCCACTGGTGCGTCGACCCCGACACCACCGCGTTTCGCCCGGATCGACTTCGCCACCTATGACGGTTCAGAGGACCCCCTTAACTGGTTAAACCAGTGTGATCAGTTCTTCCGGGGCCAGCGCACACCAGCGTCCGAGCGCACTTGGCTCGCGTCCTACCACCTTCGGGGTGCCGCCCAGACATGGTACTACGCTCTCGAGCAGGATGAGGGCGGCATGCCCCCCTGGGATCGTTTTCGCGAGCTGTGTCTCCTTCGCTTCGGACCTCCACGGCGCGACAGCCCTTGTCCGAGCTGGGCCGCCTACCCTTCACCTCCACGGTCCAGGATTTCGCTGACCGCTTCCAGGCTCTGGCATGTCACGCTCCGGGGGTGACGGCTCTACAGCGGGCGGAGCTCTTCGTCGGTGGCCTTCCCGACCACATCCGCGTGGACGTCGAGATGAAGGGCCCCCAGGACCTACAGACGGCCATGTACTACGCTCGGGCGTTCGAGCAGCGCGCCCAGGCCTTGACACGGCCAGCAGCACCTCGGGGGAGCCGCTTGCCTCCACGACCTTCGCCAGCTGTGGCCGCTTCTTTAGCCGTCTCACCGCCGACCACACCGGCCGCAACACGGCCCTTCCGGCGCCTTTCGCAGGCTAAGCAGCTCGAGCGCCGCCGCCTGGGGCTATGCTTTAACTGTGATGCGCCCTATGCCCCGGGCCATGTCTGCCCGCGCCTCTTCTACTTGGAGACCGTCGACGAGGCGGAGGACGCTGTCACCGAGGAGGGACTCGGCGACCCAGCAGCCGCCACGGACGCGCCGGCACCCGCGCCCGCGCCGGCTACGGCCCTTGTCGTCTCACTTCACGCGCTGGCCGGCATCCGCAATGAGCGGACTATGCTTATTCCGGTCACGATCCACGGCGGGACTCTGGTGGCTCTTTTGGACACGGGTTCTACACATAACTTCCTCCCGGAGTCTACTATGCGGCGACTTGCCCTACAGCCCGCGGGCGGGGAGCAGCTGCGTGTCACTGTCGCTAATGGTGACCGCCTCCGCTGCCATGGACTCGCTCGGGACGTTCCCATTACTATCGGTGACGAGCACTTCACCATCACTTGTGCCGGCATCGATTTGGGCTGTTTCGACTTCATCCTCGGCGTCGAATTTTTGCGGACTCTCGATCCCATCCTGTGGGACTTCGACGCCCTGATGATGACCTTCTGGCGCATGGGCCGCCATCTCCGGTGGGAGGGCATTGGCGGCACCCCGGCGTCCCCCCCACTCCAGCTAGCCGCGGCAACCACGGAGGCCGAGCATCCGCTGTTGGATCACCTCCTGCAGCAGCACGGTGATTTTTTTGAGGAACCCCGGGGCCTTCCGCTGGCCCGGGTCTACGACCACCGTATCCATCTCCTGCTGGGCTCGGCTCCGGTGGCCGTACGGCCCTATCGGTACCCTCAGTTGCAGAAGGACGAGTTGGAGCGGCAGTGCGCACTCATGCTTGCCGCCGGCATTATCCGGATATCGACATCACCCTTTACGGCACCGGTTCTTCTCGTTCGCAAGTCGGACGGCACTTGGCGCTTCTGCATCGACTACCGTGCCCTTAATGCTCTCACACTTAAGGATAAGTTTCCTATTCCGGTGGTCGATGAGCTCCTGGATGAGCTCCATGGGGCGCGCTTCTTCACCAAGCTGGACCTCCGGTCGGGGTATCATCAGGTGCGCATGCATCCCGACGACATCGCCAAGACGGCGTTCCGGACTCATCACGGCCACTTCGAGTTCTTGGTGATGCCCTTTGGCCTCTCCAACGCCTCGGCGACATTTCAGGCCTTCATGAATGATGTCCTCCGGCCCTACTTACGTCGGTTTGTGCTCGTTTTCTTTGATGACATTCTTATCTACAGCGCCTCTTGGGCGGAGCACCTCCAGCATGTGGCCATCGTCTTCAACGAGCTTCGGGCGCATCATCTTCATCTTAAGCGCTCGAAGTGCTCGTTCGGGACACCTTCAGTCGCTTACCTCGGCCACGTCATCTCGGCCGAGGGGGTGGCCATGGACGCCGACAAGGTGGCGGCCGTCGCCGCTTGGCCGATTCCGCAGTCTCCGCGGGCTCTTCGCGGGTTTGTTGGCCTTGCGGGGTACTACCGGAAGTTCATCCGGGAATTTGGGCTCATCGCGGCTCCACTCACGCGCCTACTCCGTCGCGACGCCTTCTCTTGGGATGAGGAGGCCACGTCTGCATTTGAGGCCCTCAAGGGGGCCCTTACGACGGGACCCGTCCTACAGATGCCGGATTTCGACCTCCCCTTCACCGTCGACTGCGACGCCTCCGGTGCGGGGTTTGGTGCGGTCCTGCATCAGGGCGATGGACCCCTCGCCTTCTTCAGCCGTCCGTTTGCTGCACGCCATCTTAAGTTGGCGGCATATGAGCGTGAGCTCATTGGGTTGGTGCAGGCAGTACGCCACTGGCGGCCCTATCTTTGGGGTCGTTCCTTCCGGATCCGCACGGACCACTACAGCCTCAAGTTCATGCTGGATCAGAGGCTCTCGACGGTCCCTCAGCACCAGTGGATCAGTAAACTCTTTGGCTTTGATTTCACCGTCGAGTACCGGCCGGGTCGCCTTAACACCGTCGCCGACGCCCTGTCCCGGCGTGACGCCGATGTGGACGACGGAGCGGCCGATGGGACGGCCTTCTGCATCATCACCGGGCCCTCTTTCGCCCTCTACGCCGACATCCGCCGCGCGACGGCAACCGCGGCCGACGCCCTCCTCTTGCAGCAGCAGCTGGCGACGGGCAAGCTGGAGGAGCCGTGGCGACTAGCCGACGGCCTGCTTCTCCATGGGCGCCGCATCTTAATATCCACGTAAAGAAATCTACCATTCCATGTCAAGACAGAATAATTGAATTCTCATGCACGAATGGCCCTTTATTTGTGCCTAAAAAATTACATTATGAGAGATACTTAAAGAATGCTATTTTGGAGGAGGACAAACATGAAATAGGAGAGGCCTCTGAATCATCTTCGGCGCTATACTAAGATAACAGTAAAACCTGCACCCTGGATCAGTAATTCAAAATTATGGATGGTAATAAACATTACATATAAAATTATGCATACTCCAGGTCTCCAGCAGTATTGAAGGGAAAAAAGAATTGTGACATAACGAACAAACCATGGAGTCCAAAATTAAACAACGTGGTCGAGCAACTTGACTTAGAGGTAACATCATTTGCGGAAAATATGCATCTGTTGCTTCTGTAGAGATTGTGAAATAATGTTTTCTGAAGAAAAACTGAACATTGATAGAACGATTACTAAAATCTCCCTCCTATAGAGGTCAGTCTGGAACACTGGATATAAATTCCTTTCCTGCAGTATCTAATGTTGTTCTACAGTATCTAATGTATAGTATCTCCAGCGATGGTAGTCACAGTGTGGACAATGGACATCAGCCTTCAGGCTCTCTAATTTTACAGATTATGTACACTCTCTCTTTTCATAATTTGGGAGCAGAGAAAACCAATTTGTGATACATCACTTCCGCTTCGGTAGACCCCCCTAAACACGTCAATGGTTGTGATTACCCCATACCTCTTCATAATAAAGGGCATGTTGGTCGTTTTTGGAAGTATGTCGTCCGCATTAATATCTTCGATACGCGACCTATGTACGAACGAGTGCGCCGTTAAGACCACACACAACTGGGCCGGCCCACCAAGCGCTAGGCCACTGCCATTCAAAGCAAGACATAAAAATCCTGGAAAAAAAAGGGCGAATACCACTCCACTATGCTGCCACTCGTATTTAAAATAGCACAAAGTATATAAGAACACACTACGCCGGTGCTCAAAACCAATCCATGGGCCCATCAATCTCTCAAGAAATAGTTCATTTTATTCGCACTCGATCTAGCAACCTCTGGAATAATAAAGCTTGTAAAAAAACATGGGCGACCAGCTAGATAGTACAAGTTTTTATATTTAGATGAAGGGAAATAGCCTTTATGACTTGAACTTTCTATAAATATATAAATTATTAATTGTAGGCTTCCTGCCATTGTGGAGATATTTTCTAAAATGCCAAAACACCTCATTCACATGAGGCATGTGAGGAAACAACAAAACCAGGCGTTTCATCAAAATGCCTAAAAAAATATTAAGGCTACTAAAAAGAACACCTCAAAATACTTTTTATGCACGCATCATGCCATAGAAGACAACATCCAGTCGGATGTTTTTCTCTAACAAGATAGGGCCATCTTAGATTTTGACACAGGGACCTCATTTTTGATGGACCAGCCCTGGAACACACGAACACCCCAGCTCCAAGGAGGAAAAACGTTCATCTATTTGAAAAAAAATCACGAATTTGACAAACAAGTTCACAAAATTGAAAAAAAATCATTGATTTAAAAACAAGTTTAGGAATTTGAAAAAAACACACAAATTAAATACTTTATTCACAGGAGGCCGCCCGACTGGACCGACTCACTGTCATTCGCGGAAACAGGGAAAAATAAAATAATAGTTCGAAGCACCTCTTTAATTATGATTTTAAATATATTTTTCAAACATGACAAGGATGCCTACCATGGGCATGCCACCTGTCATAAGTTGAGGTCATTTAATGAATGTCCAAAAAGACACCATGTTCAATGGAGGGTGTTCGGTCACAAGGCTCCATCTGAGAGCATGTTGTTTCCCAACATCCTTGAAATGTCCTCATTTTCTCCATGGCCTTGCATGTCAATTTGTTTTGGTTTTTGATAAATTTTGTATTTTTTGGAGATTTCTTGGTAAAATAAACGGATAAATGGCCATACGTGTCACAACTTACATATTATGTCAAAAATCGTTCAAATCTGACACAGATGCCTACACATGTCCACCTGTTTGCAAAATTTGGTGTTATTTCAAGTGTCCAAAAATAGATCGTATTTAACCAAGGGTGTTCAGATAGGCCTAAAGCCCAGAAGGCCCCGTTGGGAGCACGTATCTTTTGACATCCTTGAAATGGCACAATTTGTTTTCTGTGACTTTGTGCGACCAATTCAAGGCACAATGCCAAGCTGTTTTAGTTTTCGAATCTTTTTGCATTTTCTTTAGTTTTCTCGGTCAAAAAAGACCGATAAATGGATGAATGTGTCACAATTTGCATAGGGTGTCAGAAATCATTCAAACCTGACATTTATGCCTTCCATGGACATGCCCACATGCTTACAGAAGTTGGGGTGATTTGAAGGATGTCCAAACATAGACCATGATCAAAGGAGGGTGTTCAGGTGAGAGTACATTGTTTCCCGACATCCTTGAAATGACCTCAATATTTTTCCATGACCTTGTATGACCAATTCAAGGCAACAAAAGCATATTTTAGTTGCACCAGAAGCAAATCCTCGAATTGATTGAAACATGATTTCTTTGTATTGAAAACGCGTGTTGCATCAAAATAATATTTGGTATGCATCGAAAGAAAGCAAATTCTCTGTTCGAGATCTGATGGGATAAATAATTTTATCCAACACAACACAGTTTTTGGTAAAGTCAGAACATTCAAAGCAAATTGATTAACTAAAGGAAGCATATTTTCATTAAGGTGGAAGCAAATTTAATATGCGTCTGATTTTAGGAGCATGTATGGCGTACAGAATTTTATTGAACTTTAATTTATACGTGCAAACTACCTATGGGAAGCCACGTTCTCAAGTCAAATCAAACCAGCCAAAGCTGTCTCATCCAACGATGGTGGGCTGGCCTAGCACTTCCTGACAGAAAATTAGGCTGAGAAAATTCACAATGATAACTGTAAAACAAATAACCAACACAGCAAGTGTGCTGTTCTAATTGGTTACTGTCGGTGGAAGTAAAATCAAGAGGTTTGGAATTCAAATACTACCTCACACTTATATTTTTTGAATTTTCAAAAAAATAAAAAAATGAGCCAGGCCCATGAGGGAGGGATTTGGATTGGTTGTGTACGTCTAAACTAGTACGTGACACATACGGAGGTGGGTATACCATATGATTAAATGACCATACCGTCCTTATACGGTTTGTGAAGGGGGTCTACCGAAGCAAGCTTCATCTAGAAAATAAGAAAGATGTTACTTCTTCCCAGGCATTTTTAGCATGCAGGCACATTAGTATATGTTACTTCTTCCCAAGCTAGTGATTCATGTTTGATCCGTGAAAAATCTGCAGCTCTTAGTTTCAACTCCAAGGTTGGCGCTGACGCCATTGCTGACAAAATTGAAAGATAAAATATATCATTAAAAGCCTGACAACGAATTCTTGAGAAAGGGAAAGAAAGGGAGATGTATGTACTGGTGTGAGGTGAAGTAGAAAATCTATGCGAGTCTAGTCGTTCAGTTCATGCGAGCAAGCAATCGTGGGACTGCGGAGAAGGAGAGGCCGGATCAGGAGCGAAGATTGTGGAGAACCCTCACCAAAACTTCAGAAGAGGAGGCGTCAACCCATCATTGTCTTGGGCGAGATGCAGCTTGGGAGGTGACAACACCGGCGGAGGAGGCGGCGGAGACCTCAGCCAGGATCCCAGGAGCATGGCAAGAGGAGAGGGTATGGCGACGGAGACCTCGGTCAGGAGCATGCCAGCGACCATGGTAGGCGGCGGCGAATTCTGCAAGGAGTAAACCAAATAAAGGTAGGGCAGGGAAGAAATCACGTCCATCTATTCAGGACGTATGACACATCAGTTTTTTTTCCTTTAGCAACCCGGGAGTTTTTTTTTTCCTGTGGAGGTACATGTGGGACATCATGCATGGACTCTTTCTACATCTAAGGGTTGTCAATATATATTAAGGAGATCTAATGGACAATAATCTTATTCTCAAGGATTAACGTGGAGTCTTTGTTGGTGCTTCTGATTAGTAAATATAAATACTAGTCGTCAAAAGTTGGGGTGATTTGAAGGATGTCCAAACATAGACCATGATCAAATGGCCTTTAAAAATTTCTTGTTAAAGATTTCTTTTGTCCTAATCAATATAAATTCATCAAGTGGCCTTCTATTACCATGGTTATTCATTTTTTACACATTTTTTTATAAACTATACATAAATATAACTTGCTGGTAATATAAAAAATTCTACAAAAAATAGCATTAAAAAATTGCACATAAAAATGATGGACTTGTTAAATATTAGCCTACATTGTTGGAAATTTTTCTTATCACTACTCAGTCTCCAACAATATGCAATTTACGCTTCTAGAACGTTTTCAATTACCAAATCGTTTCTGCTGCACCAACACAATGCAAGTTGACGGTGCACACTTCTCTCTGTTTTGTATGCACAACAGTATTTATATATGCAGCACAATAGGAAAGGTGACTATAAATTTAAGGAAGTCATAATACCATATTTAGATTTCCACTATTCTTATCGAAAGCAATCCTTACCGTCAAAATTAAAATATATGTTAATAGATAAATTTATGTAGTAGACTTTCATGTCACCCAACATGGTGTTTTTTTTTCTTTTGAAACCATGTGCCACGGTATCCTGCAATAATCAAGATGAAGTAAGAATATATATTTTTCTACTATTAAAACTTCTAATAGTTGACTGGCGATGAGAAGCATTTGTTTCTATAGTTCATTATATAACAACCTTATGGCACTTCAATAAGAAACAAAAGAACACACAACTTCAATTCTGTCCTTCTGGTTTAAAAATTCCAGGAATTACTTTTGAATAATGTGGCAACCCCAGGTCAAACCTGTTGTTCGCATTTCGACATGCTCCTTCTGGACTCTGAGCTGTATGAATCGATGCACCTTCACTATGACAGAGGCGCAGATCAAGGTGCTTGAGTAACTGCTTGTATGCCTTTTCGTATAACTTTGTCTCCATTTATGTCATGGTCAGGTTATGAAGTTGGTGCCAAATTGATTGTTCATGTTAGTAACCGTAGTGGAAAACTACATAAGAATTCTAGCAGGTCCGAACCTTCTACATGAGACGAATAAACCTGAGAAGGAATAACCTCCGGTAGATTGAATAACTGAAAAATGGATGATGTTCTGAAGGAGAACATATCATGTGCACATACTAATTTTCAGATTCAGATTTATCTTCCATGTTAGATTTTATATCATACATATACAGTGCCAGAAATCAATCTCACACATATGACACAATTCAGTGACTCAATTCAGTATCATCATCGTCGCACAGATTTTACATGGATTCCAATTCTATGTGGTGGAAGATTAATGCCCTGGAAAATATGTAGATCAGTATTAAGATATGATTGCACCAATTAATTCTAACCTATGGGCATCGGACGTGCTAGCCTGCTGATCTTGTTTCGCCACAGTACAATATGCACGAATCAGTGACGTGCGTGATGTTTATGCTATGGAGATGGATGTGAGCCCATCATCTGCAATTGAAGCTGCTTCAGAGTTCACACTACTCCTGGTCGAACACGCAGCAACTGCCATAGACCAAGAGAAATGGAGATATGGTAACTCACACAGATAAAGCTTGAGGTATGATATATTGAGAAGAGACAATAGATGGGGGATTAATTACTACTACTGGTAGAGAACAAATTTATTTAATGGAACGATTGTGATGATCTAAGCTATAAATTCTATTATATTTTTACAAATATACCTGCTGTATATACTCGTGTACCATTTATGGAGCAACCGACATAGACTTCACTTCAAGCTCATACTCACGCCCGCATCTGTGGTAGTATTGCACTGCAGAATATATATGTACATTGTGAATATCATTTGTATATAATAGATGATTGCATACCTCAACAGCAATGTATGAAGGTTTTGATTTTCCTGGTCCATTGAACTGGACGGTAGCAGCCGTGGCTTGCAGAACAACGCGTCCCAGCAGCGCTGACTTGAACAATCCAGGTTGTGTGATGTTTCCATGTCCTATTGCGCCCAGAGTGCTGTGTCTCTCGTGCTATTGCTTTCTCAGTAGATAAGTTGTACTATATATTGTACAGACCTCTCTGTGAAAATACCACGTGGGATCTAGCATCCAACAACCTGGGAAGTAATAGGAGAGAACGCTCAGATTTTCCATCTTTTTTCTTTCTGATGAATCACGAAGAGGCCTAGGTGAGTACGACTCACACAACTATCTCGTGGCCAGCCCAAAAGTTTTTTTTTATTTCAAACCTCTGTTTTTTTCTCTCACGAACCTAGGACAATTTTGGAAGATCTAGACCGTAATAATTAGGTCCCACCAAATTAACGGCTGCTAATTACTGATTAACATAGGAATTTTTAGGGAGTCTGTAATTAGTATAGGTATAGATAGATAGATAGATAGATAGATAGATAGATAGATAGATAGATAAATAGACTAGTCGTCAACCGTGCATACGCACGGGCTGGTGATCTAAAATTTTCTATCAATCTGTATTTTGAAAAAATGTGTCTTTTTTATAAGGACCGCTATACTTGAAAGATATTCTAAGAATATGCTTGTAGAGTCACAGTGATTTTCATAAGAATGTATGCATATAAGTTAAATGAAATCATCATGTAACATGACCTAGCTAAAATGCTAATGACACAGAATCACGATATATTGCTAAATGTTCTCTAATATGAAGATACAATCATGTGTGAATAATTTCCGTAATTGTTGTTTATTGTGTAGAGACGCCCAATATATTGCTTATTTTCTGATGTATAGGGTATATGACTTTTATACTTGTAACTACTCAAAGAAAATTGAACAATAAAAATTCTAGATAGTCGTGCAATTTTATTTCCATTTCCCAAATTATTTCTCGTTTACGCTAATATATCTAGAATGATATCTTGAGGCAATTCTAAGACTCAAACTATAGAACATTAGAATTTATATGTGACATCTAATATTAAATAGCACACATAAACTTCTCTAAATTCCATTACTAATATATATAGAAGTTTTGAAAAAGGTCGAGTTATTATATGTAGTAACTTAAAATGTTTTGACAAACCGTTTCATAACAGTAACTTCTAATACTTTGTAAGCATTTATGTTACGAATATCAAACATGAAATTAAATAGTATTGTTTATTATGACCATGTATGAAAAATCGTCCTTAAATATTTTACTTTAAATATGATATTTTTCATCCCGTAGTAAGTAATTCGCCTTTCGTCCAACTCCTACAACGAATGTGTAGATAAATAGGCGGTTCTAGAAATCCATATTGACTAATGACTGTGAAAATCTGACCATTAAATTGTATGCTGAAGAGCAGAAGATATGGGTCGTGATAAAAAGTGTAGAGTTTCGAAAGCTTGGTTAAAACACGCAGTGGTGGCCTTTGGAGAGCCTAAGGTAGGTAAAAAGCTACTTACTTGATCGACGAAGTCTATACATAATAAGTATCCTTTAGAATCATAATAAATCGTTAGAGGATGAAAGTGAAACAATATGGTCGATTCATTTGTTCATAACTATACATTAATTTTGCATTCAAAGTCTAGATCCTAATAGTGATGTCGAAGTTGCCAAAAGAATACTACTTTTGTTGTGGGAAATTATCTGTCGGGCCAAGAGAAAAGAGAGATATTTAGAAATCCTAAACCCAGTAGCCATTCAAACATGGTACCGGCAATAGGAAAACTATGTGCAACCCAAAGGAAATTAGCTAGTGACACATACCAGCTGAGAAACTCCTCACCCACATGTGAGAAAATGAAGGAAATATAGGCCCGAAGGAAATAATAAAAAATATTTAACAGGATATATGTGCATATGCACACTGGTCTAAAAAATGAAACAAACAGAAGAAGTAATGCAAAAACAATGTTTTTTGCTCAAAATGTCAAAAGAGTGGTGCAATAAAGCAAACCTCTGGTTGGGCAAGCGCTCACACGATTGAGGCTAGCCATTGTTGTGACGCTGATTCAAATATCCTTCCCAGGCTGAAAATCTGACTACTGCCATGTAAATAGGAAGCAAAATGCTGAAGCATGTAAAGAGCGTGAGCAAAATTTCCTTTCAATGGTGGAGGCCCGATCATCTCTTGTAGACGATTACTTTGTGCTGACTGCACGCTCACATCAAATCGGCCATGTTATTTCTGGCCGTTCATGGACTCATGACTTGGACCTACAAGCTATCTTGATTCAACCAAGTACATCACAAGTCTATGTCAAAGAATTTGTGACATCATGTGCGTGTCTTTTCCCAAATAGACCGAAGGGATTAGCATAATATAACTCCGTCTCAGAGCGGAATCGATCCAGCAGCCTGCTATCTTCTTTACATTCATGTTTCTACCGTATATTTTCAGCTGCTGTCAACATCGATCGGCTAGGAAATAATCGAGCTATCCTGCCAGAAGGCACCCTGCTGCAGCTTTTCATCTCCTACCAACACCAATCGGCAAGGAAGTAATCTAGCTGCATAAGGGCGCCACCTCAACCTACCTCCTTCAGCTTGAAACAGATGATAGATATTTTCCCATGAAAGAAGAGAGACTCGTTGGGTTATTTTTTTCATGGGAGAAGAGAGCGTTGATGAGAGGGGAGAATAGTTAGATAGAAATCATGGCGATTTTTTTTTTGCGAGAAAACTTTCAATCTATTCATCTTCCATCACGGCAGTACAACGAACACTAGAAATAATAAAAATTACATCCAGATCCGTAGACCACCTAGCGACGACTACAATCACTGAAACGAGCCGAAGGCGCGCCGTCATCACCCCTCCCTCGCCGGAGTCGGGCACAACTTGTTGTAGTAGACAGTCGGGAAGTCGTCGTGCTAAGGCCCCGTAGGACCAGTGCACCAGAACAGCAACCGCCGCTGATGAAGAATAACGTAGATCGAAAGGATCCAACCTGAAGACACACGAATATAGACGAACCACAACCAGATCCGAACACATCCACTGAGGATAGATCCGCCGGAGACACACCTCCACACGCCCACCAACGATGCTAGACGCACCATCGGAACGGGGACTAGGCGGGGAGACCTTTATTCCATCTTCAGGGAGCCGCCACCGTCTCGTCTTCCTGAGTAGGACACAAACCTTAACAAAATTTGAAGAAACGACTAACAACGGAGCCCTCCCGCCGGCCCTTGCCAGGATCCACCACGCCCCCATGGCCCTAGGGCCACCGGAGACGAGGCGGACCTGCGGCGGAGCCGACGAGAGGCACGAACCCTAGCTTTTCTTGGAGGAGGAGGCGACGGCTAGAAAGAGGCTCTATGCGACTCGGTTGTAGAAATCATGGAGATTGATACCGTGCAGCTCTAGGTAGTTGGAGATTGAGATGTGAGTTTTTCTCCTTCTACTGATCCAGACGTGAAAAGAGGCGTGCAGTTGTAGATAAATTGGGATAGAAGGTTTTTTTATTTCTATTTTTTGACCGACCAACATTATGGGCCTTGGGCGTTTTCTATGGGAGTATTTTACTTTTATATTTCAACCGAAAAAAGATTATGGGCTTTGATTTTTTTTACTGAATAGATTTATGGTTTTGAGAGAGAGAGAGAGGTGCTTTATGGGGCTTGACTTTTTTTCTAATGATTCTATGGTTTGAGAGAGAGAGATGCGTGAGAAAGAAAGAAAAGAGACGTGAGAGCATGAGCCAGCCAAAAAAAAAGAATACGTGACAGTTGTGAGTCCGTAGGAGTTCTCCTATTTTCATAACCAAGAAAAGAGATGGGGAGTTGTAGATAGATTGTGGTAGAAGCTATTTAAATCATTTTTCTTATTTAACAGATCGTGAGAGAGTTATTTACATGAGAGAGTTTTTTTAAGACACGTGAGAGATTGGGTCATGGGAGAGAGATAAGTTACTTTTTTTATTTTGGAGAGATAAATGAGAGGTGGAGTAGGATACCTGAGTTTTTTTTCTATGAGGCGATCTACATCGTAATAATTCTTAGTCCCACCTGATTAACGGCTCGTAAAATTTAATTAACGTGGGAATTTCTAGGAAGTGCCAAATTAGTATAGGTATAGAGGTATAGATAGATAGATAGATAGATAGATAGATAGATATAAGATAAGATATAAGATTGGGGGCGGGGTTGGCTGCATGATTGAATCTACTTTTCGACCCATTTTGCCTTTCTAGGTTGGCGGGATATAACAGCAATATACCCAAAAGCCCCTAACGCTGAATATACTGTATGAATTTGGGTATGGTGTTGCTGCATCTGGACTGTTGTATCACAAAAATTTGTTTGATGTATCATAAAAGGACTCATGATTTCACATGTTCAATGCTTTGGTGTTAACACAAGTCAGAAACATGATGTATAATCAACATGCACAGTCGGTGAGCCGATGCGCGATGGAATTGTAGACCATGTAAATTTTTTACAGTCAAATCAGTTCACATTGGAGTAGTCTGCTCTTACGTCTCGTACGATATGGAATTGAGCTCAAACTGATGCGTGGCCAGTGGCAGCACCAGATTTTGTCTGAGCATCACTATTTGGCCTACACCGCAGATGACAATAGAACATGGAAGCTCCTCAAGCAAAAGACAGTCTAAACATCAATTGGATGGCACAAAGAGCGGACAAGATGATTCGCAACCCCGAGTAAGTAATAGTTATCCCTGACGTTTCAGTGCTTGCTTCTTTCCCTATGTCTTTTATTCCTACATTTTGTCGCCATGTATGGTGGATTTGTCATTTACATTGAGACACATAAATAAAAGGAAATATTTGTGTTACCAAAGTGTAAAACATGAATAAGTAAAGTGGGGAAGTCTATCGCTTACGCAGAGAGAGGTGGGACGATGGATATTTATAAGAGGAAGGTGGGGTAGTGGATGATGCGAGGAATGCACTAAGCTCTGTAAGCTGACTGGCCCCGCTGACATGAATGTGCATGCAGGCTCCACATGCCGGGGAGGTCGGGGCCCGCTGATCGTGACAACATGCACGTTCGGGGACTGTTTGTGTTTGTGTCGTCATGCGTCTCGCCGGTGTGCACACACATTATAAGCAGATTCAGCACATGATGTTTTTTTAAACGTCACTGGAGCCGAACTGCCCATCTAAACATTTCATTTGGCCAAAATGGTAAAATTAGCAAGTTGGACTCACGCGCAAGGCTTACAGAGGCAAAACCCCGAGACGCAAAAGCAAAAGGAAAACCGAAAGACAGACGCAAGGATTTTTTTTTATTTTTTTAGAAAAGGAGGATGACCCGGCCCTCGTACCAATGCTTAACATCTAGAAACTGGGGCCCCAACTAAGCCACCTGCTCTGGGGCACTCACCGGTTCGGCACCCTCTTAGAGGCTGCTGCCGCCATCTTTCACCGATCCATTTTCAAAGCATGTACCGACGCATCAATTGGCAGGCCTGCAGTCGACGCCACCACGACGTCAGACAACGCCACCTCCCTACACGCGTCCATCATCATACATCCGGTGCCGAGACCCTGCTGCGCCACGCCGCCGAGACTCCACAACGCCGCAGCAAACAAGAAATGCCGCTCCACCATTAAAACAGTAAAATTGTCCATTGGTCTCTTGATCCAATGCACACCTCCAAGAATGACGCCCCCAAGGAGGGAACGACACGAGAGCGCCGCCATCATAAGATCAATTGATCAAGGGTTTTCCCCGGAGGTATAGGGAGGAACTGGGAGCTTCACCTCGATGATGCCTTCAAGAAGGAAACGATGCAAGGGCGTCGTCATCACCGGCTTCGGCCACCGGCCGAAGACTAGGTTTTCACCCGGATCTGTCCCAAATAATCTAGCCGACAACCTGTTCACCGTCTCGACCGCCTTCAAAGCCCCAAATCTAGCCGCCTAGATCCGGCGACCATCTGCAACAACACTTCCACCGTGGGAGCCCTTGGCACACCGGCCACTGCCTGAGGGTGCCACCACTGGAGCCTGGGAGGAGGGCTGCCACCCCACCTCTACAAACCGTGAGAACCGTCGAGTGGGATCCCGCACGCTCGTCACCGTCTCTGATCCGAACCAATCCGGAGACCATCGCCGCTACAGATTCGCCTTGGACAGGGACAACACCACGCTATGCCACCGCGGGCAGCCCAAGCTTCACCTGCCGCCACCTTCCAGAGCCGCCGCCCCCGGGATCCAGGCCGAACGTCACCGACGCAACCGGCCACCGCAACCATGGCCGCCGTAACCACGCGGACGTGCCTAGCGGCCCGCACCACCCGGACTCCCACGTCGCCTGCAGCTCCGCCGCCTCCGCCCGCCACCATGTTGTCGCCGCGACCCAGATCCGGGAGAGGCGCCCCGGCGCCGATGGGTGGCCTGCCTCAACCGATTTGGACAGTACGGGAGGGAAGTAGTCCTTCGCCGCCGCCGAGAGGCGCCCCGGCGGCTTCCTCCGACAGCGACGGAGGGAAGGACACGGAGGAGATAGCCCGGCGGCACAGATGGGATCCCCGCCCAAGTCGCCCTAGTAGGGGGCGACGCAGGAGACAAGGGGGGGACCATCAAGAGACGCAAGGATTACAGAGGCAAAAGCCCAAGACACAAAAGCAAGACGAAAACCAAAAGAAAAAGAGGAAGGGGAGGTTAACGACAAGCGGACCGAAACCCTAGGAGCTGACGGTAGAGCCTTAACCCCAAACCAGATGAGGACTTCTGCGAAGTCCCTCTTGACACCAAAAGCAAGGAACCACTAGGACCGAGAATGATGTGGGACCATGCATGCACTTGCCAGTACAAGGAAATTCTCCGACACGATTGGAAGGCCTCGGATAGCTGAGACGGTGAGATGACACCGGTGTGCCGTCGGTGAGATGAGAGGACATAGCACAACAGAGACCCGTGACTCAATTGCACCGGCCCAGATCGAAGGGTGAGATGCAGACATGGCCTTCTCGGAAAATTCAATACTCTTGCCAAGCACCAGCAAGGCGAGGATCATCACCGGCATGGTCGAAAGGCATCGGATACCTAAGACAGTGCAAGCGGCACCGGTGTGCGGTTGGCGAGGCCGAAGGACAAAGTTTAGCCCGAGACCCCGCGACACCGGTGTACCGTCACAAGGTCGAAAGATGAAAGGTGATGTCCTAGCACCTGTTCGTGACTGAGAGCAGCTGTTGAGTTTCAAGTCGTCCGTGCATGCCGTTCAGATAAATATTAATACATCTGCCACTGTCAACCGAGTCCACCTCTCACGATCAGAGTCATTTGTATGCTCATCTTTTGGCCGCCAGACAGACTTAATGAAGTGGTTGTTGCATTCTCATCATTATGGAACAGGGATCTGCCCCTCGGGGTCTCCAAGGAGGCAGATATAGTCGATGATGGGAACACACTATAGCAGTACTGTCTGCATGGAAACTCGTCCACAAATGGTCCATGGGTTGATGAGCAACAAAAGATTTAGAAAGCAGCTCGTGCCTTGCAAAGACTAAAAATATAGATGTAGGTTTAGGTTGGCTTCGTGCAAATGCAACTGGTGCAACGTTATTTTCTTGCAAAGACGGTTTGTTTCGTTGTGGAGCGAAGCAAAGCGAGCGAGACGATCGTCTTCTGCGTCCTTGCCGCTGGGCGAATGCAAACACAATGATGAGCACATTCAGCACATGTCCTAGCATAATAGCTGAGCTGCCGCTGGGCCCTCGCTTGTAGCGTTTTTGTGCGTGAATGAGACCAGTTATTCAGTTTCAAGTCCTTCCATGCTGTTGAGACCACTGCTAAACCGAGGTGACTGCTCACCATCAAACTACTACTCCCTCTCTATCATATTAAGTGTTTAAGTGTCGCTCAAACGATTGTATCTAAATGTATTTCAATACTAGATACATCCTTTTGAGGCATACTTAATACGATATGGGGCAGATAACTTGCTTGTTCGCCTTGTTGGCAGTGGGACAAGCCTCGTTAATAACTGATTGCCGTCATCATTTGGAGCAAGGCGATCTGCTCCTTGCGGTCTCACAGGAGGCACCTTCTCTGTGCATTCAGCTAACTTGATGATAAGCTTCCACTGTACTAGTACTATGCACAAAACTACATCCACAGACGTAGGATGATTTAGTCAGAAAGCAGAGTATTATTTCCTCATCGTCCCATGCAACAACTAAATTAAGACAAATGCGGACTTAGGTTAGCCTCGTGCACATAGGACAGGCACAACATTATTTTTCGTGAATGTGCGTTGTGCAGAACGGCTAAACTAGTGCTTTAACTTGATAATAAACAACTTATATAATTAAAGCCACCAGATCATCGTACATCCTCTGATTGGACGGCTGTGGATTATGCGAGTGACCAGGATGGTCAATCCACTAAGAAGGATAGATGTGTAAATTTGAAGCGGTTTGTGATCGAAACATGTGATCGTCGTTCCATGTTACAGTGTCTTGAAGTGGATATGGATAGAGAAGGAGGCTTTATGTCTCCAACATGATGGTTGCATCCTTTTAAAAGCAAGACCAATTGCGGCTTGTTTGCCAAGGTCGTGCACGCCCCGCCAAAGGTCATCATTAATCTACTGAAGCATTTGAACGAACATGTCAAATGGACCATATAATATTTTATTCATAAAAGCAAAGATTTTGTGATCTTCTGATCACTACATCTGCACGGGCTGGGCTGAGCAACCCTCCTAACTCATTTCCATCCCTTCTTGTATACATGGCTTAATGAGTTCGTGTAATCCCATGTTGTAACTCTCTCCTTCTATCAATGAAAAGATACGCAGCCTTAACGTATTCATGAAAAACATCTACACAAGCATCAGATGAAAAATATAACATACTCCCTCCTTTCCTAAATATATGTCTTTTTAGACATTTCAATGATAACTTCTAGGGCCTCTCATGAATCAAGCAAGAAAATAAAAATCAGCTGAGGATCCGTCGTCGTTGCCGCTGCATGGTGACGTCTCCCCTTGCGCCAGTATTTCTGGTCAAACCGCCCTTGATGCACCGCCGCACATGCCATCACCTTCTGTTTCGTTGGGCGCCATCATCAAGTCGGTCTGCATATATATGCACGGACCGCACTACGTCTACAGGTTGCCGACCCTGCTCCTTGCGCCCATGACAGCCAAAACGCCTATTCCGAGCCGAGTCAATCGACCGTGTTGAGTCCCTGCTTATTGATTCCTTATACGTCGTACTGATGCATGTCTAGAGAGACATGCGTCTCCGTGAGCTGATGAAAGTGCAGAAGACACCTCAACCCATTTTCCCTAGGTTGGCGGGATAAAACGGCGGTATACCCAAAAACGGCGGGATAAAACGGCGGTATACCCAAAAGCCACTAACGCTGAATATAGTATATGCATTTTCGTGTAGTGCTGCTGCATCCGTACCAACGTACCGTTGTATCACAAAAACAAATGGCCCAAATTAATTTCATGTACCATAAAAGGACGCATGATTTCATATGTTCAATGATTTGGTACTAGCACAAATCAGAAACATAATGTATTGGTATTAGCACAAATCAGAAACATAATGTATTATCAACATGCACTATCTGTGAGCCGATGCACGATGGAATTGGAGACCATGTAAGTTTTTACTGTCAAATAAGTTCACAATGGAGTAGTGTACTCTCACGCCTAGTAGGATATGGAATTGAGCTCAGACTGTTGCGCAACCAGTGGCAGCATCAGTTTTTGTATCAGCATCGCTATTTGGCCTACATCTTAGATGACAATAGAACATGTAAGCTCCTGTAGCAGAAGAGGGTCTAAACATTTGTTGGATGGCACAAAGAGCAGGCAAGATGATCCACAACCACGAGTAGGTAATAGATATCCCTGACGTTTGAGTGCTTGCTTCTTTCCCTCTGTCTCTTATTCCTACATTTTGTTGCCATGTATGGTGGATTTGTTCCATGGGTAATGCAATTAACAACGATTTAGAAAGCAAAACAACTTTTCTTCAACGTCGCAGGACCTTTGCAATGACTAAAATACAGATGTATGCTAAGGGTGCCCAGTGTCCTGCTTGCATGTGCAGTAGGTACGACATTGTTTACCTGAGTGACTGAGTCTGCAGGCACATACCGGCTAAAACTAATAGTGCTTCCAGTTGATGAAATATAGCTCATTTATTGGTCCTAGCTTTAACCATGGTATCCAGCGCCATCCAATTGTACTGCTACAACCTTTGATCAGGCCGTTGATCTTGCGAGTGGACGGAAATAGGAAATGAGTTTTCATTACTATTTTTTTTACCTCTGAACGCATAATCTACCAGGACAGATAGACCCATGCGGATAATTGAAGCAGTTCGCCATAAAACATGTGATTCCCGCTACATGTTACAGTGTTTTGAAGTTGATATGTGTGATAAACAAAGTTTTATGTCTTGGTCATGGTTGTTGCATCTTTGCTTGGCACAGTAAATCGCACCATATACCCTATTTTCATGAAAACAATTATTTTGTTGATCTCTTGGTGTCTTCATTTAGATGGGTGATATATTCGTCGGTTGAAATATGCACATATATACTAGTAATATGTTCTTAATAGTTTATCTGGTTCCTCCTATTTCTTGACGATTACCTCTGATAAAAAATCATGTAGATGGTACTCAGACGGCGAACCACTGCAGTTATCTGCATGAAGTCATTTAAGTGGTTTTAGCATCGCCATATATGGGGTCCTGTTCAACAGCTTGACTTTTGTCCTCCAAAGTCCAATAAAATCATTGTTTTGAAGGTGCAGTCACTGAGATGCTTCAGAAATTTAGCCGCAGAAGTACACTTATGTCCAATATGCCACACGGCCTTTTTTTTTTTTACTTTTGCTTCACGGGTAGACAACACCTCACCATCTTCATGTTGTTTTTTGGGGGTATGGTTCAGCCATCCATTGTCAAAAAAGAACTGTAGGACTTCTTTTGTTTTCATGTCTTTAGGCTGTTATAGCATCTACAACCACACATAGTAAATCAAATATGAGTCCCAAAACGTCCATGGACTAGGCCGGCCGCGCCCACAGAAGATCACCTGTTAGGGCATCTCCGATGCGGACCCGCAAACCAGACACCGCATCCGTCCGCGAACTGGGGGAATAAATTTGAAATTCAAATCCATCTAATCAAAAAGTGTGCGGCAGGTCTCACAACGCAGCACCGGATCACATCATCGCCCGATCGCAACAAAAAACAGGAAACTGTACTTAGTTTTTACATGCCCCATCACAAAAAAATATCCGTGCAGCAGTGGGTAAACATATTTTGGATTTCCTGTCCCGCCGGTCCGCCAATCCGAGCCTCCACTCTCAATCCATCGTCGCCATCGTCTCAGCCGATACCGCCACCTCCTACTTCGTGGAAATAGTGTGCCCAGCTAAGAAATCACGGGCTCCGCCTAAGTTTTGGGTGGGACAGGGGTGTCAGAGTCCTACGTGGCTCGTGTCCGGACTGCCGCAAAGCCCCTCAGGTTTTGTTCTGGTTTGCAAAAAAATTGAGGTACGTA
The DNA here is from genome assembly GCA_021605205.1 of Aegilops longissima. Lineage (NCBI taxonomy): Eukaryota > Viridiplantae > Streptophyta > Magnoliopsida > Poales > Poaceae > Aegilops > Aegilops longissima. The sequence goes on from CM038678.1 coordinate 27,739,806, forward strand.
CTACAACGCGGACCAATGGGGGTCGACTCTGGATGGCTTGCGGGGTCTGGACAGCTGCGCCCGGACATATACAAGCTGTTTAAGGGTCGGCATTGGGGACGCCCTTATAGTCCATATTTCACCTACCACAACCATACCACGTATTTTACGATTTCCATTTTCATACAAAAACATGGAGCGACATGATCTACTTAGGAACTACTACCAACTACACTACTCGTCCGTCTTAAATACCTCTACTTGGTCCGTCATGCGACGCACCAGAGAGGCACCACACAGTGCCATGGATGCGTCCTCACCACCCTCATGGAAAATCGGAGGGGTGCCCGTTGTACTGATGGGTTTCTAGTGTTTCTGGATATGTCTTTATGGTCAGTCCGACGTGCACTACTAGGAAAAACCTTATACACAGAGGTATAGCAGTAGCGCTGGTCAAAACTAGGCGCTACTGCTACTTAGTAGTAGCGATTGTCACAAAAGCATGCTACAACTATAGTTATAGCAGTAGCGCGTCTGCGCAGAAAAACGCTACTACTATAATTCTCACACTGTTGCCGGTAGGCTAGAAATAGTAGTAGCGAGCCTGTGTGAAACACGTTGTTGCTAAATTCGTTGTAACAGCGAGTTTCTATGGTAGAGCGCTACTGCTAAGAAAAGTAAATAACTGAAAAAATAAATAGAAAAATAAATGAAAATGAAAGAAATAGAAAAAGGACAAATGAAAAAAGAAAAATAAAAGAAAAAGAAAAATAGAGGAAAAAGGCATAGCAGTAGCGCTTGTTGTCACAAAGTGCTATAGCTACTTTAGCAATATCGTTTTTCTGTTCACGCGCTATAGCTAAGCTCCTTAGATAAAAGGAAAAGAAATTGGAAATAAATAGCTACTTCCTGTAGCAGTAGCGCGTTTTAGTGGAAACCGCTACAGCTAACTTAGCAATAGCGCGTTTTCCTGCGCTATTGCTAGTTTGACTTAACCACGTGTGGGCTCAAAATTTTCCTAAGTCCTTTCCCCCTCTCCCCTTCTCCCCCACTGTCCGTTGCCCGTGTCTCCCCGCAACCGTTCCCCTGAGCCGCCGTCGATCGCCCTGCGCCCGAGCCGCGCGCCCCAGGAGCCACCCTCGTCTGCTCCTCGCCGCCGCTGCCTCCTTCGCCGTCATTGGAGCCCCACACCATCACCGCCACCGAAGCCGCGCGCCCCTGGAGCCACCCTCGACCGGTCCTCGCTGCCCATGCCTCCCTCGATGCCCCTGCCTCCCCGCAACCGTTCCCCCGAACCACCCTCAACGCCCTTCTCTCTGTATGCCCCACCCCTCCTCTCTAGGTTAATTAACTTAGGTGAATTTAGTTATGAACCCTAGGAATTAGCAGTACTGGTACTAGTAGATGTTAATTAGATTAACTTAGGTTAATTAGGTTAGGGCAGTAGAGCAGCAGCATATAAAAGGACCCTAGGAATTAACTTAAATTAATTAGGTTAGGGCACTAGTGGTACTAGTAGATGTTAACTAGATGTTTTTTAGTTAGGGAAGTAGGTTTTACTAGATTAATTAGGTGAAGTTAAATGAATGACCTAAATGAATGAAATTAGTAGTTAACTGAATTGTTAGGACAGATTTGTATATGCTTAAGTACTTAACTAACTATTATTTTTAGGACAAACTTGTATATGCTTAAGTAGTTAACTAAATATATTATAGGGTTGTATATATAGTTGTTTAAGTACTTATATAGTTGTTCTGCACCCAATGTATGCTTAAGTAGTTGTATAATTCCTAGTATTCATCAATGGATGCTTAAGTAGTTGTAGATGCTTAAGTAGCTAGCTAGGGTTCATCTAATTAGTTAGTACTTGTAGATGCTTAAGTACTAGGGCAGTAGCGTTAGGGCAGTAGGACATAATTTGAATTGAGTTCTAGGGTTCATAATTTGAAATTTGTGTAGATTTTCTTGAAGTGTGAAACATTGAAGTGGTCATGATATATGAAAATTCCTCGATTGTGCCCAAGTGGCCTTTTGTCATTTCCAGGGAATTAAGCCGAGTGCCTATGTTTTGCCGGAATGTTGATTCATTTCCGTTCTGGCAAATTTCAGGTGCTCGATTTGTCCACTTTTTAGCAAAGGTCATGCCGGAAATTTTCTTGAATTTTGGGATGACTTGTCCTACAAACTAGGACATATCGAGTGCCCCGGATTTGCCGCACCGGGAAGGAATCAACGTTCCTGCAAAACATAGGCCTTTTTTATGTCATTATTCATTTTATTAGGTCTAGAATTAATTCACTAGATTTAATCGTATGAAACATGGTTAGCAACGATGAAGGACAGGGTTCTGGCGATTACGACGATGTGGCGGCAGACGAATTTTTGAACCTTGCCAACAATCAATGGTTGTTGTTGCTGGGCCCACCTGTCACATCCGAGACCGACATCAAGAGCGGCGCCGAGATTGGCATTGAGACCCAGACCGGCACCGAGACCGGCAAAGCCATAGAAACGAAACCGAAGAGGAGATATCAACACCGAAACCAACTCCTCACTACTAGACTAGTGGTCACGGAGGTGGACGACGACAATTTTGAGCCAAAACTGCATGTGGAAGCGCGCTCCTGCTACGTCAATCAAATAGGCTGCATCGTACGGGCGTGCGCCACCATCAACGATGAGAAACTAAATAAGATACCAAATATGTAGCACTCCCTCCTAACCCTGCTGCACCAGATATTCTTGTTCCCGTGCCTGGATGAAATCCAATATACCGAGCCAGAGAAAGATCCAACAATGAAGAAGATAAACAAACGCGCCATGACCAAGTTTAGCGACGCGTTGGCCGCCTGGAAAGTAAGGGTGAAACGCGCGATCGACAAAAAGGAACACTACTCCGATATTGTAAGGATAATCCGACAATCACGGAAGAGCAGTTTCAAATATTCATGGCGGCTTGCGATGCCGAAGATGCCAAAGAAAAGTTGAAGTACATGAAGGGGCTTCAAAAGAGGAACATGGGGTGCCACCACCTCGGTAGCCGTGGTTACGCGGGGAAGAGGTCCATATGGGCCAAGGAGGACACGAAACACGAAATTCTGAGCATCCCAGACCCCTTGGCGGAGTTCATCGTCCCGCAGGAGCATGACGTCCTCAGGGCCCGGTACCATTGGGACCCAGTCAAGAAGACTTTCGAGATGGACCCGGTCACGAGGAGTTCATAAGACTGCTAGTAATTTTACTTTCTGATCAATTCGACTGCACATTTAGTCATATTTGTAAACGATCATTGTTCCTTTTGCAGAGAGAGCAGCACAGGACGTTGATGAGGCCCAAGTGGGACACCCTAGTCAACCTAACGTTGAACATATTGAAACGACTCCCGGTGGACACTCGGCCGTCGTATGGACGCGTGCACGGTGTTGGAGACAGTGCCACATGGAAGAAGTACTACGGTGAGACTATAGAGGAGAGAAAGGAAAGACGGAGGTTAACTGAAGAAAATAGCGACAAGAAGGTTGAGATTGCGGATGAGAAGAAATCAGTTGAGATAGTCGCATCAGCGGTAGCTGCAGCAAAACGGGAACTGGCTGCTACGTGTGGTGTCTTGGTTCCGGCTATCGTCAGTTGGTGCAGGCAAAATCCAAATAAAGATGCAGCAGACTTTCCCCTCGCCGACTTCTTCGGGAGCATCTTGACTAGCGTTGCACCAGCACATGCACCAGCACTAGCACCTGCTCTTGCACCGGCTCCTGCACCTGCTCATAGCAGCCCCTCCTCCATCTCGGACGTGCTCGGCGATGTTTCGTCTTCGGCTGAGCTCGACGCCCTCACAATACTTGTCACACCGGCCCTCTTCAATAAATGTATAATCTTCCGTTTTCGTTGCCTTTTGGATGTCTCACGTCGCAGACATGTCTTTGCAGGCCGACGCCCCGTGCACCATATTGTACGACATCAACGGCTAGAAGGTGGACGTGGGGAAGGCGACGATAATGAAGTCGAAGGAACAATTGTTCCACAGCTGGCCGATCCCTCCTCACGCACTACTAGGGAAAACCTTATACACAGAATCTTAGTAGCAGCGCGGTAGAAAAAGAGGCGCTACTGCTAATTATCAGCAGCGCGGGATCAAAACAAGCGCTACTGCTAGCGCAGCCCAATGAAACCACGCTGCTACTAAAATCGATAGACAATACCCGCCAACCTAGATTTAGCAACAGCGCACTCCTGCTACCCATGCTACTGCTAAGCGAATAGCTATAGCGCGGTGAGATACCCCACGCTACTACTGAGCGTGTCCACCCCACAGCACACCGGCACACCGACCCCGATCGACCCCCACCCCACCAAACTCTCTCTCTCTCTCCTCTCATCCACAGCCGCCGCCGCACTCATCCGCCCGGCGATCCCACCGGCCGGCGCCCTCCGCCCTCATCCCCTCCACCTTCCCCCACCTGCTCTCCATCTATATGCCCCTAGACTAGATCGAGCAGGCGGGCGCCGTTAGATCGGGACCGGTCATGCCCATGGCGGGGCATCTGGATCCGCGCCGCCGTCGATCCAGGACGCGACGTTGTGAGGAGTGAGGGGGCTTCCTCCCCGCGCTCTCTCCCGGCGGTGCTTGGGGCTTTGACGAGCGGAGGCGAGCGGCGACAGGAGAAGCTCCGCGGAGACGCCCTGATGGCCATTGGCCATGGCCGTTGTGGCTTCGCGTGCGCCCACGAGCGGCTGCGCATGGCTGGATGGTGCACATGCAGCCGCCAACCTTCGCCCTCTAGCGCGCCGCACCGCAGCCCCGCCGCCGGTCTCAGCCCCACCGCCGCGCGCTGCCGCCCCTCTCCCTCCCTAATCCCCCAGCACCGCAGCACCTCCCATCCCCTTCTCCTTCCCAACCCAAAGGACGGCCAGAGGAGGAGGAGGAGGAGCTGTCTTCTCCCACCCTCCCCTGCAGCAGTGAGCCCTCTACAATGGAGACAGCACCATCTTGCAGTGCACGCCCCCAATCTGGACGGTGGAGAAGAAGCCCGCGCCCCTCCTCCCCACCACGGCACATCCTCTCCAGGTCGCCAGATCTGACTTATATCCCTGCCGTCCGTGGTACCACCGAAGAGTGATTTAGTGCTGACACTCTTGGTTCTATGGATTGAAATAGTCCAGTATACAAGTACGCATTAGAATTTAGTTATTGGTCATGGATTCATGATTCTCCCATGTGTATTTCAGTTTAGTCATAGCAATATGCACACAACTTTTGGTTGTTAAAGCAAAACTATTATGGGATTAAGTTACTACAAGTAAATTTTAAGTTAACTACACGCAAGCTGCTTTTTTTGGTTGCCTGTCTGACCAAATTTTGAGAGATAGACTCATTATAGTGAATTGGCAAGAAAAGGTTTGCAAGTATTGATCATGCAGGTAGTTGCTGGTGGTTGTGTTGTAGCAGCTGCATTATCTGTTTTCCTGGAGAATCTTGATAAAACTCTTGGATCCAAGGAACAAATGGTGATTGCTGAATTTGTTGTCTTTGTTCATCATACCAAAAGTTTGATCAGTTATACTTTTGTATGTATGGTACTTGCATCCTGAACCACATGGTTTACTAATGGGAGTGTGGCTGTGTGATGACAAGTCCTCTGTATTTTTTTTAGTTTTCATGATTAGTAAAATCCTTGCAGCCAGTAGTCTTTGAAAGATTTTGCCCCTGTAATATCTACAATGCTGATTCTAGATTGCTCTGCTAAGAGTTCAGTTGAGCATGGCTTGGGTGCTGATCTTGTTTGTCATTGATGCGTGCTAAATAGTAACTGAACCTGTTAAATTTTGTAAGGATGCATAAAACATGTGGACACATATATCTACTATCTTATACTATTGTTGGTACTTTCAGGCCTCACAGTGTGGTTCATGTCTAGCATACATCGCTCTATTTGAATTTCTCGTTAATATAGAATGTTTGGCGATATAATTAGGCTTCTTGCTTGCGATATATCATGTTTCTCGCTTTCTAAAATGAACCTTGGTGGTCTCAGAATATTGTCATGCGAATGTCATCAGTGATAGAGGCAATCTTCACATGATAATATTTCTTGCTGTTGTATATAGGCTTGTAGGCATTTTGTTGTGGCATATATGCTTCTATATTGAAGTGCGTACGAAACATGAAATTATTTCATTGTCTAGATAAAAGCTTTTGGCCATGATGTGATTGACAGATATGACTATTGATTTGAAGTCATAGTGTAAATATTGCACTTTCAACTTTATGGATAAATATAATACAGTCTACAGTGTCAACTGCATCTGCTCTACATGTCCTTGCACTCCCCTTACTTTGTTGAATATGTGCACGAAGAGAATTTCAATATCTTGTGTAAGACAACTGCGAAGATTTCGATTGGTGCATGAATATTCTGTGCAACACAAAGAGCTTATATGCAAGGAAGGCTTACTCAAACCAGTTGGATATGGAATTGGCCCAGCTGTGCAGGGAGAACCAGATGCTCATCAAGCGGCACAGGGATCTCATAAACATAAGTATGCACATTTAATTGACTGCTGAGTTCCTCAGCCTTACTCTATGCCAATATTTAACTTAGGAAATATGTTAATTTTCTACTCAAATGAATAGACATTTTGGATGGTTATGTCTAACCAGCTGGTATGACTAGAAATGGTAGTCACTAGAAGGGAACGCGCGCCTTTGTCGCGCCGTTCTTCTTTCCAGGGTTGTGAGCTTTTTAGCTATCCAGCATCACCCTATGGCAGATAATCATTTCTATTATGTGTTAATGCTTTCCTTTTCAACTACTTTGAAAAAACAAAGAAATTGGATTCTTTTAGCCGTATTATCCTTTGAACATCTATATGAAATGATCTAAGTTTAAGTATATTTAGTTTTGAAGAAAACTAAAGGCAATTAATGTGAAAATTAGATATGTCCTATTACCTGGCAATATATAGTTCATCTAGGCTTGGTTGGCAATATATATTATCTAGACATTAGTTTCATTTGTTTGTAGCTATTACATAGGCGATCTCTTGTTAATAGAAATCACTCACTTTTTTGTTTTCGTATATTTATTCCCATAGCTGCTGTACATCACAACATGCAAGGAAATATATTGCTGCTGAGATTTAATTTTATTTGTTCTTTGCTCTTTACAGAAATCTTGGGTTCATAAATGGGAGAAGCACATAAGGGAGAAGAAGATGATTGCAAGGATGGAGAGGGAGCAAATCATTTGGAGGGATAGAATGCCACTGTTTGGTGTTTTTATGCATTTTTGTTTGCTTTCAACTGTGTTTGCACTAGCTTGGAATAAGTGACTAGGCAATAAGTGTAGATGTATGGATATGCTCTAATGCTCCTGGTTTACTCTAAATCTTCGATTTGGAATGATGTGTAATGCTGCTGGTTTATTACAAATCTGAGCTTGTTTTAGTTGTTAGAATTGTATGCAGAAAATGGAATTGATGGATTTTATTAAACTCCTAGTTAGTTAGTAGTAGTGTGGGGGTGAAATGGAGCGCTACTAGTATTTAGGATACTAGTAGCGTGTGGTACTATAGACGCGCTACTACTATTTCGTTAGTAGTAGCGCGGGTGACATCTGCGCTACTACTAAAATGTTAGTAGTAGCGCGGGTTTACCCCGCGCTACTACTAACTATTAGCTGTAGTGCAGATACTAGTAGCGCGGGTACCCGCGCTGCTAGTAGCCATTTTACCCGCGCTGCTAGTAGCCTTTTTCCTAGTAGTGACGTCTTCAAGGTTTCCGTGGCCAGTGTCAAAACGGGCCACGAGAATTTGGCTCATCCGATACTAGGGGGGAGATGACGACGAGACCGCGCGGCATCTTGGCGATTGCAAGACATGGGTCCTGTTGTGGCCAAAAAGTCTGCTTCGTCTGGAGGCAGCCGGGAGCACACCCACGACCATGCAGCCTCCGCAAGGTATGAACATCATCACCCCACCTACCCAATTAGCGTCACCTTTCGTGTTTGGTGATAGCAGACGGGGTGAGGAAGAGGCTCCGTTTGTCGCTGATGACGTCGCCATATATGAGGATGAGGATGATGATGACACTCAACAGTATCTCAATACCGGGGCCATTGATGACGAAGGATTGATGGCTCAGTAGTATGAGTACTCAGGGTGTGAGCGTCATGAGTCGGTGCCTGAATTGCCACCTCCGGATCCTTAAGGTATTATAGACGACCTTCCACCAAAGAAGCATCGGAAGAGAGCGAGGAAAGGCAACAATAAAGCTGCTGCTATGATCTAGCCGCCTCCGCAGCCTCGGGTTCAAGACCGTATACCTGTCCGCGGTGCGGCGAAATACCATATCCCCGGTGAACCAATCCTACCTAAGGCATCGGTAGAGGCCATACACGATGATATAAGGAGACTTCATGACGATGTGTTGCGGAGAGATAAAAGCCTAATCGTCTCGGAAAATCCAGGATAGACACTCTACGTGGTTAACGTGTCACGGCAAAGGTTATACGTCGACTTATTTCCGCGGAGAAGTTCTTCCTTTGATTCGATTACATCTTCCACATGTTTCACTTGAAGAAGCTGGATTTTACGTTTGTCCGCCTTTATGCCTTGTACATGAACTACGTCATCGAGATTAAGCAGATACCTTATATCTGTGTCGCTGACCCGTACTTCATGCACGAGAGATTATTGGCAGTCTGCGCAGAGCACCGTGAATACGTGAGGGACTACATCGTCGATCTCATGGTTGCCAATAAGGACAAGGAGATGATTCTCGTGCCTTATCATCCCATGTAAGTCATCCACGCGGATATCCTTCCTTCGATTTCAATCATTCATTTGCACGGTGGAGGCGCAATAATTTGAGGTGTACTTATTTTGCGCAGCCACGGGCACGCCGTCCTCATCATCCTTTACCCCCGATACTCCCACGCTCTTTACTTGGACTTATCGAAAAACATGAACAAAAAGGATTACACCCACATCAAGTCTGTTCTTGACAGTGCTACATTTTTCTACGACGTACGGGGTGAACAGATCAAGACCAAGAAGAAGAGGAACGACAGGCCCGCCTTCAGCCATAAGACCGACTTCTGCTGCATCCAGCAACCGAGTGATACTCTTAGTGATGGATTCTATGTCCTACACCACATGCTGGAGTACAGACGGGATCAGCAGAACCTTCACATGTCACCTACATCCGGGGACGCCCATATTCTGCAAGGGGCAAGGAACCTAGGAGATATCGAGGATCATCGGCTTCAAGCTGAGTTCTATCACATCCGCGTGAACTTGCCAAAATCATCATGAAGGATGTCCTCGAAAAAACAGGGATGTTTTACGAGGAAGGGCAAATGTCGCGGGAAGAAGTCCGAAAACATGTAGCGGGGACTATCTCACTGACTTGGATGGATGGCACGACATGTTTGAGTTATTATTGATATATGACAATGTGTCCGTTTAGTCCATACTTTTTGTATGACGAAACTTTGAGTTATGCATGGCGAAACTTTATTTGTGATGTAATTAAACCGTCCTCCTCGACTAGCAAAGATCACTCTAGTTAGGGCATTTTGGGTATGATGAACTTTGTTATTTATGCTTATGATATGTTGCTTCTATTTTTGCCAAGTCTGTCTCTTTCTGTTGCTCAACTATATATGTTGCATATGATCGACTCATGTGACGATGCAGGTGCATAGATCTTTAATGGCGAATAAGTGTTATGCCAGGAGTATACGACGAGTGGCTGGAGTGTCAGGCCTAGGTGTACCGGTTTCCGGTTTCAGAGAGACAACTAGGAGTTAGTTTAGGTTCACGCTAGTGCGAGAGAGGGATACGAACTCATGTACTGCATAGTTTCGCTCTCACTCAAAGTGATAGCTCTTCTCGCGTATATCATTCTTTAGATGAATGATGATGTAGTTGCAAGTAATCGAGACTTGTATCTCTATTTTTGAGATGATGACGAGAGACCACTTTGTGTTGGATGATGATTATGATGATGACATGATTTGATGCTATGATTATATTTGTATGTGTATGATATGCAAAAGATTATTGTATAAAGCCTATTCAAATACAAAACAAATATGAAGAAAAAATAAAAACTAATAAAACTAACAGTAGCGAAGGGAGTAGAGTTAGCAGCAACGTGCTCTTACTAGTAGCGCGCCCTAGATAAAAGCGCTGCAGATAATAGCAGTAGCGTGTTGCGCTAAAGCTCGCTGCTGCTAGCCATTTATAGTAGTAGCATGGGTCAACACGCACTACTGATACATGTTAGTTGTAGCGCCATATCAGTAGCGCGGGGCCCCGCGCTACTAATACACCTAATACGCGCGATACTGCTAGGATTTTCCCTAGTAGTGGTGGTGGGCGCGACCGAGCGTGTCCGAGCATTCTCATATTTGCCCCACATATGGCCTGGATATGGGGGTGCCATGAAGCCCGGGTGTTTGGGTCAGTTCTGCCGGGTCACATTTTTCTATCCAGGCAGTGACCGGGCCGTCCACCCGGGCATTTGCGGCGGATATGGGGCATCCAGTTGTAGTTACTCTTAGCGGTGCATGCGGCAACCAGCTATCATTACTGTTTGGGCTTAGAACTTTGTTTGGCCAGTTTATTTCTGTTTTTTATTTCGCACATGAATGTTTTTTTCTTTGTTTTGATTCCTTATCTTGTGATGGTGGAACCCGGTCCTTTTTCGATCGAATGGGAAAAAGTGGGTAGCATTGGCATATATTTTAGTGTTTGTTTCCTTTCATATGTCTCATACATTCCTACACATTTATCGACACGTATTGTTTGGTTTTCTCATCATTCTCTTGCATGTTAATGTGAATTTGACATCTACATTGACATAGATGAACATGAAATAAAGATGTTTTTTACCAAACTATAAACTAGGATAAATGAGATGAGAGACTCCGTAGCTGGGTGAAGATGGATAGTGGATCTATCTATACATGTATAAGAGAAAGAGAACAGTTTCTAAATGCAAGCAAAGGAGTGATTCATCTATTTGCATTGAATGAGTCCGAACATGTTTGGTTGCATGCACGTGCAAAGCTCATTGAGTGGCATGCGAAAACTTTTTCCTTGACCAGATTCGAGGGTTGTTTTACAGATTCTCGTTTCATGCTACAGTGTATTGATGTTGATTTGCATAATTAAGAATGTTTATATCTTCATCATGGTGATTGCATCCTTTTGAAACTCTGAGTAGCTATATCCTGCTTGAAAAGATTATATGTACCATTCCAAAGTTTATCATTTACCTTCCGAAGCACTTGGAGATAACACGTTAAATAGACCATGTAGTATTTTATTTATGAAAAAAATTATTTCTTTGATCTTCTGGTTACTACATCTGGACATATTTGTAAATTTTTCAAGATGCATGGAATCTAAAATAGAGCATATAGTATACACATCAAATTAAACATATACACATTTGTAGATTGTTCATGATGGTTTGGAAAAATTGTTCTTCCATGTTTTTCATGCATGAATATAAGAAAATAAAAATAAAATGACTGTCTCCCTATTGCCCCATAGGATTTCACATGGTCAGCGTTTTGGTTGTAGCACAAATCCGCAACTAGTTCTTTGATAACATATGGTTAAAGCATACATACCACATATGAGTCGCTTAATATCATATTTTGAACATGCACAATTGATGAGCCAATTCATTATATAATTTCAGATCATGTGATTTTTTATTGTCAAACCAGTTTTCCATTGGGGTAGATCTCTCCTACACTTAGTGGGATGTAGCTTCGACATCATACTGATGTGTCACCGGCGACAAAGCTACATTTTGCATCTCGCAATGCTATTTGATCTATACCGTGGCTGACATTAAAACATAGAAGTCACTCATGTAGCAGGGTGTCTAAACAAAGGTTGGATGGCACAATGTGCGAATAAGCTGGTCCCGAGGCTTGCGTTGAGCATAGAGTTCTCAGAAATCCAAATCAAGTGCTGGTTTCTTTCCCTTTGTCTCTTATTCCTATGTGTCGTTGGCATATATCTTGTATTTACCATCTACATTCATGCATAAATGCAAATAAATATATGTTTCACTAAAGTGTATAGTATGATTAAGCAAGATGACCGAGTATATTTGTTGGTCAAATGGAGACGGAGGTAGTGGAAATATATAGGAGGAAGCGAAAGCACTAACTAGGTTAGGTGACTGGGGTTAGGAAAGTGTAAAATATGGAAAAAAGTGTGTGGATCATCCATTTCCACCTCCTTTCTCATTCATACTAGATAAATCCCCCTGCATTGCAATGGGATATACACATTCAAGCACGTTAGCCCTTGATTTACATGCCCATTCTTATTGTGATTTTGTAAATAAATGCTTATAAAATGCTGACCATGATTTAGTTTCCTAAATAAAAGTTACTTATTTGGTAAGAAATCGTTGGCTTACCAAAGAAAGTATTATTTTATTTGGCAAGTCAATAAAAAATGCGACGGTTAAGACAATTTTGAAGTAAAGCCCATGAAAGAACCAACATAAGGTTGGACGAAGTACTGTAAGAAAATGTTTTTTCTAAATAGTACTCCCTCCGTCCCAAAAATTTTGTCTTAGATTTTTCTAAATACAGATGTATCAAGTCACATTTTAGTATTAGATACATTTGTATCTAGTCTAATCTAAGACAAGAATTTTAGGATGGAGGCAGTAGTATATAAAGATTTAGTTGTACTTTGTAATAGAGAGTGAATAACTTAGGGCATCTCCAACGCCGGCCCTAAAATTTCCTCCCACATTCGTCTACGGACAAAGATGCGGGAGGCGGCCATCCAACGCTGCCCGCATAAATATGACGTCCCTAATTTTTCTAGTGTCCGCACATTCAAATAGCTGGATACATAGAGTATAAATGTTAAAATAGCTGCAATAGTAGTTTAAATTTTGAAAAGTTAAAAGTTTACATTCCAACATTGTTGTCTCCTTTAACAACCCACAGATGCTCAATCAGAACATCCTTGAGCTGCTCGTGAGTTGGTTGACGCCGAATTTGTTGATGCATTTGAATAAACTCTTCAAATGTGGCTATATTCTGGTCTGTAAGTTTGATAGGATCACCCATGTTCTCAAATTCAAGAGTTTTACCGGCATCCTCACCCTCATCCTCGACGGACATGTTGTGCATGACCACACAACATGCGTCACCTCCCACCTGGTCTCCGGATCACATTGTTTAGAAGTTCCGCGAACAAATGCAAAATGGGCCTGTAGAACTCCAAATGCCCTCTCGACATCCTTTCTAGCCGCTTCTTGTCTTTGGGAAAAGTGAGACTTTTTCTGGCCAACTGGATTAGAGATGATGTTGACAAAGTTAGCCCATGAAGGATACATACCGTCAACCAGATAGTAGCTCATGTTGTACTCATATCCATTGACAGTATAGTGACAAGGAGAAGCTTTTCCTTCAATCAGCCTCTCGAAGAATGGTGGGCGCTAATTTATGTCATTGTGAGACCTAGGCATGCCAAAGAAAACTTGCCAAATCCAAAGATCATGTGATGGAACTGCTTCAAGAATAATTGTGGGCTTCTTAACATGACCCTAATACTGGCCGAGAAAAGCCTTCAGGCAGTTCTTCCATTTTCAATGCATGCAGTCAAAAGATTCAAGCAAACTTGGCCACCCTCTTACTTCTAAGATTGCCAAGAGCCTCTTGGTGCCTCCTACAGTCGGTTCTATCAGGTGATGTGGTCCAAGCACATCGACCATGATAGTTGCAAACCTAAACATGTCTTCTCCACACGTGCTCTCAGGCATCCGTAGATACAAGCAGTAGGAGTGCGGCCTTGCACTTTTGGTAACCAGAGAACTCAATCTTTCACACAGTCATTCTTCAAGATTAATTAGTTATCGTAGGAACGTACGCCATGGTACAGATGATCAAAGACAGTCTTGCGCCTCCAAAAAGCCGGCGAAAATGGTCAATGAAGGGTGCATCAGGGGCAATGTTGTTGTCTATGAGTGTCAAATAGTCGCGCTCCCTACCGCGGTTGAGCACTCGATGACCCTTGATCGATCCCTTGAAATAGAGAACATGCTCCTCTGCATACTTCGTGTCTTCAAGGACCACCTGCATCATCACTGTCTCATCCATGTAGTCCTCCTCGTCAGATGAGCCGTCGGACGACTCAACATAGTGCTCGTATATGCACTCCAAATCGGAATCCATAGCTTGAAAGAAGAAGGGAGAAGTTTTTTAGCTCCGACAATTCAACGAACAGTTGTCGGGCAAGGTGAGTATAGTAGTAGCGAATGGTACCTGATGGGGCGGTCGGAGGACACGGGTTGAATGGTGGCAAAGGAAGAGCGGGGTGGAGGCCGGCTAGAACGCTGGAGGTGATGCAGACATAGTGTTCCTGCGTGGGCGTGTCGTGCCGTCCGGTGTGGTTGAGCGGCAGCGAAGGCAAGAGAGAAAGAAGAAAGGAGAGAAAATGGGGAGGGTGGAGCCACATGGTCTGAGAAGGGTTTTTTTTTGCGAGAAAACTTCTGATCTATTGATCTTCAATCACGGAAGTACAACGAACACCAGCAATAACAAAAATTACATCCAGATCCGTAGACCACCTAGCAACGACTAAAAACACTGAAGCGAGCCAAAGGCGTTGGCATTATCCCTCCCTTGTTGGAGCTGGGCAAAACTTGTTGTAGTAGACAGTCGGGAAGTCGTCATGCTAAGGCCCCATAGGACCAACGCAACAGAACAGCAACCACCGCTGATGAAGAGTAGCGTAGATCAGAATGATCCAACCTAAAAACACATGAACATAGACGAACTATGACCAGATTCGAGCAAATCCACCAAGGACAGATCCGACAGAGACACACATCCACACGCCCACCGATGATGTTAGACACACCATTCAAACGGGGGCTAGCCAGGGAGAACCTTATTCCATCTTCTGGGAGCTGCCGTCGTCTCATCTTCGTGAGTAGGGCACAAACCCAAACAAAATGCGAAGAAAACACTGAAAATAGAGCCTTCCCGCCGGCAAGGGCTGAGATCCACCGCGTCGTCATGGCCCTAAGGCCACCGGAGACGAGGAGGATCGATTGCGGCGCCGGGCGAGAGGCAAGGGAACCCTAGACTTTTCTTGTGGAGGAGGCAGCCCGCTGATCGTATGCGGTCCGATACAGGTTCATGTTGGATGGCGAAACGCGTCCAAACTGTACGGTCCAAACGCATGCGGGCAGTTTGAGGGTCGGCGTTGAGACACCTATAGAACACGTACGTTTGGTTGCCTTCCACAAAGCTCACTTAGCGTCATGTGACTACTTGATGCTCGTTTTTGTAATAATAAACCTGTTATAAAATGATTTCATTTTTTTAATGTCAACGGATTCAGACCGCCCGTCTAAATATTACATTTTGCAATAATAGCAAAAGCAACAAGTTAGACTCACATGAGACACAAGGATCTTAGACCATCTCTAGCAGAGCTAGGTTTTAAAGTTTTGGTAGAAAAAAAATTTCATTACAGATCGTGTAAAAATGATCTGACCGTCAATATTTTAAAGGGCACCAAAAACCCACACCCGAGACCTATGTATCTGAAGGCTCGAAGGACAAACTGAGGGTGGCCCGTATACCGGTCAAACCTCGTCGAGAAGGATATGCTGCCGAAATTCCACCGCACACCTCACCATAATCGGCCGCTCCCCAATGGAATCGGCTGCCGCGCGTCGAAATCGGCCGCCGCCGTTTCGTATTGGTGCCGGACAAAGGCGGCGCGAGGAGGCCGAGATGAGCGCCACCTCGTAGATGTTACCGCCCACCGGAATCATCCGCCGCCAGTTCGGGTTGGGCCTGGAGAAGGGCAGGGCAAGGAGGCCGAGATGAGGCCCACCTCGTGGATGTGAACGGTCGCCACGGGCAACCATGGGCAACATAGGGCGACCTTGACAGCTTCTGCGCTGGGAGCCATGGAACCGGAGGGGGTGTGGAATAATAGTGAGGGCGTTCGGGGGACAACGGGGAACAAGGAGGGGAGGCGGAGGAGGAGGGTGGGGGGCAGCGACCGGCCTGGGTGGGCTGCCAGCTGAGCAACCAGAGGATCGCTGAGACTAATATTCGATTTTACGGTGTAGTTTGCAGGGTCTGTTCTGCGGGAGGTAAAATCGACCCTTAAAACACGGTTTTTGCCACCCTTATGATGGTTTTAAAGTATTGTGAAATAAGGGGTTTGCTAGAGATGCTCTTAGAGGTAAAATCCCAAGACACAAAGCAAGAGGAAAACCGAAAGAGAAAGGCATGTTTTACATGACAGGTCTGTCGCCAATACTAAACAATTATCCGAAATCTCGTGGTGGTCCACAATTTATGGTTTCTACTGCGGGAAACAGGTTTGCGTTGAATCTCACTGGATAACCTACGATTGGCAACGGTTGACTGTATAGGGTTCCATCGTCCTGCCATTCTAAGGCTTTTGGCTTGTGGTGTCAGCACTCTTCTAAGTTAGAAGTCTCCATACTGAACAAATTTGGTCCCACAAACGCCCGCGGACGCGCCGGGTCAGCGTCCGGGCGCGTCCGCTTTAACGCCCTATTTTTCCGTTCATGCAACCATGTTCCTCACTTTTTTCTTATATGTTCGATCACATGCATGTGATTGGTGGAGAATTAGACGAAGAGAGAGAAGAAATAGAAATAATAAAGAAAGAAAAAGATGCCCTATAGGGGCCCAATTCTATGTGATGGATGCGGAACCACTGACCGGGCACGCCCTGGCATTCCTCATACTCATCCCATATATGAGATGAATATGAGGGCTGCTGGACAGCCTGGGCATTTAAGGAGGCATTGAGGGGTCTGGTTGGGTCAACTTTTTATTACTTTTTGCTTCTTTCTTCTGTCCGTGGTTCCCGCGTCCGCGTGATCAATATGAGAAGTCCGGCTGTAGATGCTCTAATAGTAGAGCCTCGGCACCAAATCAGACCGGGAGCACTGTGGAGCCCCTCTTGACACCAAAAGCAAGAAACCACTAGGACGGAGAATGATGCACGACCATGCACTGGCCAGTAAAAGGAATCTCGCCGGCACGATCGGAAGGCCTTGGACAGCCGGGGCCGTGCGATGACAACGGTGTGCCTCCTGTGAGATGAGAGAACATACCGCAGTAGAAACCCCACGACACTGTTACGCCACCACAGATCGAAGGGTGAGGCGCAGACATGGTCTCCCCGGAAAATTCCATACGAGGACCAAGCAATAGCAAGCAGACAATCATCACCGGCACGGTCGAAAGGCATCGAATAGCAGAGACCGTGCTAGGGCAATGGTGTGCCGTTAGCGAGGCCTAAGGACAAAGCGTAGCCCGAGACCCCAGGACATCGGTGTACCGCCACATGGTCGAAAGGTGGACGGTAATGTCCTAGCAGCTCAGCCCCGTCGTAGCATTTGTTCATGACAGAGAGCAGTTGTTCAGTGTCAAGTCGTCCGTGCGTGCCGTTCAGACCAGTATTAACACATCTGTCACTGTCAACGGAGTCGATCGCTCACGACCAAATTCATTTGAGTGTTTATCTTTTCGCCACCAGAAAGACTTATTTAAGTGGTTGTTGAATTCTCATCAGTCTGGAGCAGGGATCTGCCCCTCCCGGCGTCCAAGGAGGTAGATCTAGTCGATGACTGGCACACACTATAGCAGTACTATTTGCATGAAAACTACGTCCACTTATGGTCCATGGGTGGACAAAATTACTGTTCTGACCTATGTGGCTAACAAAATCCCGATTTGACCTCCTTTTGAAAAAAAATTCGTTTCTGACCTTTTTAGGTGACGCCAACATCCCTGGCGTTTGGGATGCGAAGCAGACGCCACGGATCCTGGCGTCTGGCCCCTGGCCCGCACTGCCCGCCTGCCCGTTGACCTGCTGACGTGGCAAAGGGGCCATACGCCAAGGACCCTGGCGTCTGGCCCTGGTAACTGGATAACCCCACGGGCCCAGCCCACTCATCCCCAACCTCTCCCTGGCGGCGCTCGAAGCAAGAACAGAGAGCTCTATCTCTCTCGCCCCTCTTCTCCCTCACACCAAACCCCCCCTTGATCTACTCCATCCTCCACCCAAATTTGTGGATCTGACCCCCCGAAGCATCCTTGAGGTATTCTCCCCTATTCCCTCCAATTTTTTTTTTGTTTTCCCCTCTTTTGTTGGATGCATTATTTCACATTAGGTGATGTTAGATTAGTAGATGGTTTCTTTGTTTTAGGAAATAATTTGTAGTTGATAGATGATTTGGTAGGTAGTGTAGTTGGTAGATGTTTGTAGTTGTCCACCAACAGACATAGTTTGTGTTTTTTTTTGAATTATAGATGATGTATGCAAGTGCTAGTAAATTAGCTATATGTTGAATATATAGATGGCATAATATTTGTTTGAATCTGAGAAGACTACTTTGGCAAGCAAATATATTTAGAAAAAATATTATATGTGTGAAGTGGTATGACAATATAGTTGAATATATAGATGGCATAATCTTTTTTGCAAAAGAGATGATGAAATTTGATGATTGTGTGTGACATGATTTTTTTTGCAAAAGAGATAATGAAATTTGATGATATGTGTGTGCATATGTAGAAGAAAGAAATGATGTGGTTATGTGTGAGAAGATTGGTGTGTTCATATGGCATAACGTGAAGAAGGAAATAGTATTGTTTGATATTGTTCATGTATTCATATATGTTTTTGATTTGTTTTGTAGGATGGCGGATGATGATGGACCTTGGTATGACGGATTAATCGATGAGTGGGATAAGGAGCATCGTGCTCGTGCCATTCAGAAGGGAGATGTAAGAAGCAAGACTTATCAATTTTCGTTGTTTCTCATTTGTGTTCTTGTATTGATTAAAACATCACTTTATTTGCAGCTTGTAGTTGCTATGCGCATGAGGGGTCATTCCGCTGATGACTTTACTTACGACACGCGGTACGAGCTTTACATTCGGAGATTGGGTCTTCTCCCATTCGTGTTGCAGTTTAAGCGACGCGCTCCGCCGGTGAACCACGCGGCGCTGACCGCACTTGTGGATCGTTGGAGGCCGGAGACTCACTCGTTCCACCTTCCATGTGGGGAGATGACGATGACCCTACAGGACATGGCTATGATAAGCGACCTTCCTATCAACGGACAAGCTGTTACCGGTCGTGTCAGCGTCGGTAATTGGAGAGAACGGACTGGCATTTTAATTGGTGTTGAGCCCGGCGGCCCTCAGGAAGGCAAGGCCGATACCGCGAGAGTGAGGCATTCCTGGCTAAAACTGGTCAGAGGAAACACCAATCCGTGCCCTCAGGGTGCCAATGACGTGGTTGTGCAGCAGTACGCACGGGCCTATCTTTGGTATGTACTAACCAAGGTAGTCTTCTCAGATGCAACCGGGAACTCAGCCCTCTGGATGTTCCTGGAGCTACTCAATAACTGGGATACCCAGTATAGCTGGGGTTCGGCCGCACTAGCATATTTGTATCGTCAGCTAAGAGATATTTGCAACCATTTATCTTTCTTTTGTCATGCGCCTCCATATCTAACATGTTTGTTTGATTGCAGCTTGACTTGGCGTGTCGCAGGAAGGGAGATACATCCTCATTGGCTGGGTTTGTTTGCAGCCTATCCGTGTAGATGTGGGAGCGGATCCCGGTTGGATGGCCCGATTTCAAGAACCCCAACATGCCAAACCCACGGGGTGCATGATGATGATCCATATCGGCGCCCTACGCTTGCTTACTATTGGGAACAAGTGACAACGTACACAGGAAGCTCGCATGTGCGATACAAGTGCTATATCAACGAGCTGGACACCTTGACTGCTGAGCAGGTATTGAGAAGTTCGATGAGACCAAATTTAGTCAAGAATGAAGCTTGTATCTAACAATGTATCTCTTTGTTTTGCAGGTACATTGGTTGCCTTATGTGGAAGATCGTAGCTTTGATCTTAATGAGATGTGCACTCGTGATAGCCATCTTTGGCGGGCGAGGTGCCCAATGATATGCTTATTCGCAGTCGAGTGGCACTTTGTAGACCGTGTGGCAAGACAATTTGGAAGAAGACAAGGTATTCCAATTGAGGAGAGCAATGAGGAAATGCTATCTCTGCATCGGTGAGCAAGCATGTCTTTGAGTATGTAGTAGAGCATTGAATAAGTCTATGTTTGCTAATGCTTTGTCCCGTGCATCATTTGTAGGTTCGATCGAAGGAACAATCAAGATATATCGGATTGGGCAAACAAACACCGTGCGTGGATACAAATTTGGGATCAAAGAGACACGTTAGTTCAATCGGAGAGTAGACCTCACAATCAGTCAGCATATCAGAAGTATCAAGTGTGGTATGCGGATCGTTACCGGTTAAAGCTAAACCCTGGTTGGACTCACGAGGAGTGGTCGGAGTTGGTGTCTGAAGACCCGGAGACTACAGTAGGTTATCATACCTTCAACACGGCTGTGAGAGACACCAAAGGGGCTCACGTTGACTATGCACCGATGCATGAAGAAATGGTAGTTTGTTTGTCCTATTTTAACATAGTTGCATCATGTTGTCTTCTTTCAAATACATAAGTTTGGTGTGTTCATGAATTGCAGCGCAGAGAGTTGCTTCTGTGTGTCAACGACGCCAATGTTTCACTGAGTCATCCACCTGGTGGTGGATTATCTGAGAGGACTCTTAGGAGCACCATGGAGGTGTGACCAATATATTATAGAAGTTTCTTTTTGCGGATTATTTATTTGCATCTCATATCATAGCATATTTTGTGTTGTTGCAGAAGTTCAAGAAGCGGTTCCATAAGATGGCAGCAATGCTTTCTTGCCATGGTGCTCAGTCCAGTGACGTGTATGCACCTGGTTGCTGCGCCGCCAGAGCTAATAGACGGCGTTATCTTCAGAATGATGAGGACATGGAGGAGGAGGTCCATGAAGAGGAGCCAGCACATCAAGAGGAGCCAACACATGAACATGAGCCAACACATCATGAGGAGCATGAGTATGATGCAACACATCAAGAGGATCATGAGTATGATGTTGATGCTCCACAACCATCACAACGTACACAAGGCAATGCTCGCACTAGGAAAGGCAAAGCCATAGCTAAGACACCAAGCAAGAAAGGTAGAAAGAAGACATGGAACACACAAATCCATAGTCCGGAGTATCCTCATCGGCTTATCCCAAGAGGAATGCAAAAATATAAGGCCAACAATGAGGCGGAGGAGGAGGCATACAACGAAGAGGAGGAGGAGGCTAGCGAAGAGGACGCGCCTACACTTGCAACCATTGTGAAGAGAGGAAGGAAGAAGTGAGCGTCTTGTTTGGAACTGAATGAACTAGGTGGCGTTTGTATGCATGAACTTGGTGTCGTGGTAAAAACTTTTTAGGTTGTCTTGAATTTGGTGTCTTATGTATGCACTTCGTGTCTTATGTATGCATGAATTTGTCGTGATGAAAAATCTGTGAACTTGTTGTCGTTTGCATGCAAGAATTTGTCATGGTGAAAGTTCTGTGAAATGTGCTATCTTCTGTGTTGTATGAACCTGTCATATGAATATATATGTGACATCTTCTTGTGTCAAACAGCAAGTTCAAAATAATCTTCAGGGCACCAGACGCCAGGGTCCTTGGCGTCTGGGTGCAAATCAGGGCACCAGACGCCATGGTCACTGGCGTCTGGTGGTCGACTGGAAGCAAAAGCAGAGTACTGGAGAGCAGAAATACGGCACCCAGACGCCAGGGTTCGTGGCGTCTTGGCCCTGGTGTAGTACTTTTTTCAGTTTGCTCATATTTTGGCACAGCATAGTATCTAATGAAATAGATATTTTGTTTTAGCAAACACTATAGTCTTCACATAATAGCAAATTACAAACATAGTTATCACATAATCTCAAATTACACAAATAGTTTCGAATGAGAAGTTCATCACATACAATGTCTCGAATGACATAAGTAGTTCATGACCACGATGATCCACAATAGTTGAAATGACATGAACATCAAATATAACTCGGTTTCCTGTAGCAATGCAAGTCAACAACCCTTTTCCATGCCCATTCTTCCAGCATTTCTTGAATCTTGTCATCATCAGTTATGTCAACCAATTTTGTTTCCCTGGGGCCATCTGAATGCTTCCTGCTGACGTAGTACACAAAATCCTCTTCCTTCAACCCTTGCTTCAACATGAATTTAGTCTTCAACCAATCGAAAGTGAGGTCCACTTAACTAACTTGCACAACAAATGGAGACAAGCCTTGGACATGAACAACAGGGCTAAGCACCCACTGAGTACCCATCTACAACACACAAATGCCTTAGATACTGAAGATGGGGGTGAAACCAACCAAAAATAGGGGTGGAGTCGATTTACCTTCTTGTTTGCAAATCCTGAAGATGGGGGTGAAACCGGACTGATTCGTGAGAGATTTGAGGGGGGTTAGGATGCTGGAGAGGGAGTGACGTTGGCAGGGCTAGAGGTGAGAGTGAGTGGAGATGACTATAATGAGAGGGGTAGAAGTGGAGATGAATGGATGAGAGGGCTATAGGTGGGCCCAAAGAATCTTATCCACTCGAAAGTTGCTCTCTGGATAGGGACCCAGACGCCAGGGACCTTGGCGTCTGGGTGTGCAAATTCCCAAAGTGTAAAATTGCTCTCTGGATACTAAACGAGACGCCAGGGACCTTGGCGTCTGGGTGTGCAAATTGCCAAACTGGGAAAATGCTCTCTGGATACTAAACCAGACGCCAGGGACCTTGGCGTCCGGGTGTGCAAATTTCCAAATAGGAAAAATGCTCTCTGGATACTAAACCAGACGCCAGGGACTTTGGCGTTTGGGTGTGCAAATTTCCAAACTGGGAAAATGCTCTCTGGATACTAAACCAGATGCCAGGGACCTTGGCGTCTCTGTGTGCAAATTTCCAAACTGGGAAAATTCTCTCTGGATACTAAACCAGATGCCAGGGACCTTGGCGTCTGGGTGTGCAAATTTCCAAACTGAAAATGCTCTCTAGATACTAAACCAGACGCCAGGGACCTTGGCATCTGGGTCTCTGGATACGAAACTAGACGCCAGGGACCTTGGCGTCTGGGTGTGCAATTTTCCAAACTGGAAAAATGCTCTCTGGATACTAAACCAGACGCCAGGGACCTTGGCGTCTGGGTCTCTGGATACGAAACCAGACGCCAGGGACCTTGGCGTCTGGGTGTGCTAATTTCCAGACTATTGCACACACTTTTAAACATTGGAAATCAAACAAAAATATGAACAAAGCATAGTTTGCATACAATTTCAAATAGGTTGCACATAAGTAGTTCATGACCACACAAGGCCTCAAATAACAAGTTCACACACGATATCTCGAATGACATAAGTAGTTCATGACCACACAAGGCCTCAAATAACAAGTTCACACATGATGTCTCGAATGACATAAGTAGTTCAGGACCACACAAGGTCTCGAATGACAAGTTCATACATTAAACAAAGTCTCGACAGTCCATCATTGACGCCGGTGCCTTTCCATTTGTCTACTGAGTAGTACGGGGCCACTTTCCCTTCTTGTCACGTGCCTCGTCCTCCTCTCATGCATCACGAGCCCTTGCAAGTTTTCTTGCCCTCTCTTCTTGACGATCCTCCTTCTCTTTGCATGCCCTCTCTTGCTCACCCTTCTTGCGCTCATTCTTCTCCTTCTCACGACGCTCATGCTCCAATCCCCGTGCAAAGGACTCCTCAAACAGGCGCTGCCTCCGTAAGTAATCTCGATGTTGGTCCTCTTGGACATCTTTTGGTACCTCATGATCTATCCAAGTGAAGTACTTGCAAAGTGGAGGAGGCGACTACATAAAAATCATGTCATTGTTAGTAATATGAGTTCAAACTTGATGAGGTTTTTTGTATGTACACCTAACATACCGGTGGTATGTCATATGCGTTAGTTGGCCTTCGACGATCATGTGCATAGTTGGGACACACGAAAAACCTTCTACCTTCTGTCCATGACTTCTTGCGGTCCGTGGACACCTTCAGCTTGCAAACATCGCCACACCAACATGGTGGTGTGGGCACATCCTTCTCCTTCTCCTTGTCCAACCTGGCCTCCATCCATGTCTTCGGCATGTCCTCTTGGTCCGCGCACGCCGGCCTCGTCCTGGAACCGGATGAAGCCATGCCTACAAAAAGAACAATTGTTAGCACAAGACATAAAGAGAGTACATGCGTAAATATAGTAAATCAATAAATGCTAGGAATTGTATGAACAAATAATATACCATTATTACTCGATCAACCATCTGGATTAAGAAAATAACCGAAGGCCGATCCATTATCAACCATTCCTCTATGACCACCACCACCTCTAGCACTTGTGCTTCCTCTCCGACCACCACCACCTCTAGCACTTGTGCTAGCTCGACCACCACCTCTAGCACTTGTGCTTGCTCGACCACCACCTCTAGCCCTTGTGCTTGCTCGACCACCACCTCTAGCACTTGTGCCTGCTCGACCACCACCTCTAGCACTTGTGCTAGCTCGACCACCACCTCTAGCACTTGTACTCCCTCTACGACCACCACTACCGCCTCTGGCACTTGTGCTTGCTCGACCACCACCACCGTCACCTCTTCCACCTCGTTCACCATCGGTGCCACCTCCACAACTTGTTTTTCTTTTTTTCGTTTTCCTCTTCTTGCATGTCCGCTCATTGTGTCTCCCTTCACCGCACACCCCACAGTTGATAGTGTCAGGAGCCTCCATAAAATGACCGCTACCAAATTGTTTCATGCCAGTGTATCCAGCCAGGTCATCCATATCACCCCTGAACCTCTTAGTTCTCCTTCTACCCTTGGTATCCACTTTCAGAAGAGGGTCTGGCCTAATATGAGGGCGATGGTACTCAGGCCACTGTGATTGGTCCAAGAAAGGGTGAAATCTTGGCGCCCATGTCAACCTAGTTGCTTCCATCGGGAACTCTTGCATCCGCACGGTTTTTCCATCACAAACAAGTATGTTTCTCGCCTTCGCCGGCGTTATCAAATGCGAGCATGGCCAATGATACTTACTAGGCCTCTCGCACTGGCACCACCGAGTCTTCAGACGCACCTCAAATGCAGCACCACCATATTGAAAACCGTCTCGTGTTGTGCCACCTGGCTCATCAATTTGATAGATCATTTCAATTTTGTCGAATATGATAACTTGTTGGCGTGAAGACTTGCTTCCTTGTAACTGCAACCATTCATCAACCTTCTCCGGATAATCCTTTTTTTCACCTATCCATTTTGCAGTCTCTTCAGAATGCCTCTGAAAGTACTCATTAAGCTTGAAGGCACTATCCGGTGTACTCCACTATTGCAGTCACCGGCAATGCACGAGCACCCTTCAGCACATTGTTGAAACATTCTACCCAGATTGCTCGTCATGTCGCCATATCGCCAACCACCATCGTCATGAGCACATGCCCACTTGTGCTTCTCGCTTAAATTCCTAGTTAAGAAGTCTTTTCCCCCTTCGTTCACCGCTGCAAAGAGTTTGTTGTACCGAGCATCGAAACCTTGGGTCGTGAAGGCCACACATACATGGGTAAGGTCTTTGCTGAGCTCCTTGCTCTTACATGCCCGGTAAAAGTTGGCCACGAAATGCCTCATGCACCATCTGTGGTGAAGCTTTGGAAATCCTGGAATAACAATGTCCATTGCCTTGAGTATACCATGGTGCAAGTCCGATATGATGCACACCTCCCTAGCCCCAATCACGTTGTTCATAACATGACCCATGAACCACTCCCAGTTGTCTTGGTGCTCGGAAGGCACCAAAGCAAATGCACACGGCAACACGTTGTCGTTTGATGAGTGCGCCATTGCTACCATTAGTGTGCCCTTGTATCTACCGGTCAAGAACGTGCCATCTATAGACAAGACCGGATGACAATGCTGGAACGCCTCCACACATTGTCCATAACTCCAGAAGGCACGGTGGACCACTCCCTCGTGATCCTCGACCACATGAAACATGCCCGGTTTCTTATGTGCAATTGCGGCCAACAACCTTGGGAGCTGGTTGTATGCTTCTTCATAACCACCATACAACATCCTAATAGCATTTGCCATTGCCTTCCATGCCTTCCCATACTTGACTTCATAACCAAATTGTTTTTTCACCGTCCACATGAGAAACCTCACTTTCACAGTGGGATCAAAGCCTAAGTCTTTCATCCGTTTGTATCCGAGATACTCAGATGTGAGTTGACGATGTGTCGTTCGAAGTCGTTTAGATGGCGGTTTGCACCTATGAGTGGCAACACAACTTCTTAACACCCATTCTTCGGTGTCTTTAAGCTTTCTTGCACGAACCTTCCATGGGCATCCTTCTTGCTCACACTTCACGGTGTAACGCAACTTCATGTCGGAGTGCTCAACATAAAATGGCCTATGGTTCCGAATGGCATAGTCAGACAACCAAAACTTCAGCATAGGCAAGCTCGAAACTTCACTCCTTTCTTCAAATAAGCATTCTCGTCCTCCTTCTCCTCCCTTGGTTCTCCTGGATCTGGGCATGGTGTTGGCTCAATCGCCGTCATTCTCATTCCACCATCAACAACAGCTTTATGGGCAAGGCTAAGATCTTTAAACAAGTGAGTTCTTTTTTCTAAGCCCGTCAACTCAAAGTGGATTTGGTTTTCCTCCTTTGTGAATCCATCCTCGTCCAACTGTTCAACTGGACCCTCATCATCCGAGTCATATGCATATTGACGCCTAAAAGGCAACTCACGATCCATGTCCTTTTGTGCTATGTACGCATCCAAGTCACCAACATCATTACCATGAAACCCTTCCTCTTGCTCTTCGTCGTCATCATAAGCATCTTCATCATCTTGAATTACTTCGTCACTAGCAATCACCTCAACTTCATTTGCTTGGCTAGTTGGCGGTTGGCTAGAAGCATTGGGGGCATACAACTCAACCTCATTTGGTTCACTAGATGGTACACGGGGACGTGGTTGGCGATAAGCATTGGGGGCATCAACCACAACCCTATGCTCAACAAGTGGCACCATTGTCATCTCGCTCATGTCATCCATTGGGGAAGAGACATGTCGGTTCAAATCAAGTGTAAACCGAGGAGATTCAACCTTGGTGGCAAACAATTCAAGTGACTTGTCTTCCGATTGGGAAACTTTTTCCTTGTATACATCCCAATGCAAATCCGAGGTGATAGGCATACTTTTCAAGAGAGATTTGGCTCCAACTCCAACATCATACCTTCCTATTAACTTAACATCAACATTGGTGTCCATCCACTTTAAGGCTTGTCTCACTTTTGCAACAACATCCTCATAGCTAGGGCTTGTATCAAAAACCAATGGTTCCTCACCCGTGTCGGCATTGTTACTCAAGAATGCCTCCTTGTCCATGTAATGAACATTAACAAGTCTCTCCATCTAAAAATAACATGAATGCATTTAAGAATTCAATGAGAATTGGTGTTTATCCAAATCATATCAACACTAAATTATTGGTGATGTCCACAAAAGTATCACTAATTAACACACACTAAGCAAAGTTAACCCTAATCACTAACTAACCCTAACCCCCAATCTTTCTACTCAACAAGCATATATTCCTACTACACACCATGCATATCACTATATTATCAAAGTTAACCAAGCCATTCACACTAACATAAGGGAGAAAACATGAACTAGGGTTCCACCAACATGTATAAAATGCAACCAAAATAACAAGATTTAACAAAAAATAATTGGATGATTTGGGCGAGATTACCAAGAGCAACAAAGTGATGGAAAGATCCACCTAAGGGATGCACCTTTTGGAGAGGATTTGAGGGGGAGCTTGAGGGGTGGGAGAGAGTATGAGAGCTCCAAGTGTTCTTCAAGCTCGGGTTGTGGATTAGGTAAAGTGTGTGGGGTGGGTCCCACACACTCACCCGTGGGTTATCCAGTTACCAGGGCCAGACGCCAGGATCCTTGGCGTCTGGCCCCTTTGCCACGTCAGCAGGTCAACGGGCAGGCGGGCAGTGCGGGCCAAGGGCCAGACGCCAGGATCCGTGGTGTCTGCTTTGCAACCCAGACGCCAGGGATGTTGGCGTCACCTAAAAAGGTCAGAAACGAATTTATTTTCAAAACGAGGTCAAATCGGGATTTTGTTAGCCACATAGGTCAGAACAGTAATTTTGTCCTCCATGGGTTGATGAGCAACAAAAGATTTAGAAAGCAGCACGTGCCTTGCAAAGACTAAAAATAGAGATGTAGGTTTAGGTTGGCTTCGTGCACATGCAACATTATTTTCTTGCAAAGACTGACACACAGACAATGATGAGCACATTCAGCGCCTGTCCTAGACTCCTAGCTTATGTGTCGCTGGGCCCTCGCTTGTACTGTTTGTGCGTGAATGAGACCAGTTGTTCAGGTTTTTCTTTTTTGAAAAAACACCTCATATATTGATTGAAAACAAATTTATTATAATCGATCATTACAGCTTTCACTGGGCAGGGTGGAACATTGTTAACAAGGACACCATCTGATATATTGTCAAAAGTGAACTTCGCAATCTGATGGGCCACCACATTGGGCATCCCATCAGTTGATCTTGAACAGTTTAAACTTATTTACATGCTTTGATATGCTCTTCGCTTCCTTCTTCAAATCAACCAGAGGTGATCTGTCAAAATTTTCATTTGCAAGGGCCGTAGCCATGAACAACAGTCAGTTTCTAGTTCTTCCGTGCTGTTTAGACCACTGCTAAACCAAGGTGATTGCTCATCATCAGTGCACTAACCACGACACATATTACGGAGTAGAGGGAGTACTGCTTAACATGCTTGTTCATCTTGTTGTCCGTCGGACAAGCCTAGTTAATAATTGATTGTCGTCATCGTTTGGAGCAAGGAGATCTGCCCCGTTGCAGTCTAGAAGGAGGCACCTTCTGAGTAGATCCAACTAACTTAATGATAAGCTCGCACTATACTAGTACTATGCACGCAAACTACATCCGCATACATAGGATTTACCCAGAAAGCATATCATTGTTTCCTCTGCATCCCATGCAACAACTGAAACTAAGACAAATGAGGTTTAGGTAAGCCTCGTGCACATGGGACATGCCCACCATTTTTTTCTGTGAATGCGACGCCCAAACTTGTGCTTTTACTTGATAATAAACAAGTTATATAATTAGAGCCATAAGATATCCTACATCCTTTGGACGACTGTGGATCATGCGAGTGGCATGGACAGTTAATTCACTAAGAAGGATAGATGTGGAAATATGAAGTGGTTTGCGACCAAAGCATGTGGTCGTCGTTCCATGTTACATTGTCTTGAAGTTGATTTGGATAGCCAAGGAAGCTTTATATCTTCAACATGGTGGTTGCATCATTTTAAAAGCAAGACCAATTGCGTCTTGTTTGCCAAGGTCGTGCACGCCCTACCAAAGTTCATCATTAATCTATTGAATCATTTGAAGTAACACGTTAAATGGACCGTATAATATTTTATTCAGAAAAGCAAAGATTTTGTGATCTTCTGGTCACTACATCTACACGGGCATCCGATGAAAATATACACATTAGTAAATTATTCATGATTGTTGTTTGGCAAATGGTTCCTCCTCGTTCTTGGTGATTACTTTTGTTATAAATCACAAAGATGATATTCAGATTAGACGACTATCCACACAATTACTTTAAATACAACTGCACCCTCTTTTCCGGTTTAGAGGGCTTATCTCATTTTTTTTGTTTTTTCCGATTTAAAGGGCTATCTCCATGTCCTATTGAGATTCCAGGCGCATTAACCTTTGCATGCGATTATTAAAAAGGAACTCACCAGTGCATAAAATGTTCCTACTCATCTAGTGGTCAAGCATGCATGCACTGCAATTAATCCACATCAATGCATTACTCTAACTTGGATAGTTTTGTAAAGTACAAGATACATTCCTCCACTTATCATTTGCCTTGGTTGATGAGATTTTAGATTTGAGCCCTGTAAACCGGAAAGGAGGGATAATAAAAAAAGAGGTGATACTACTAGGAAGAAGACAGATTTGATGTTTTATGGTGCATCATACTGCAGCATTTAAAGTGTAGTATTAAGTTGATCAAGGGGTTAGTATGATTCAGCTCGGAGTTTCACTCGAGGACAACTTGCTAATTGCTAACTTCTAGTACCTCTGATCAACCAAGCAAGAAAATTAAAACCAATCGAGCATCCGTCGTCGTTGCCGCTGCATCACATCTCCCCTCACGATCCATGTCCTGGTAAAACCAAAGCAAATGCACACGGCAACACGTTGTCGTTTGATGAGTGCGCCATTGCTACCATTAGTGTGCCCTTGTATCTACCGGTCAAGAACGTGCCATCTATAGACAAGACCGGATGACAATGCTGGAACGCCTCCACACATTGTCCATAACTCCAGAAGGCACGGTGGAACACTCCCTCGTGATCCTCGACCACATGAAACATGCCCGGGTTCTTATGTGCAATTGCGGCCAACAACCTTGGGAGCGGGTTGTATGCTTCTTCATAACCACCATACAACATCCTAATAGCATTTGCCATTGCCTTCCATGCCTTCCCATACTTGACTTCATAACCAAATTGTTTTTTCACCGTCCGCATGAGAAACCTCACTTTCACAGTGGGATCAAAGCCTAAGTCTTTCATCTGTTTGTATCCGAGATACTCAGATGTGAGTTGACGATGTGTCGTTCGAAGTCGTTTAGATGGCGGTTTGCACCTATGAGTGGCAACACAACTTCTTAACACCCATTATTCGGTGTCTTTAAGCTTTCTTGCACGAACCTTCCATGGGCATCCTTCTTGCTCACACGTCACGGTGTAACGCAACTTCATGTCGGAGTGCTCAACATAAAATGGCCTATGGTTCCGAATGGCATAGTCAGACAACCAAAACTTCAGCATAGGCAAGCTCAGAAACTTCACTCCTTTCTTCAAATAAGCATTCTCGTCCTCCTTCTCCTCCCTTGGTTCTCCTGGATCTGGGCATGGTGTTGGCTCAATCGCCGTCATTCTCATTCCACCATCAACAACAGCTTTATGGGCAAGGCTAAGATCTTTAAACAAGTGAGTTCTTTTTTCTAAGCCCGTCAACTCAAAGTGGATTTGGTTTTCCTCCTTTGTGAATCCATCCTCGTCCAACTGTTCAACTGGACCCTCGTCATCCGAGTCATATGCATATTGACGCCTAAAAGGCAACTCACGATCCATGTCCTTTTGTGCTATGTACGCATCCAAGTCACCAACATCATTACCATGAAACCCTTCCTCTTGCTCTTCGTCATCATCATAAGCATCTTCATCATCTTGAATTACTTCGTCACTAGCAATCACCTCAACTTCATTTGCTTGGCTAGTTGGCGGTTGGCTAGAAGCATTGGGGGCATACAACTCAACCTCATTTGGTTCAATAGATGGTACACGGGGACGTGGTTGGCGATAAGCATTGGGGGCATCAACCACAACCCTATGCTCAACAAGTGGCACCATTGTCATCTCGCTCATGTCATCCATTGGGGAAGAGACATGTCGGTTCAAATCAAGTGTAAACCAAGGAGATTCAACCTTGGTGGCAAACAATTCAAGTGACTTGTCTTCCGATTGGGAAACTTTTTCCTTGTATACATCCCAATGCAAATCCGAGGTGATAGGCATACTTTTCAAGAGAGATTTGGCTCCAACTCCAACATCATACCTTCCTATTAACTTAACATCAACATTGGTGTCCATCCACTTTAAGGCTTGTCTCACTTTTGCAACAACATCCTCATAGCTAGGGCTTGTATCAAAAACCAATGGTTCCTCACCCGTGTCGGCATTGTTACTCAAGAATGCCTCCTTGTCCATGTAATGAACATTAACAAGTCTCTCCATCTAAAAATAACATGAATGCATTTAAGAATTCAATGAGAATTGGTGTTTATCCAAATCATATCAACACTAAATTATTGGTGATGTCCACAAAAGTATCACTAATTAACACACACTAAGCAAAGTTAACCCTAATCACTAACTAACCCTAACCCCCAATCTTTCTACTCAACAAGCATATATTCCTACTACACACCATGCATATCACTATATTATCAAAGTTAACCAAGCCATTCACACTAACATAAGGGAGAAAACATGAACTAGGGTTCCACCAACATGTATAAAATGCAACCAAAATAACAAGATTTAACAAAAATAATTGGATGATTTGGTAGAGATTACCAAGAGCAACAAAGTGATGGAAAGATCCACCTAAGGGATGCACCTTTTGGAGAGGATTTGAGGGGAGCTTGAGGGTGGGAGAGAGTATGAGAGCTCCAAGTGTTCTTCAAGCTCGGGTTGTGGATTAGGTAAAGTGTGTGGGTGGGTCCCACACACACCCGTGGGTTATCCAGTTACAGGGCAGACGCCAGATCCTTGGCGTCGGCCCCTGCCACGTCGGCAGGTCAGCGGGCAGGCGGGCAGTGCGGGCCAGGGGCCAGACGCCAGGATCCGTGGTGTCTGCTTTGCAACCCAGACGCCAGGGATGTTGGCGTCACCTAAAAAGGTCAGAAACGAATTTATTTTCAAAACGAGGTCAAATCGGGATTTTGTTAGCCACATAGGTCAGAACAGTAATTTTACCCTCCATGGGTTGATGAGCAACAAAAGATTTAGAAAGCAGCACGTGCCTTGCAAAGACTAAAAATAGAGATGTAGGTTTAGGTTGGCTTCGTGCACATGCAACATTATTTTCTTGCAAAGACTGACACACAGACAATGATGAGCACATTCAGCGCCTGTCCTAGACTCCTAGCTTATGTGTCGCTGGGCCCTCGCTTGTACTGTTTGTGCGTGAATGAGACCAGCTGTTCAGGTTTTTCTTTTTTGAAAAAACACCTCATATATTTATTGAAAACAAATTTATTATAATCGATCATTACAGCTTTCACTGGGCAGGGTGGAACATTGTTAACAAGGACACCATCTGATATATTGTCAAAAGTAAACTTTGCAATCTGATGGGCCACCACATTGGGCATCCCATCAGTTGATCTTCAACAGCTTAAACTTATTTACATGCTTTGATATGCTCTTCGCTTCCTTCTTCAAATCAACCAGAGGTGATCTGTCAAAATTTTCATTTGCAAGGGCCGTAGCCATGAAATTTCTAGTTCTTCCGTGCTGTTTAGACCACTGCTAAACCAAGGTGATTGCTCATCATCAGTGCACTAACCACGACACATATTACGGAGTAGAGGGAGTACTGCTTAACATGCTTGTTCATCTTGTTGTCCGTCGGACAAGCCTAGTTAATAATTGATTGTCGTCATCGTTTGGAGCAAGGAGATCTGCCCCGTTGCAGTCTAGAAGGAGGCACCTTCTGAGTAGATCCAACTAACTTAATGATAAGCTCGCACTATACTAGTACTATGCACGCAAACTACATCCGCATACATAGGATTTACCCAGAAAGCATATCATTGTTTCCTCTGCATCCCATGCAACAACTGAAGCTAAGACAGATGAGGGTTTAGGTAAGCCTCGTGCACATGGGACATGCCCACCATTTTTTTCTGTGAATGCGACGCCCAAACTTGTGCTTTTACTTGATAATAAACAAGTTATATAATTAGAGCCATAAGATATCCTACATCCTTTGGACGACTGTGGATCATGCGAGTGGCATGGACAGTTAATTCACTAAGAAGGATAGATGTGGAAATATGAAGTGGTTTGCGATCAAAGCATGTGGTCGTCGTTCCATGTTACATTGTCTTGAAGTTGATTTGGATAGCCAAGGAAGCTTTATATCTTCAACATGGTGGTTGCATCATTTTAAAAGCAAGACCAATTGCGTCTTGTTTGCCAAGGTCGTGCACGCCCTACCAAAGTTCATCATTAATCTATTGAATCATTTGAAGTAACACGTTAAATGGACCGTATAATATTTTATTCAGAAAAGCAAAGATTTTGTGATCTTCTGGTCACTACATCTACACGGGCATCCGATGAAAATATACACATTAGTAAATTATTCATGATTGTTGTTTTGCAAATGGTTCCTCCTCGTTCTTGGTGATTACTTTTGTTATAAATCACAAAGATGATATTCAGATTAGACGACTATCCACACAATTACTTTAAATACAACTACACCCTCTTTTCCGGTTTAGAGGGCTTATCTCATTTTTTTTGTTTTTTCCGATTTAAAGGGCTATCTCCATGTCCTATTGAGATTCCAGGCGCATTAACCTTTGCATGCGATTATTAAAAAGGAACTCACCAGTGCATAAAATGTTCCTACTCATCTAGTGGTCAAGCATGCATGCACTGCAATTAATCCACATCAATGCATTATTCTAACTTGGATAGTTTTGTAAAGTACAAGATACATTCCTCCACTTATCATTTGCCTTGGTTGATGAGATTTTAGATTTGAGCCCTGTAAACCGGAAAGGAGGGATAATAAAAAAAGAGGTGATACTACTAGGAAGAAGACAGATTTGATGTTTTATGGTGCATCATACTGCAGCATTTAAAGTGTAGTATTAAGTTGATCAAGGGGTTAGTATGATTCAGCTCGGAGTTTCACTCGAGGACAACTTGCTAATTGCTAACTTCTAGTACCTCTGATCAACCAAGCAAGAAAATTAAAACCAATCGAGCATCCGTCGTCGTTGCCGCTGCATCACATCTCCCCTCGCGCATGGCGCATCCCTGGTAAAACCACCATTGATGCACCACCGCATACCATTGCCACCTGCTTTGTTGGGCCGTCGTCATCTGGTCGAACTGCATATCCACACACCGCACTACGTCTACAGCATGCCGGCACAATTCCTTGCGCGGGAGACAACCAAAACGCCAATTCCAAGACGAGTCCGTCGACCGTGTTGAGTCCTTGCTGATTGATTCCTTGTAAGTTGTACTGATGCATGTCTGGAGAGACATGCGTCTCCGTGAGATGATGAAACTGCACAAACTGAAAAATACAAACTATTACTTAAAAAGTTTATCAAAAGCCTGCTGCTTCTTCATCATACAATCAAGTCGCACAAAGTATTATTTGGGGGGGGGGGGTGTGCATGATTGAACTTACTTTTCCACCCATTTTTCCTTTCTAGGTTGGCAGGATATAATGGCGATATACCCCAGATCCCCTAATGGTGAATATACTATATGATTTGGGTAGTGTTGCTACATCTGGATCGTTGTATCACAAAAATAAATGGCCGAAATTGATATGGTGTACCATAAAAGGGCTCATGATTTCACATGTTCAATGCTTTGCTGTTAGAACAAATCAGAAACATCATGTATGGTCAACATGCACAATCGGTGAGCCGATGCACGATGGAATTGGTGACCATGCAATTTTTTACTGTCAAATCAGCTCACATTAGAGTAATTTGACTGATGCGACACCATGGCAGGATCAGATTTTGTATAAGCATCGCTATTTAGCCTAAATCGCAGATGACAATAGAGCATGCAAGATCCTCTAGCAGAAGACGGTCTAAACATTAGTTGGATGTCACAAAGAGCGGACAAGATGATCCGCAACCTCGAGTAGGAAATAGATATTGCTGACATTTCAGTGCTTGTTTCTTTCCCTATGTCTCTTATTCCTACATTTTGTTGCCATGTGTGGTGGATTTGTCATTTACATTGACACACATAAATAAAAGCAAATATTTGTGCACCAAAGTGTAAAACATGGACAAGTAAAGTGGGAAAGTCCATCGCTTGCACAGATAGACGTTGGGTGGTAGATATATATAAGAGGAAAGTGGGGTAGTGTATGAAGCGAAGAATGCACTAAGCTATGTAATCTGAATGAGCTCCGCTGACGTGGATGTGCCTGCAGGCCCCACAACCTCTCGTCATGGAGCGAAGCTAGCAAAACCGTGGGATGCAAGTGTTATGTCCATTCGGTTCAGAGCACTTCTACTCGTGGATGCTGTCAACTGAGTCAATTTCTCACCACCAAAGTAATTTGTACGTTCATCTAGATGGCCGCCAGACAGACTTGGTTAATTAAAATTGATTAGATTTATTTCGAGCAGCGATCTGCCCCTTGCAGTCTCAATAGATCCAGTTGATGATGACGTCACACTGTATTGATGCACGCATGAAAACTATCATACACACCAAAATTGACTTTCAATGTTTCCTGGCACTGGGTTCGTCCTCAGGCCGATGACATGTTAACTCAGTCGATAAAAGCGTGACTTATGCTCTTGGTTCATTCAGGGACAGGCATGTCATTAGACGGGTGACGTTCCTCTTCCTTGCATATGGTCCCGTTCTCGGTAGGTTTGCATGGGATAGGACGGGGAACTTCACTCCTCGTTGCGTGCGCCAGAGCTGGACGATCACGCCAGAGTTCAACGGTGGTGCATCGGTCCAGTGGATCTTATGAAGTCGACCCACCTTCTCTAAGTATTGTGTTGGACGATCACAAGACAGAGAGGGACCCTCTCCCAAAATGTGTTGGTTTGCATCTATTATTCATGTCCAAAATGTGATGCTTCAGCCATTTAGGGCTGCCCAAGCAGGACATTCTCGACCCGTACTCATCCGACCCATATGTGGACAAGAGTCGGCGCAGGCGGGCGTGCTTGCACACCTCGCCTCGGTTCGAGAAGACAGAACGAGATTGCCATTTATTGCTTCCCATTCCTCTCTCCTCACCATGCAAACCACCATTCGTACCCCTCTCTCACAGAACCCTTGTTCCCACCTTTGGCCGATGATGCTCCATCATCACAGTGGGATTTGCTTTATCACCACCTGCTCCATCTCTGCCTTCAACAGCACCCGAGCCAACTACATCAAACATTGTAAGTACATTGAACTCGAAATCGCTTCTCCGCTTGTGCAGTTCCGATTTAGTGGCTAGGATTTATTTAAAGAGGTTGCAACTTCAAGAATTTCAAAAATAAAACCCCTCGATGTTATGCTACGGAATTGCGTTCAGAAAGTTGTTAGAAATATATGTAGGATGGGTTTTATTTGACTTTAGCACCGATTATTGAGTGGACGTAGCACTAGAGGGTCATCAACTTAATCAACGATTAAGGGACTGGTTCGGAAAAGGTAAAATTGATTAGGGGTGGACCAGTTTGATTTTGGGAGAAGAACAGTTTGATTAAAACTATGTTCAACAATGATCTTCACTAAGGTGAGGTGAATGTGTTGGGTTTATCGTTCATACGAGGATGGGTTCTGCAGGTCTTAGACCTACACGTCGTTATGTTGATGCACATTGCAGTTCGATTTATATTGTAGGCCTTGTTGTGTTGAGTCTAATCTTGTTCATTTCAGTGGTCTGCAGGCAAGTTGGACAACGACAATGATACTCCAGGCAGCTGCTCCAAGAGCAAGGTCGTGGTACACGTCAACGCCTCCAAGAAGCGTTGGGGAAGGCCAGCGAATGTTGGATACTTCCATGAGGATGTGGATACAACCAACTTTTACAAGGTGGTTGTAGCACCCGAGTTGGAGTTGCTTCTGATCCTCCAAGCCTTCCATGAGCACATGGGCGCCGTCCAACTTGAAATTGTTGTCGGGGCGACCACCGGCTCCAATTAGAAGGTCAAGCTACGGGAGGTCAATGGCATGCTTGCCATTGACCAAGGGTTTGCTGGCTACGCAGTAGCTGACCAACTGAAGATCAGGGTACTTCGTCATCTTCAAGGGCTAGACTAAGGATAGTTTCAGACTCATCATGTGCAACCTTTTCAGGGTTGAGGTCATGGCCTAGTGATGCCAACACAAACAAGCACTTGCCATGATCGAGGAGTAGTGATCCCTTTTTGTTAGTCTATCCATCCTAAACAACTATGCCTATAGTTGTATGCTTAGGCTTCTTTTTGCGTGCCACTATTACGACTATATGTACATGTTAATGCGGTTATGGGTATGTTTGCTAATGTGGTTATGCATATGCTTGTTAATGTAGTTGTATGTGCGCTGTTCATAGTCATGCAGGGAACCAAACACCACCTTTGTCTATGAATGAACTAGCTATGAAACTCTGCAAATCATCTCACTTTATGGATTAAATGATCATGAGGCTGGATGGTCGCCCCCTTGCCGTCAAAAGGCAACACGATATGTGATACTTGCAGCCAATGAGTCCATAGTAAAACATCTTGCATGTATAAATTAATTGGCTCACTTATCGAATGCATCATTTTTTTCACCATGGTTGCAACGGGATGTTGCGATGTGAAATGCCATAAATCAAAATCATACTTTCAGATAATTCATAAAACACGTTCCCCATATCTTGCTTAAAATTTTCCTTGCAACTGGCCTTTGCGACATGGGTGCCGCAGATCATCAAGTAACATAGAACCCCACTTACGTATCAAGTTGGGCAAACAAAGACTTGGATGGCACACAGAGCGGACAATATATTCCAGTCTCATATTTTCTTTATCAAAGGCACTTAACAGTAAGATTTAACAATACTAAGGCCCCAATAAACTAGCGAATAGTCTTACAAGTAGTCCACTTGAGGTAATATACTAGTCCAAGATAAATACAACTCAAAGAAAAGAAACAACCACAAAACACAACAAATATATTTGTACATATGTCAAAAGTCTATGAGCTTCTCGGACGAGTAGCGACCATATGTAGTCCTTTAAGTAATTTTAGCCTCGCCTTATAAGGGGTCATGATCGACAACTTGACTTTTATCCCTCAAAGCCAAACACAAAACATTATTTTGAAGATATAATTAGTGACATGCTTCAGAAATATTAGTTTTATCTTTCGCATTAGGGCTAGACTCTACCAGATGCATTGTGATTGTTACTTTCCAAATGTCTCCTATTCCTACTCATTGTAGGCATGCATTATTTTCTTTTCTGTTACTTCTCTCGAATGTCATGTGAATTTGGCATCAACATGTACAAGCACACATCCAAAATAAGATGTGTGTTACCAGAGTGTAAAATATGGAGTGCGTTCTTGGGTGAGATGAGTGTCTATTGCTGAGCAAAGATGGGTAGTGGCTATGTATATGCATATATAAGAGGAAGCAAAAGCAGTATCTACATAAAACCAAAGGAGTGAATTGTATATCTATTTGCACTGAGTAAGAACATGTTTGGTTGCATGCACTTGCAAGTGCAAGGCTCATTTGGTGTTGATGACGCATACACATTTCAGAGCATATATAAGGAGAGTGTGTGGAGAGCCGACGTCCTGAACGCAATGGCATCTGATCGCTGCAATCTGACCACATGCTTTTCTCGTGGGGATCTGTGTATGGTCCAGAGTTAATTGACATTACGAGTGAAATACCGTCGTAGGTCTGTAGGTACTTGACTTGGCAGAAGCTGGTCCACAAAAAGGTTGACACGGTCTGAAATATTCCAATTACTTACTGTGGCGGGTGCTTGGAGGTTGAGGGTGATTTGCTCAGTGCATGCCTGCGTGTTATCCTTGTCTATGCCTCATACGTGCTTGTCAGAATCGCTATCACACTCACGTTTAGTACATCGCTGCCGCCCCCAGCAGTTTGGATTAGCAAATTGATGCCCCTCCTGTGATGAAGAATGCGCACTGGTTCTGCACGTCTAAAAAAAACAAAACATTTGCTGTCGAACAAAAAGTCGGCAGTCGCATGGTCAATGACATGTGCATGTTAAATCAACAAGTTAGTTACTTACTGATTGATTCGGGCACTTGTAGAAATAGATGCCACGGAGCACAACGTTGTATTGGTGCGTGCTCTTATATAGAACTGGTAAAAATAAATTAGGTTCACTGTCACAATAGCACGCAGCAGTATCTGCGTTCATAATGCCAGAATCATGAAGGCCCACGCCTGGGGCAATGGTCGGCTTCATACTGACATTTGGAGCATGTACTTGCCTTTGTGTCCAATTGTACTGTCAGCATGCTGGCCTCTAATACATATATATGCTGTAAAACCATGTCCTACACCCATATACTCTAACTAGCAGCGAACTCTGATCCGGATCGCAAAGGCCCACGCATCGTCGACGATGTGGGATCAGATGCCGTTGTGTCCAGTGGTGCACTTCTTGGAGTGTGTGCATATATATCAGCAATTGTAGTGTTTTGACCATTCGATAACTTGGATGTGTACAAGCACGTAAAACATGCTACTATGTACTCATTCCCAGTTCTTCCAAAACATTTGAAGAGTAAATTGAGAACCAAGAATATCTAGTTTGGATGGTTAATGAATGTAGTTCTACCCGGCCTAATCCTCTATAGATTAAGGATCAACCATCATTTTTTGCTTGATGTGTGTCGAACAAAGACAGAATACCCCTTTGTAGGCGACATACCCATCTATTGCAAGGTGTCGGTGGCCAGACTGAATCAATCATTGAGGTTATTCTTTAGTATGCATCATGTAATTATATGTGTGCTTATAGTGTGTGGGGTGTGTATGTTTATATGGTACTTCTTGTTTCTAAAAGTAAATATTCTAAAATATTCATACAAAATTGAGACCGCGTCGTACGTGCGTCTGTAAAATTACATGCAATAATTTCTGTTTTTATGGATTGTGCAAATAGACATTCAATCACATAAATATGTGTGTTAGCCCCTTGTCTATTTATGGTGGGTTTGTAGCCAGATATCCTTAATTTGTCTTTTTATGCAGAACCCTTTTGCATCATTGCGATGCAAACAAACATTTTCATTAATTATTAAGACGAATACAGAGCAAAGGCAACAACAGCCAAACCGTGACAAGAGATGAAATTAACACCTACTACTAAGACGACTTAGTCTGCAGCAACACCTTCACGAAGGCATAAACATCATTGCATACCGTAGACGCCCTGGACATAGATTTTCCTCCTAGTTGCAGAGTCTAGCTAATGAAGACTAGCACAACAACATATATACCACATCTTCAACAAGGTAATGACGCAAGTTCGTCGCTACTGAGTCTGGCCAAGAAAGGCCGGGAGAAGTTTTCACCCAGGACATGAAGTGGTGTTTCAATCAGCATCTTAATGACAAATATTTTGAGAGACGCCGCCACGAGTACTTCACGGCAGGGCCAAATGGCACTAGAAAATTAGTGGGACGTCTTTCCACCTAAGACCACCATTAGAGCCGTTAGGTGGACACCGAGTCGCTACTAGTCTACACCAGCATGAGTCACACTTTAGTATCCACCATACCATCGGAGTAGCTCCCCCGATGCTAGTAGCCTGCATGGAACCTCGAACATGAACACACGATGGTCGGACCTCGCACGGGACGAAAATCCCTTTTGCACCGTCAGTGATCAGCCCACACAACCACCGTTGCTGCATGTGCAAATACGTTGACGCACCAAAAGATGGCCGCAGTTCCCCATGATCTCCTTCTCGCAATTGTCGAGGACCGCTTTTTTGAAAAGGGGCTTCGCCTCGCTGCATCGAGCGATGCATACCCTCCGCCTCAACGACAAGTGAAGGCCACCGTCACTACTGTCATAATTAGTAGCGCAACCGTCGTCGATGATATTGTGCACGTAATTTCCTCTGCAAAAGCCGACTACACCAACTTTACCTCTGCCGCACACCGGGACGCCAGCTTGGACATATCGACGCCCGGCATGAGGGTGTCATCGCTGGCTGAGTCCGGCAGCTAGAACCTCCACGTCGGCGTCGCTGTTGTTGGAGCCGGTAAGTATCGCGTAAGCCAACGCCTCACCGGCACATGGTCCGAGCTTTGTAGACTGGCCTTCAGTTATCTTGGCCCTCGCAGACATCTCACACGGGTAGGCAGGTGGCACTCGGCGCGGCATCTCACACGGAATTCGGCGACGCAGATCATGGTAGTAGCGCGACAACACGTGACCTGGCCATGAACGTTATGGCGGTAGTGGCAACCCACGGCGAGCCCACAATGTGGCACAAATTCATCGTCCTCTACGACATGGTAGTGCCCATGCCTGTAGGTCCATACATCCACAATTCCAAAAAGTGTTGTTACGGGAAGGACAACACATGCAGGATTGCTAGCCCCGTCGACGAACGCGCAGTGTCTGTCCCGATGCCTTACTGGATGGACGGATCTCAGCAATATATCAATTAGTCTTATCTCTGATCACAATATATCCCTAAATATGTGGTGAGATATATTGTTGCTAAGAGATCATCTTTAAATTAAGAGAAGACATACATTTCCTTATGGTTTCTCTCTCTTCCACCTCAACATTTATTCTATGTGGCACTCCTAAGATAGCATCATTATACATGCCCTCGGGTGCCTGCAAATTTTATTTGTTTCATTCAATTTTTCCTTCAATCATCAGATTCACATCAAACAAACAACATTGAAGCTAGTTGTCCTGAGCTAAGTAAAAAGTAAAAACATATGTTATTTCAGTCAATTATAACACCCCCGATCAAGGCCCAGTAAAGCAAAAGTACTAATATTATCTAAAGCCCAAACCAATAAAAGCACACCAAGAAATTGCATGGCCGCTTCAGCGAGCTACTACTGGCACTAGATATCTTCCTTTCTGCACGACTACACATTATACAAACAAATCAATACATAACCATCACAATGTAATATGCTTTGCTTTGACACGTATATTACTCCATGGTTATAAGGATAAATAGATGGATAGAAGAGGGTATTAAATCATAGTTATAATATACCATATTCAAGCAAATTCATTGCAAATTAATGTATTAGTACATGGAAACTAAAGCATACATATTTTGACAAATTAAAATGTCCATTCAAATTTGCGAATTGGTCAATCCAGAATTAAAAAGGGCAAAAAATTAATATTTTACTGAAATTGAGCGAAAGGCAGAAATGGAGAATAAATTTCAATAGAAGGAAGATAAAATCATGGAAGTGGTGTTACCCCAAAAGAAGAAATGCAAAAATGAACATAAAAATGAAATCTAAGAAAAAATATTTTTAGACCTGGTCTTATCTCAAAAAATTAATGAATAAAAACAGAAGAGCGAAGAACATGACCATTCCTAAGGAAGAAATAGTTCTAGGTGTTCTGTTAACAAAAAAATTTAACAAAAAAACAAAGGAAAAATTATTTCTATGGAAGAAGAGTTACAAGAGTGGTTTAATTATAAGAGAAACAACAACAAAATTTTAAAAAATACATTATGGGTTACATGAAGAATCATACATATTTATTGCCAAACTCTATTCTTATATGCAGGAACTAGAACAGGTTAAAACTTGCACTATTCGCTAACATGAACAAGAGTAAACTAGTTGAATTTCAATGATTATTATTCAAGTCAATCAATGAAAAAACAGATTTCATTTGAATTCTTCAGTAAAAAATTAAGTAATGTCATGTAACTAAAGTGTAGATATGTTGATGCATGCACTAATATAGTACAAAATTCAAAGGCGAAAAGAAATCCACTAAGCATTAATAAACAAAGACACAATGACATATATCTTTTCCTAAAGTAGAAAGAATTAAGAATTATAATGTTACCCAAAAGAAGAAAGAAAATGAAAAAAAGTAAAAGCAAAGGATGACTAAATTTGCAACAAATTTCATTTTACTTGCATTATTCCACAATATGCCAGAGTAAGCATATAGTAGTGTAGCTTTAATAATAATTATTATATTTCAAGTAGATCAATAAAAAATTATATTATAAGGACATCACACAAATAAGTAGTGTCACACGGCTGCCACATCAAGTACTCCATCACATGCGCAAATGTATGAGAAATCCAATTGCCAAAACAATCGAGCAAGTTTCAATAAGCGAAAAATGATGACCAAAATTGGCAACAAATTTCATAGAGTTTCTACTATTCTGAAATATGAAATGGCAAGCATATAATAGTGTACCTTCAATAATAATTATGATTCAAGCTGATAAATTATAATAAATGATTTAAATTTGAAGTTCCTAACAAAAAATTATGTAGGGTCATGCAACATATAGGGGAAATCCAATTGTCAAAAGAAATGGACTAAGCATCAATGATCAAAGACATGATAAAATAAAGAGAAAAGTTCACATTTCAGCCCTGAACTAACTACTCGGTTTGATTTGCAACCCTCGTCTTTAAAACTAGTCAAATTGCACCCTCAACATACCACATAGCTCAAAAAAGAACCCTTGACTTGGTTTTGGGCTTGTCAACTGATTTTCACCAAGTCAAAGCTGACTGGGCTGCCACCTCAGCAGTGTAGGCACTCACACATAGGGGTGAAGCAAAAACAGACACAAAGCAAAAAAACGTAAAGACTAGCATACTGGAAAACACAAATCAGTTGTACAACTAAAACAAAACAAAAGGAACAGGAAACCTTAATATCACCATCAGACTTGCTAGAAAAATGAAAGAGGAGCTTCTAAAAATGAAACGAAGAGGGAGAGCGGTCGAAGGTACAACAAACATCTACTAAAAAGTAAAAGGACTACTATTGGGCTTACTAAGGCATAGCTCACTAGTTTTAAACTAATGGGGTGAAGCTCATCCCGTGTCGACTGAAACATGTCAGTCAACTACAGCCCAAACACAGAAAAGACAACTACATGAATAGACGGTATCATATTCGACGGAAGGATAGAAAATTTTCAGGCGTATGACATATAGCAAAAACTGTTGTGAAAAATATTCGATTTCAGCTGCTAGTCAGTGCTAAGCTCATTTATTAAACAATGGGTTTGTCTAGGACACATCTAGATGTGACATAATTATGTCCCATCTAACCTGATGTTCAATATGTTTGTGGTTTATTTTATTTTTGCCTCATATTTTTTTGTTCCTCGTTGTTGTGTTATTTG
Source organism: Aegilops longissima (assembly GCA_021605205.1). Classification (NCBI taxonomy): domain Eukaryota; kingdom Viridiplantae; phylum Streptophyta; class Magnoliopsida; order Poales; family Poaceae; genus Aegilops; species Aegilops longissima. The sequence continues at coordinate 27,784,626 of CM038678.1, forward strand.
TGGAAGGTTAGATGTGACATACTTAGAAAACATCTAGATATGATTTAGACAAACTATTAAACAATGGTCTTGCTAATACACAAAGATAAAAATTTATCGTCACGAACCGAATCCACGAATTGAATAAGCACTCTTCCGCCATTAATTCCGCCCAAACGGCAGGGTAAAACACGGGCGACGATGTATCATCATTCCTGGCATTTTCTCCCCATCCTCACGCTAAACTGGGAACTTGAGAACAGGCATCTCTAGACTTTACATCGCTAGAAAGGATCTCCATTCCTGGCTTGGCAGGTGTTGCTTTCCATCGTTTAGGGCTTGCAGTGCACTACTAAGTTTCGCGTCGTGGGCTGCACCGATGGTGTTTAATTCAGCGATGAGCTTACAGACCGGTGTAGTCGTATACAGCATACGTATCTGGGTTGGGGCCCCTAAAATTTGCGGGCCCAGTGCGGCCACACAGGTGACGGATGCACATGGTCAGGGCCAGCACTGGCAACGACTCCACCTACGTGGAAAGCCGCATAAGCTGAACGCGAGGATAACTTGCCATCTGGATCCCAAACCCAGCGGAGGGAGTCAACACCATCCTGTAGATATCCACTCATGTGGAAGTCGGTTTGTATAACGCCTTCATGACACAAAGAGCGTATAAGGTGCTCCTGAACCTTCCGTCGAGGGTAGACAATCCTGAAGGATGCGTTTGTGTTCCTTTCCCTATGTCTCTTATTCCTATGTGTTGGTTGCATATAACATGAACTTGCCATGCATCTACATTGACATACTAGTTATAAAATCTCTACTGTGTTTTATGGTAGTGTAAAATATGGATAAGCAAGGTAACCAAACAAAGTCTATTTCTTGCTTAACTGAACACCGGGTTGTGGATTTATAGGAGGAAGCGAAGTGACAGGGTTGTACGTGCACTACATAAGCGGTACTGGGGCCAGCTGACGTGGTTGTACGTGCAAACTCAGCGACCGCTCGTCGTGGAGGGAAGCGAGATGACCTGGCCGCTGGGCATACCAGCACATGTCTAAGCTGCCATGGGCCCTGTTAGCATTTGTTCTAGATCGAGATCAGGTGTGCATCAAAGTGTTCGTTCCCTTCAGTTCAGACCAGTGTGACTCGTTGTCAGTGTCAAGTGTCAACTGAATCGATTTCTCACCATCAAAGTAGTTTGTCTGTTCATCTTCTGGCTGCCGGACAGGCTTAATTAATTAATCGAATGGTTTCATCATCATCTCGAGCAGAATCTGCCCCTTGTGATCTCGAAGGAGGCAACTTCAGTGTAAATCTTGTCGATAGTGACCTCACATTATATTACTGTGTATGCATGAAAACTACATTCGCATATAGTCCATGGATAGTGCAATTATCAAGGTATTTAGAAAAGCAAAGCATCGTTCAATCCACGTCGCAGCATCTTTGCAACGACTAAAATGCAAATGTAGGTTGAGAGTTGCCTCATGCAGATGCAACCCGAGTAGGTAGTACAACATTATTTTACCTGAATCTGAGTGCACGAGCGGCTTAAGCTAATCGTAGTGCTTTCATTTTATGAAAACAGCTTATTGGTTGGTTCAGCTAGCTTAACCAGGCTATCCAGAGCCATCCAATCGGACTGCAAGCTTTGATCATACAGCTGTGGATTCTGCAAGTGGTGTGAAATAGGAAAACATTTCCATGTTCTTTTACTCTGAATGGGTAAATCTGATTACTACAAGATATTTGAAGCAGTATGCCATACAAGCATTTGATTCTTGCTCCATGTTACAGAGTCGTGAAGTTGATTTGCACAATAATGAAAGCATTTATGTCTGCATCATGGTGGTTTCAAATTTTTAAAACCAAGATTTGCTGCATCTTGCTTGGTACGGTCACACAGCTATTCAAAGCTCATCATTTATCTCCTAGAGCACATGGATGTAACGCACCGACTGGGCCATGTAAAGTTTATTTTGAAAAAAAAAGGATTGTCTTCACCTTTTGAGCTGCATATATTTTAGATGGAAGGTATACATATCAGATGAAACATACTAATATTCATAAATTGTTCGTAATATCTAATGGTTCCTTTATGTTCCTAGCTGTTCCTTACGTTACAAACCGCTAGTTTGGAATTCACATTTAGATGACCATCCACTCGATTACTGTAGTTTCACATGAGCAAATGGAGAAAAGGATAATCCTCTCTTAGCTCCATAAGTTTAACATGTTAACCTCTTTGATTATATAGCAGAAATCAGAGATGAGCAATATGATCAGATATGTTTAGAATACACACTGTGCATTGGAGTCGACCTGCAACTTTTCAACGTGCGCAATCGGTGAGCCCGTGCAATATGGAAATTTGAGACCTTGTAAAAAAATCGTCAAAACCAACTTTACGTTCGACCAAGTAGCTACTCAGGTTCCTAATATTCGGGATTAGGCATTGACCTCACTCTGTCGTACCGTCGTTGCCGAACCTAAATTTTGCATTTGGCAAAACTATTTGGCATGCATTGTGGTTACCCTTGGAACATACAAGACACACCTGTAGTTGTTCGAAATAATGCATCAGTAGCACAAAGAGCTGACAAGATAATTGGGACCATCTGGTCGGGGTAGGCACTATATGGAATCACATACTTGTCCCCCCCTCCATATCTCATATTCTTGTTTGTTGTCAGCATGTATTTGGGATTCTGATCATTGCTCTCCCACGTTGATGTGGATTTGCCATCTACATTGACACACATACAATTTAAAAGATATTTGTACCAGTGTAAAATATGGATAAATAAGTCCTTGGTGGCATACGAACCACTTGTTTCCTTGCTTTGATAAGAAAAAACAAGCCTATTATAAAATCTTATAACATGTTTATTCAAATTCCCTATTCGTATTCCTTTACTCTAGATTTGTTCAATACCACTGATGACATATACACATTTCATAGGATATACAAGGAGAGTGTGTTAATATATATCACCGACTAAGTATGTTTTGCGTAATCACTAATACAAGCGGGTGTTACTCAAACGGTTCGGAATCACAATTGTGTACAATTTCCCGAACCGTGTGGTCGAGTGGGTTGGCGATGGGGGGGGGGGGGGGGGTCCATGCTCACCAAAGACAAAATGTATGCTGCATGATAAAACCGCCCACACGTTTTCCAATTGATAAATCATCTGTAATTAGTTGGAAAATTCATTCAATTCAATTTTGTGTGCTCGATGACGTAACTATGACTACCAGTTACTACATGAAAATTATTTGCGATGACCTAGTCATTGCAAACATTACGTGGCATATGAAATGTGTGCGTTAACCATTTATACCACACACATCAATTGGAATAATCATTTGTATGGTAGATATGTATTGCACACGTGACACGACATATCTTCATGTTTTCTGGTCATTATCTCTGTTTTATGTAAATTTGCTATCTATAATGGCATACATACATTCAAAATTTTAAGTGTGCTATCAAAGTGTAAAATATGGATTCGATTTGCTTCCTCAGGTGAAGGGATAAGTAGGAGGAGGTGAAAGCACTATCTACGTTCAAGCAAAGGTTTCTAGATTTTACATTTGCGGAATTGGGTTGTAGCTCATTGGTACAGACATGGTGATGTGTCCTTGATGGCTAGGGTTCAACTCTTATCATTAGTAAATTCTATTTTCTAACTGTCATTTCCACCTTAATAAATTCCATGGGGGAGGGGTCCATTCATTAATTTTTTTGCAATATCCATGTGCATCACTTTTATTGTTCACATTGATTGAACTGGAAAACATTTGCTTGCAAGAGGATCATTGGGTGGAATACTACTATTTTTTTACGAAAAAGGGTTTCCCGCAATGATGTTGCCAATGACGTCTCGGTCACGCCGCTTGCTAAGCGGTCTCCAGAGCTGTAATAAGCCACACAATTTATAAATTGCATCAGTCACACGGCACGGAATCACGCGTTCGATGACAAGTTTATTGCGGGCACACCATAGGGTCCAATCCAGGGTACCCAACGCCACCCAAGTGGGGGCTTGACTAGGACCGGGGAGGCTAAGGGCCTCCCCAAACAAGTCCGGGAGGTTGTCGTGGCACCAATTGCCGCCGAACCACCTTCCAGAAGCAGCTCCAAAGGAACTGCGCCGCAGGGCACCGAAAGAAGATGTGGTTACAATCGTCCGGAATCAAACAAATGGGGCAGAGGCCGTCTCCAGGACCATTACGCTTTCGCACCTCCGTGCCCGAAAGGAGTCGGCCTCGGACCCTTTGCCAAAGAAATATGCGGATTTTCAAGGGGAGTTTGATATCCCAAAGCACTGATAGTTCCACCGGGCCAGGAGTGGGAACAATCGCCTGGTATAGGGACCTAGTCGAGAATCAGCCATTCGGCTCGAGATGCCAAGACAACGAGTCAGGCTCTAGGGAGGGGGAGTGGAGGGCAATACGCTCGAGTAGTTTGTCCCATTGCGCGAGCTCCACCGCCCCGAAGGTACGGCGGAAGGCAATAGCGCCCCAAGTCAGCTAAGGCCACAGCCACAGACAGCTATGGGCGGGTACAAATCGAGAATGACGCGTAAAAGCGTTCCACGAAGGGACGGGTCCCGGCCCACCTATCAAGCCAGAATAGGGTGCCGGGCCCGGTGCCCACTTTAATGGAGGTCCCAATGCGCAAGACCGGCATCAGACGGATCACCGATTGCCAGAATTGGGACCCTCTAGACCTATAGGCGAAGGCCAGCGGTTGCCCATGAAGGTACTTCGCCCGGATAATCTCCAGCCACAGGCCACCCTCCTCGGTCTGAATTTGCCAAAGCCATTTAGAGAGGAGGGCAATATTCATCCGCTTGGATGAAATGACCCCAAGGCCGCCTTGGTCCTTGGGCTTACAAATCTCACACCACATCACCATGTGGTACTTCTGTTTATTGTTCTCTCCAGCCCAGAAAAATCTGGAGAGGAGTTTGGTAACCTCATGATGAAGGGATTCATGCAGACTATAGAATCCCATGATGTACATCAATAGGCTAATAAGGGAGGAATTCATCAAAACCACTCGAGCGGCCTTGGAAAGCCACCTCCCCTGCCAGGGCTCACTAGTAAAAAAACCCTCATTCGTCCCGGTTCGTGAGGGCTATTGGTCCCGGTTCCCGAACCGGGACTAAATGATCATCACTAAAGCCCTGACCCTTTAGTCCCGCTTCACCCAGGAACCGGGACAGATGGGTACTCCACGTGGCCGATGCCGCTTGCCCAGGCAGGCGGCCTTTTGTCCCGGTTGGTGCCACCAACCGGAACCAAAAGGCTTCCACGCGTCAGCATTTCAGAGGCTTGGCTTTTTGTTTTCTTCCGAAAGGGGGGTTGGGGTGTTTTGTAGGGTTAATTTATAGGGTTTCATATATTGTATTACCTAGCTAATACAGAGAAGTGTCCTCTTTTATCTCCGTGCTTGGTCGACGCTACGTACAGAGAGGACTCGACACACTAGCTAGCTAGTAAGCAAATGAAGGAAACTATTAAGTATACAGAAGATCGTCATCAACATATACAGAAGTGATCAACCTCCCCTTCTCCGAGAGATTGGTCGAACAACAAGTTTTTGTATATCTTACTGACGCTACTATATATATAGACACATATATATATAGACACACACACACACAATGTGTAAGATCTCTTACAATACCCTAACATATGAACTCAACTTCCACATGCATGGTGGTATTCTCCGGCTTTATTGATGACATGGCCAAGAAAGGATCCAGCCAATTCCTATTGAATTGCTCGCATGCGATCTTCTGGTAGGAGTTCATTCCGCATCTCCCACATCTAATTTGAATAAGGATGTCAATACATATTATATGAATGAAACTCAACAGAAATGATGGTAATAAAATAAACTTGTGAATATTTTTGCTTACGCAGTTCATATTGTATTTTAGAGTAGCTCCGCCTATTCTTGGCCGTCGCGTTGTAGATGAACTCAGAGACGTAAGTAATTATTCCCGGCTTCCTGCCACAAGCACTTTACGATAAATAGAGGTCAATCAAACTGATAATGAAGCATTATATATCGCATTGATGATAGTAGTTAGAATCAACGGGAGATGTGCGGAACTAGCTAGCTAGTAGTACTTACTTTCGGGTATTTCCATCGCAGATCCCGTGGCAATGAAGTAACTTGTGCGGTGAATACTTTCCAAACCCTGCGAGACAAAGAAAACAATTACTTGATATCGTGAAATGAACAAAGTTGCTTATATGGTGCGATAATGATCGAATCAACTTACTTCTCGAGCATCTTAGACATGGCCGAATACTCCTTGGGATCTTTTCGTCTTGAGTCTTAGACGTTTACTAGTCCCTGCTCAAGCTTAATCTCTAGGAGAATATAGTGGAAGCTGCGCACGCATGCATAACTCATCAATTACATTAATTACTATAACAGTAATAATTTAGGGAAACCGAATATGCACAAGACAGTAACACTCACTTGAAGTTGTAAGGAAAGAGTATTGTATCTTTGTTTTTATTTATTACCAAAGGTCGTAGCAAGTTGTCCTCGGTTTCTTTGGCATTATATTTAACCGTAAATTCATCTATGAGATTTGTGTTAATGAACCTAATATCATACATTTCATTTTGTCTGCATTCGACAATATTCAATCTGCATATTTTGTCTGCATTCTTTGGCATTATATTTAAAAACTGGAAGAACTCCTCAAATGGAACAGACAACTCCTCAATTCCAACGAGGTCGTGCACATCCTCTTTAACTTTTAGAGTCAAAGTATCGATTTTATTCCTAGCTGACAGCGCCTTTCTGAAGGTTTCCATGTACCAATCATGGAATCTTTGCATCATCGTTGTTAGAGTAGTTCCATCTTTGATGAGAGGCTCCCCTTCTCGTATTTGAATTCATCCACCTCCATTATATCAAAATGTGCATCGTCGTAATCTCCAGGATTGGTACCAGGAAAGACCCCTGGATGATTAGGGATGATATCGCTAGAAACCTTGAGCGGGGGGCACGATTGGTTCGCTTGTTCGCCGAGCTGGGGAATTTTTTTCCCAGTTCTCCGTTCTTGTAACCTTTTGTCACTTCAAGTACTTCCCGACCGCTTCGCTTCCTTATATGTCTTTTCAGTAATGCCCTCATAGTTGGTTTTTGGCGGAGACGGTGGTGGTCGCTGTAGGGCAACCAAAGTGCGCTTCGCTTTCACCGGTTCTATCTTCTCCTCCGGAGGTGGATGTTTCTTAGCTCTTTGCATTGCGAAGTAGTCCCTCACTTGGGCTCGACAGATCTACTCGTTTTCCTTTTGGGTCCTCTCGTATGGTAACTTCTCTGGAGTCTTGAGAGATGGACCGAATCTGTATTGCCTCCCGCCTGTACTGCCAGACGCCGGAGCAGGACGAGCGGCTGCGGCTTTCTTCTTTAGTTGCTTACGAGGCGGAGGAGAAGGACTACGACGCGCCGGAGCAGCCAGAGCGGCGGCGGGTCTCTTCCGCCCTTGCTGACGAGGCGGAGAAGGAGGAAGCTGGCTGGTCGGGCGCGCCGGCGCAGGCAGAGAAGGAGGCGAAGTGCCGCCACGTGCCGGAGAAGGAGGCGGAGTGCCCTGATCACTCGCCGGAGGAGCAAGCGGAGGAAGAGGCGGAGTGCCGCCACGCGCCAGAGAAGGAGGCGCAGTGCCCTGATCACTCGCCGGAGGAGCAGGCGGAGGAGGAGGCGGAGTGCCCTAAATCGCCGGAGGAGGTGGAGGAGGCGGAGGCGTCCAGTTCGGAAGGTTGATGAGCTCCTTCCTCCGTAGGCATGGAGTCTTCAAAGCAGAACCCAGCCGAGTCTCCCCTTCACCGGTAGGGTGGTCAAGCACGAGCTCTTCAAATCCCTCCGTTATTTCTTCCACAGTCACCCTAGCTTATCCTTCTGGAATTGGACGGCAATTAAAAGTTGCGCCGGGTTCAGGAGGTCGAACAGAGCCGACAACCTCCTTGACTTTGTACTTCTCCCATTGCATCATAAGGTGGAAATGTTGAGACTCTGTGATAGCATCCACGGCGTAGCTAGAAGGAGCCGTGAAGACAGGCTCCAGCTGAAGCTGCTCGGTGGAAGCCACGCCACTTCTCCGCTAAGATTGCGGGGTAGCTTCGGGGGTAGCTCCAGGTCGCTTGCTTCGAACTGCATCTCGTTCTTCTAGCTTCTGTACCCTTGAGTGCAGCTCCTGCAGTTCGCTCTGCTCCAGCTTCCTCCTCCTCTCTTAGCATTTGTAACCGCATGCGTCCGGAAACCCAGCCTTCCACGGAACGGAGCCTGGCGTACCTCGTGTCCGTCCGGGGTTATCAGGATTCCCGAGGGCCATTGTGAGCTCGTCCTTCTCTCTGTCTGGAAAGAACTTCCCTTCCTGCGCCGCGTTAATATAGTGTTGAAGCTTCGTGAGGGGTATTCGCAGTTGCTCCCTCGTCCAAACGCACTTCCCTGTTACAGGGTCAAAGGTTCCGCCAACCCCAAAGAACCAAGTCCGGCAACGGTCTGGCCAGTTCAATGTCTCTGGTTCGACCCCTTTATCAAGCAGGTCGTTCTCAGCCTTGGCCCACAACGGTCGGGCTTTGAGGTAGCTACCTGACCCCGTGCGATGGTGATGCTCCTTCTTCGCAGCATTTATCTTGTTTATGGCTGACATCTTCTTACTCCTCTCCGATGTCTTGTTGGACACAAATGCGTCCCATTAATCTCTGAGCTTTCGTACCGGTCGATGAATTCTGGTGTCTTTTTTTGGTCAACAAACTTTGCTTTAAGGTCATTATTCCACTTCCTGAATAGATCTGCCATCTTCTTGAGAGCAAAGGACTTGATTAATGGCTCTTTAACTAGATTCTCCGGATCGTCCTCTTCCGGTAGGGTGAAATATACCTTCAGCGCTTTCCAAAGATCAGCTTTCAGTCTATCTTCGACAAAAGAAACTTGAAGCTCTTCAACCTTAGGCTGATTCCATAGCACTATGCTGATCGGGATCATGTCCCTAACAAGAACCCCGCACTGAGCAGTAAATGCCTTCTTGGTCCGGAGGGGTTCAATCGGTTGGCCATCGCGCGCGATTGCTGTGATCGTGAACCTTTCATCTGACCGCAACTTTTTCTTCGGGCCTCGTCTCTTTACAATGGCCGGACTCTGTTCGATCACCGGAGTCATCATCACGGCCTCCTTCTTGCACCGGCATTCGGTCACCGGCATTCCTAAGTCTTTTACAACCAGAAAAATTACTCCAACTTCATGACAGTACCCACACTCCATTTCACCAAAAACCTTCTAATCCATTGTTCAAATTTTTCAAATTTTGTTCAAATAAAATTTGAATCAGATTCAAATTACTTTCGGAAAACCTATTCTAAACCACTCCAAAAATTCTGAAATTTGGCCTCTCCTCTCCTTCTGCTCTTCTATCCTTCTCCTCTCCTCTCCTTCTGCTCTTCAATGCGTCGGGGCTGGCGGCGACCATGGAGCAGGGACAGAGCAAGGGGAGCTCGGGCGCAAGAGCGGCGCTCGGGACCATGGGAAAGGGGGGGCGGGGAGGCTCACTTCGAGGGGGGCAGCGATGGCTGGAGTCCGGCGACGAGGATGGTGAAACGTCTCCGTCGTATCTATAATTTTTGATTGTTCCGTGCCAATATTCTCCAACTTTTATATACTTTTGGCAACTTTTTATACTATTTTTTGGGACTAACATATTGATCCAGTGCCCAGTGCAGTTCACATCATTGCATGTTTTTGTTCATGAAACCCTATATCAAACGGAGTCCAAACGGGATAAAACGGACGAAGATTTTTTTTGGAATATTTATGATTTTTGGGAAGTGAAATCAATGCGAAACGGTATCCGGGGTGGCCACGAGACAAGGGGGCGCGCCCCCTACCCCTGGGCGCGCCCTGGGCTCTCGTGGGCCACCCGTAAGGCGGTTGAGGCTCTACTTTTGCCGCAAGAAAGCTAATTTTATGAGAAAAATCTGGGCGAAAGATTCACCCCAATCGGAGTTACGGGATCTCCAGATATAAAGGAAACGGTGAAGGGGAAGAAACAGAGAACGCATAAACAGAGAGATAGATCCAATTTCGGAGGGGCTCTCGCCCCTCCCAAGCCATGGGAGCCAAGGACCAGAGGGGAAACCCTTGTCCCATCTAGGGAGAAGGTCAAGGAATAAGAAGAAGAAGAGGGGCTCTCTCCTCCTTGCTTCTGGTGGCGCCGGAATGCCGCTGGAGGCCATCATCATCACCGCAATCTTCACCAACACCGCCGTCATCTTCACCAACATCTCCATCACCTTCCCCCTTCTATATTCAGCGGTCCACTCTCCAGCGTCACCAAACAACACCCAATTTATAGAGCCTCGTTGGCGCCAAAATTCCTCCTCCTTGGAGTAGATCTCCATGAGAGAGTCTTCCTGATTATATCTACTAGTCATCAACCCGTGCTCCTGCACGGGCTAGTACTATATGAATAGAAAATTTGTAGTATCATCCTTCTTTTCAATAGTAAAAATATATTATAATTTTTAGATAAAGGTTACATGAATAGAAAAAAAATGGTTACACTTTATGAAAATAATTATAAAGATATAAGCTAAAGAATTCGTTGAACTGTGTGTTTTCCTATAATAGTAAAATTTGTCTTCCATTGTTCTTTCCCATTTTGGAAATACAACCACCGTCAGTTTGAGAATGTCACGGTTTTGAACTAAAATGGGATTATCCATGCATGTTATGTGGAAATATCGGCACAAAAACTGTGTGTACTCTGACAACTCTATACATTCTTGGTATTAGGATTTGGGAAATCCACACGTGGTGGCGATGTACTTCCATGCTTGATCGTCCAGAAAATGGTACATATAATTTCAGTAATCATCTTTTCCCACTAAATAACAATTATTAATACAAAAGAGTGCTTAAGTTCTTGACAATGGTGATTATAAGGAGAAGTGTTGTTGACATGCTGTATGCTGGTTTCAACTTTGACAGCCCATAATTTAATATAGATTTCTTGTTCTTTGGCAAGAAGAAAAGTTTTAGAAATATTGGTATCAGAAATAACATGAGTATGTTAATTAGAAGGGATACATTTGGTACAATTGTAGTTGCACCATGCTAGAAATTAATTGTTTAGCATTAAATAGTACTACCTCCGTCCAAATAAGCATCTAGTACTTATATTGGGACGGAGGGAGTAGTAGAGAAGACACACAACATCATGGATTTTCTTCAAGGCGTGTCATGTGCTTAGCTTAGTATGATATATATATGCTTTGAAACATATTATAATTTTGTTAAAAGATAATGACTATAGTTATTTCCATACAGAACTTGTCGAGACTAAGGATTTCAACATGACCTGGCATTATTGCATCAAGGTTGTGAGTGTGGAGTTCGTCTGCCAAGCTAAGCTTTAGCGCACCTGAATATTTTTCATCCCCGCAAAAAACAAACTTGAATATTTTTCATGCCCTCTGTAGCTTTGACTGTTTGACTGCATCATCATGGAGATAATAATGATAGTGTTTTAGAAAAGTACTGACTATTTCATTGCTTTCTTGCAAAGTAGAGGAGTCTAATTTCAGAAAAAAGAGTTCTTTTATCCAACCCGGGGAATCCGCCTAACTGATTGTATCTTGCTCAAGAATCTGTCTCTGCTGCCAATGAGACCTTAGGATGCCTTCACGGCCGCGTGTGAAGTTTCTGCCATGCTCGAGAGGATGATAACGAAGACAGCATGCCACCACGCCTACGCAAGGTCAAATCCTTCCGTCTGCACGTGAACTTGCTGCCATGTGCCTTCTACAATATACATGCATCTGTATAGCTGATGGAGTGATCCATTGAGTTTCTATTTAACCACTGCTGAATAATCTGGGATCCCACACTCGTACAGCAGCATGCTCGAGGGAAGTTTGTATCATGTTGGTGCGTAGATGCTGTACACGATTGTAAGTACATATGATGATAATCCTTTCCAAGTATTTTCATGTTAGAAATAAATAGTCAATGCATTTTATTGGTGCTTGTAGATCAATACGTACCATATACCATTATTATATCTTGACCTGATGATCATAACCTGGGACTTTAACTCGTATCTCAGGTAGTACAATAAATTATTTGCTCCGGCGAGGATTTCATCAGGCATCTAGTGAACGAATTAGACAGGGGACTTATAAAGCAGCAAGATTATCTAAAAACTTGAATGCTGCAAAATTGAAAAGTGGATCATGAATCCAGCAATAGAGATATCTATTACACAACCAATGAAGACACACTTGATATACATGCTATGGTTATTACAACATTAAAGATCTGGCTACAACAAAATTTGATGTGGCCACTACCAGAAGAATAAGCTGAGGAGGTAGCATGTCACCTTGGACTGATGTCAACGTCGATCACCACAACACATCTAGTCATAGAGCTTATCAACCCAAGATCTACTTTCATTGTTGATCATTGGGTCCAGGAGGAGCCTTGACATAAGCTGATACCAACAAAGGAGGGTGAATGCTTGACTCGAAAGCGGCGAGTCGGGGATATACTGCTGAGGAAACCAAGAGAGGGTAGGAGGGCTGCGGCATGCATGTAATTTGATCCCAAATTTCTTCCAATATAGAGCACTATAGGAGACAAATCTGCACGTCCAAATCGAGGGGGAGCAGTTACTTGAGATATATGTGAACAACATCAGCAGACTTGGATGATGTTATAATCAGAGGAAGATGATATGGACTCTGTATGTTATTTGTTCCTATCATTCTTGCGGAGGCTCAATCAGGTGTTCGATTGATTGAACAACAACATAGGAGATTGAAAGAGGAAGACGGTATGGACTCTGTATGTTATTTAGTTTAGAATTCGGCACGTTTCCTGCTAGTAATTATGTACGTGTAGGTTGGAGAAGGGAAGAGTAAGGCGATATGGACTCTGTATTTGTTTTTTTTCATGGAGAGTTATGTACGTGCAATCCTATGATGGACGATTTTTTATGTGTCCCTCAAGAATAACAGATGGTTTACATGGTTTGTTAGGAGGGTATACTTTTTTTTGAAGAATTATGTAAGTGTTTTTTGTTGATAATTCTGTACGTGGTTTGCTAGGATGGGTGATTTTTTTTTTCTACTCGTCATTACGTACGTGTAGGTTGGATTAGACTCTTTTTGTTACGAGGGTATATATTTCTTTTTTGAGAATCATGTACGTGTCTTTTTGGAGGATTTATTAGTACGTGGTTTTTGTTAGGGGTGTTTTTTTTTGGCTAGTCAATACGTACGTGTAGGTTGGGTCAGGTTGAGGCTTTTTCCGGCAAGAGTAATGTAACATAAATCGTAAGGTCAAGATAAATCAGTTACATAGATTGAATGGTTAAGATATTCTTAATGATGTGGATTAATGTGGGAGTTCGTATGATGCTTCCAATTAGTAAATATAAGATATAAGATTAGCCCACTCTTCAGCGGAGATCCCTGAAATCTCTACGCGAAGGTCAAGGGCTCAGATCTCCTCAAGGAGGGAGGCCCTCTGGATCCGAAGGTCCCTCCTCATATTGGCACCCCATCCCTTCATGAACTGTCGGGACTGCTTGGACAAGTGATGTCATTCGTCCAGGATTGACATCTGCCTATGGGGCTCGGCTAATGCCGAGACCCAGTGATCCTGGACGGGGGGCCCTCATCCCTAGACGATAAGAGAAGGGGAACGTGGTCGGACCCAATGTGAGTAATAGCCTGGAGAGAGGCCAAAGGGAACCGAAGCTCCCAGTCGGGGGAGAAAATCACACGGTCCAGTACACTAAGGGTCGGGAAAACCTGTCTGTTGGTCCAGGTAAATCTCTTTTGAAACTGCGTGGTTCGAGAGAGAGGATTTCCTTGAGTTGATCACAAGGGAATGGGCAGCAGAACAAAGGGGAGAGTCCAATATTGATCGATGGCAATATAAGATTAGACATCTTAGACAGTTCTTGAGAGGCTGGGCTAAGAACAACAGTGGCGTTTATAGGAAAGAGAAAGAAAGATTTTCAAAGATTATTAATGATCTTGACATAAAAGCTGAGAGCACTTCGCTGGACATGCATGAGCGAGTGAATAAAAGAGAAGCTGAGGTTAGTCTTGCAAAGCTTAGAAAAGAGGAATTGAAATGGGCACTTAGAGCGAAAGTGCGCCAGGTTGTTCAAGGGGATAATAACACACAATTTTTCCATATGATTGCCAATGGGGAACAAAGGAAAAAGAGAATCATTCAACTTGAACAAGATGAGGGTACGATTGTAGGCCATGAAAACCTAAAAATGTATATTTCCAACTATTATAAAAATATGTTTGGGGCCTCGACTGAGAATTATGTCGCCCTCGATGAGAACATGGTGGACGACATTCCTCAACTGAGGGATGATGAGAACGAAGTGCTCACTGCACCTTTCTCTGAGAAGGAGGTGTTTGAAGCGATATCACAAATGAAAAATAACAAAGCACCTGGTCCGGATGGCTTCCCAGCTGAGTTCTATAAGAAATGTTGGGGTATTATTAAAGGTGACTTGATGCCTATGTTCCATGATCTGTTTAATGGCCACCTTCAACTTTTTAAACTTAACTTTGGCACTATCACGTTGCTACCAAAGAAGGTGGAAGCGATTCGCATTGAGCAATTCAGGCTGATATGTTTGCTCAATGTGAGCTTCAAGATTTTCACAAAGGTTGGCACGAACCGTCTGACTCAGATTGCCCATTCTGTGGTGCAGCCAACCCAGACTACCTTCATGCCAGGCCGACACATTCTCTACGGAGTGGTCGTTTTACATGAGACCTTGCACCAAATTCCCTCGAAGAAGCTCGATGCAGTGGTCTTCAAAGTGGATTTTGAAAAGGCATATGATAAAGTGAAATGCCATTTTTACAGCAGGCCTTGCGTATGAAAGGATTCGATCAGGCATGGAGGAAGCTGGTTGAATCCTTTGTACAAGGTGGTAGCGTCGGAATCAAGGTGAATGACGATATTGGTCAGTATTTCCAGACACTAAAAGGATTGAGACAGGGAGATCCAATGTCTCTGATCCTCTTTAATGTCGTCGTTGACATGTTGGTTGTTCTTGTTAATAGAGCAAAACAAGACGGCCAAGTAGGTGGTCTTATCCCACATTTGGTTGATGGTGGGGTTTCCATTCTACAATATGCCGATGACACCATCATTTTCATGGAACATGGCCTTGTTAAGGTAAGAAACATGAAGTTAGTGTTGTGCCTTTTCGAACATCTGTCAGGATTGAAGATTAATTTTAATAAGAATGAGTTGGTCTGCTTTGGACACGTCAAAGAAGATTAAGAAACTTACAAGCAGTTGTTCGGGTGTGAATTGGGTTTGCTACCCTTTATGTATTTAGGGATTCCAATTCATCACCGCAAGCTCACTAATAAAGAATGAAAATGTATTGAGGATCAGTTTGAAAAGAAGCTGAGCTGCTGGAAGGGCAAACTCTTGTCTTATGGAGAAAGATTGGTTCTTATTAATTCTGTACTCACAAGTATGCCCATGTTCCTCCTCTCATTTTTTGAAGTCCCGGTTGGGGTACGGAAAATATTAGATTTTTATCGATCTAGATTCTTTTGGCAAACTGATGAAAACAAAACTAAATATCGGTTGGCAAAATGGGACGTAATTTGTAGACCAAAGGATAAGGGAGGCTTGGGATTTGAAAATTTGGAGGTGAAAAATAGGTGCTTACTCAGCAAATGGCTGTACCGTTTATCAGTAGAAAGCGAAGGGGTTTGGGTTCAGCTGCTGCGTAATAAATATCTATATGCCAAAACCCTAGCCCAGGTTACGGCACAACCTCTGATGCCCCGTTCTGGAAAGGGGTTATGAGGACGAAGGTAGCCTTCTTCAACATGACTAAACTCATTGTTGGGAATGGACGGGATGCTATATTTTGGGAGGATACCTAGTTAGGAGAATCCCCACCGGCCTTGCAGTATCCATCTCTTTACAACATTACACAACGGAAAGTGGTTTCCGTTGCTACAGTGTTGGGATCCATTCCTCTTAGCAAGCAGTTTCGACGGTCAGTTATAGGTGAATGGTGGGATAGATGGCTACATCTTGTCCGTAGGTTAATGGAGGTTAACCTTTCGGAAGTACCAGACACTCTGCAATGGAAGCTTTCCAGGTCAGGAGTTTTCTCGGTTAAAACCATGTAAACGGATTTGATTAATACCGGGACTATCCTGAGGACGGTTCATATTTGGAAAGTTAAGGTGCCGTTGAAAATAAAAGTGTTTATGTGGTTTGTGCATAAGGGCATAATTCTAACTAAAGATAACTTAGCTAAGCGTAAGTGGGAAGGAAGTAAAAGATGTTGGTTTTGTGATCAGGATGAAACAATAGAGCATCTATTTATCACATGTCCGCTTGCTAAATTACTTTGAAGAACTATTCACGTTACGTTATAATTCCGCCTCTCACGATATCACATTTTTTTGATAAATGGTTGGCTGGGGTGGCGCCAAAGTCCGTGGCACATATCCGAGTGGGAGCATGTGCATTACTTTGGGTTTTATGGAATTGTCGAAATGACGTTGCCTTTAACAGACAAACCATTACCAACTTTTTGCAGGTCATCTTCAGAGCGTCTACTTGGATCCGTACGTGGTCATTACTCAGCCGTGCGGACCACAGGGCGCATATGGATATTGGGTACAGCCTATGGGAGATGGTTGCACGGGATACATACAACTGGTTTGGATTGCGGTCCAATAATAGAATAGGCGTTTAGTCATCTTATCCTACTTTCGCTGGTTGTGGCTTTTATTTTTTGCCGGTTGTGGCTTTTATTTATTTTCTAAGACTTTTTGTTTCGTTTTGAGACTACTTGTTGAAACCTTCTGAAACCTTTATTTTAATAAATGGCTGTGTGCATCAAGAGATGCTGGGACCCGGGGTACGCCTCCTTTTCAAAGAAAATATAAAAGAAAGGTGGGGTAGTGGATGAAGCCAAGAAAGCACTAAGCTATGTAAGCTGACTGGGCCCCGCAGGCGTGGATGTGCATGCAGGCTCCGCGACCTCTCGTCGTGGAGCGAAGCTAGCGAGACTGCGAGACGACAACGTCCTGGCGTCAAGTGTTAGCACTTCCGACGACTGTTTTTTTTTTTTTTTTTGCGAGGAAGTTTCAGACCACTGTTAATGCAAGTGTTATGTCCATTCGGTTCACACCACTATTACGCTGTCAACTGATTCAATGTCTCATCAGCAAAGTAATCTGTATGTTCATGTTAGCCGCTAGACAGACTTGGTTAATTAAAATTGATTAGTCTCACCATTTTCAGCAGTGATATGCCCCTTGCGGTCTCTATTGATTATGTTATGTTGTGATCCAAATTCAAATATAAAGATAAAGGCTAACTTCTGACGAGCGAGCGGAGCGAGGCTCGTCGCCGATAGGCGGTACAGATCAATATAGACCTAGGTTACTTGCGTTATATATATCCTCTGAGCCGTCGCACGGAATAAGTTGATCAGTTGTACATCCTTCACGTTTGTAACCTCCCTCCGATATAGTAAAGATTTGCTGGCTGACGCCCATGGTTTTTCCCTTTCGTGTTGGACAGATTTTCCACTTTAAATCTCATGTCTCCTTATTGTTTTTCGTTCTTCATTGTGTCGATTTGCCTGTCCTATTTCTCTCAGATTAGCCGCCAGACAGACTTGGTTAATTAAAGTTGATTAGTTGATGATGAGGTCGCATTATATTGATGCGCGCATGAAAACTGCAACCACATATAGTCCATGGGTAGTGCAACTAACATCGATTTAGAAAGCAAAGTATTTTTTCCTGCACGTCGCGGCACCTTTGCAATGAATCAAATACAGGATGTATGTTTAGGGTGTCCTGCGTGCATGTGCAGTAGGTACATCATTGATTACCTGAGTCTGCAGGCACATATGGCTTAAACTAATAGTGCTTTCACTTGATGAAAGATAGCTCATTAGTTGGTCCTAGCTTTAAACATCACTAGTAGAAAAGGGGACAAAGGTCCAGGCCGGGTCAGCCCATTAGTTCCGGTTCAATCCAGAACCGGGACCCATGGGGAAATTGGACTCGGTTCGTGAGCCCCGGGGGCTGGCCGGGCCACGTGGGCCATTGGTCCCGGTTCGTCTGAACCTTTTGGTCCCGGTTGGTGGGACGAACCGAGACCAATGGGCCTCGCTCCTGGCCCACCTCATTGGTCCCGGTTGGTGGCTTGAACCGGGAACAAAGGCCGCCCTTAAGTCCCGGTTCATGCCACCAACCGGGACCAATGAGGTGCCTATATATACCCCCTCGCGTAAGAGCATAGCACACTGCTCTGTTTTTTCTGGCCGCCGAGGGGGAGAGGGCTTGGTGGTGCTCTACCTCACCTCCTATGCACACAAGGTGTTCGATGGAATGCCCGAGCCACACTACTTAAGCTTTCTCCTCTCCAAGCTCGACCTTCAAGCTCCATTTTCCTCAATATTTGTCTAGGTTTAGCGGTCCGTCACGCCCCGTCCCCGTCTTCACCGCCGTCGATCACTCGCGCCGATCTCATCGCCGGCACCACCGTGGTGAGCCTCTTGTTCTTATCTTCTTTCTGAAAGGGAAAATATTCTTACTTGTATGTTTAGATAGATACTTGTATTATTTTCTTACTTTTATTATTGCATCTTATATAGTGCGATGGTTTTGGTATCCGCCCCCGTCGGCCCTCGTCCTGTCTATGATTCGGATGTGGTATATATTATCTTTTCATAACTATTGGTTCATTTATTGTTTATAACAATTATGCCGACCAACGTGACATAGATTTTATTTATCTAGGAGATTGTTGAATCGGAAATTCCAACCGACCCTATTGTCGAGAGGTTAAATTTAGTTGAAGAAGAAAACAATTTCTTGAAGGAAAAAATAAGAAAAATTGAGGAGGAGAAGATGATATTGGAGTTGCATGTTGCGGATGTCGTCGATGATCACAAGATCAAGATGGATGCAATGCGCTTGAAGATTAGAAAGATTAGAAAATATGCCATTCATACCAAGGCTTGGTATCATTATGCCGTTGGATCAGTTGTTACTTTGGTTGCGATTATGATCGCATTTGTTTTCGCATTGAAATCTTTTACATAGTTTCAATGTATGGTTTAATTAATGTAGATGCTCTGCAGAGCTTTATGTTATTAGATGAGAACTATGTATGTACTTTGGTTTTAATGTGATGATGAACTTGTTGGGGAACGTTGCAGAAAATTAAAATTTTTCCTGCGGTTTCACCAAGATCCATCTATGAGTTCATCTAAGCAACGAGTCATGAGAGAGAGATTGCATCTACATACCACTTTGTAGATCGCGTGCGGAAGCGTTCAAGAGAACGGTGATGATGGAGTCGTTCTCGCTGTGATCCAAATCACCGATGACCAAGTGCCGAACGGACAGCACCTCCGCGTTCAACACACGTACGGAGCGGATGACGTTTCCTCCTTCTTGATCCAGCAAGGGGGAAGGAGAGGTTGATGATGATCCAGCAGCACAACGGCGTGGTGGTGGATGTAGCAGAACTCCGGCAGGGCTTCGCCAAGCTCCTGCGGGAGGAGGACGAGGTGTAGCAGGGGGAGGGAGGCGCCAATACACAGGGTGCGGCTGCCCTCCCCCTTGCCCTCCTTTATATAGGCCCCCTGGGGGGCGCCGGCCCTGGGAGATGCAATCTCCCAAGGGGGGCGCCGGCAAGGGGGGTGGAGTGCCCCCCAAGGCAAGTGGTGCGCCCCCACCTAGGGTTTCCAACCCTAGGCGCAGGGGGGGGCAAGGGGGGTGCACCAGCCCACTAGGGGCTGGTTTCCCTCCCACTTCAGCCTACGGGGCCCTCTGGGATAGGTGGCCCCACCCGGTGGACCCCCGGGACCCTTCCGGTGGTCCCGGTACAATACCGGGTGACCCCGAAACTTTCCCGATGGCCGAAACAGCACTTCCTATATATAATTCTTTACCTCCGGACCATTCCGGAACTCCTCGTGACGTCCGGGATCTCATCCGGGACTCCGAACAACATTCGGTTTGCTGCATTCTCATATTCATACAACCCTAGCGTCACTGAATCTGAAGTGTGTAGACCCTACGGGTTCGGGAGACATGCAGACATGACCGAGACGGCTCTCCAGTCAATAACCAACAGCGGGATCTGGATACCCATGTTGGCTCCCACATGCTCCTTGATGATCTCACCGGATGAACCACGATGTCGAGGATTCAATCAACCCCGTATAGAATTCCCTTTGTCAATCGGTACGTTACTTGCCCAAGACTCGATCGTCGGTTTCCCAATACCTCGTTCCGTCTCGTTACCGGCAAGTCACTTTACTCGTACCGTAATGCATGCTCCCGTGACCAGACACTTGGTCACTTTGAGCTCATTATAATGATGCATTACCGAGTGGGCCCAGAGATACCTCTCCGTCATACGGAGTGACAAATCCCAGTCTCGATCCGTGTCAACCCAACAGACACTTTCGGAGATACCTGTAGTGCACCTTTATAGTCACCCAGTTACGTTGCGACGTTTGGTACACCCAAAGCACTCCTACGGTATCCGGGAGTTACACGATCTCATGGTCAAAGGAAAAGATACTTGACATTGGAAAAGCTCTAGCAAACGAACTACACGATCTTGTGCTATGCTTAGGATTGGGTCTTGTCCATCACATTATTCTCCTAATGATGTGATCCCGTTATCAATGACATCCAATGTCCATAGTCAGGAAACCATGACTATCTGTTAATTAACGAGCTAGTCAACTAGAGGCTCACTAGGGACATATTGTGGTCTATGTATTCACACGTGTATTACGATTTCCGGATAATACAATTATAGCATGAATAAAAGACAATTATCATGAACAAGGAAATATAATAATAATACTTTTATTATTGCCTCTAGGGCATATTTCCAACAGTCTCCCACTTGCACCAGAGTCAATAATCTAGTTACATTGTGATGAATCGAACACCCATAGAGTTCTGGTGTTGATCATGTTTTGCTCGCGGAAGAGGTTTAGTCAACGGATCTGCGACATTCAGATCCGTATGCACTTTGCAAATTTCTATGTCTCCATCTTGAACATTTTCACGAATGGAGTTGAAGCGACGCTTGATGTGCCTGGTCTTCTTGTGAAACCTGGGCTTCTTAGCAAGTGCAATAGCTCCAGTGTTGTCACAGAAGAGTTTGATCGGCCCCGACGCATTGGGTATGACTCCTAGGTCGGTGATGAACTCCTTCACCCAAATTGCTTCATGCGCTGCCTCCGAGGCTGCCATGTACTCCGCTTCACATGTAGATCCCGCCACGACGCTTTGCTTGCTGCTGCACCAGCTTACTGCTCCACCATTCAACATATACACGTATCCGGTTTGTGACTTAGAGTCATCCAGATCTGTGTCGAAGCTACCGTCGGCGTAACCCTTTCTGACGAGCTCTTCGTCACCTCCATAAACGAAACATGTCCTTGGTCCTTTTCGGTACTTCAGGATATTCTTGACCGCTGTCCGGTGTTCCTTGCGGGATTACTTTGGTACCTTCCTACCAAACTTACGGCAAGGTTTACATCAGGTTTGGTACACAGCATGCCATACATAATAGACCCTATGGCTGAGGCATAGGGGATGACACTCATCTCTTCTATATCTTCTGCCGTGGTCGGACATTGAGCTGAGCTCAATTTCACACCTTGCAACACAGGCAAGAACCCCTTCTTAGACTGATCCATATTGAACTTCTTCAATATCTTATCAAGGTATGTGCTTTGTGAAAGACCTATGAGGCGTCTCGATCTATCTCTATAGATCTTGATGCCAAATATATAAGCAGCTTCTCCAAGGTCCTTCATTGAAAAAATCTTATTCAAGTAGGCCTTAATGCTGTCCAAAAGTTCTATATCATTTCCCATCAAAAGTATGTCATCTACATATAATATGAGAAATACTACAGAGCTCCCACTCACTTTCTTGTAAACGCAGGCTTCTTCATAAGTCTGCATAAACCCAAACGCTTTGATCATCTCATCAAAGCGAATGTTCCAACTCCGAGATGCTTGCACCAGCCCGTAAATGGATCGCTGGAGCTTGCATACCTTGTTAGCATTCTTAGGGTCGACAAAACCTTCCGGCTGCATCATATACAGTTCTTCCTTAAGATAGCCGTTAAGGAATGCCGTTTTTACGTCCATTTGCCATATCTCATAATCATAGTATGCGGCAATTGCTAACATGATTCGGACGGACTTCAGCTTCGCTACGGGAGAGAAAGTCTCATCGTAGTCAACCCCTTGAACTTGCCGATGACCCTTAGCGACAAGTCGAGCTTTATAGATGGTAACACTACCATCCGCGTCCGTCTTCTTCTTAAAGATCCATTTGTTTTCTATCGCTCGCCGATCATCGGGCAAGTCTGTCAAAGTCCATACTTTGTTTTCATACATGGATCCTATCTCGGATTGCATGGCTTCAAGCCATTTGTTGGAATCTGGGCCCGCCATCGCTTCTTCATAGTTCGAAGGTTCACCGTTGTCTAACAACATGATTTCCCGGACAGGGTTGCCATACCACTCTGGTGTGGAACGTGTCCTTGTGGACCTCACGGTTCAGTAACAACTTGATCCAAGTACCTTGATCATCATCATTAATTTCCTCTCCGATCGGTGTAGGCACCACAGAACATTTTCTGAGCTGCACTACTTTCCGGTTCAAGAGGTAGTACTTCATCGAGTTCTACTTTCCTCCCACTTACTCGTTTCGAGAGAAACTCTTTTTTCTAGAAAGGATCCGTTCTTGGCAACAAAGATCTTGCCTTCGGATCTAAGGTAGAAGGTATACCCAATGGTTTCCTTAGGGTATCCAATGAAGACGCATTTTTCTGACTTGGGTTCGAGCTTTTCAGGTTGAAGTTTCTTGACATAAGCATCGCATCCCCAAACTTTTAGAAACGACAGCTTAGGTTTCTTCCCAAACCATAATTCATACGGTGTCGTCTCAACGGATTTAGACGGTGCCCTATTTAAAGTGAATGTAGCTGTCTCTAGAGCGTATCCCCAAAATGAGCGGTAAATCAGTGAGAGATATCATAGATCGCACCATATCCAATAGAGTGCGATTACGACGTTCGGACACACCGTTACGCTGAGGTGTTCCAGGCGGCGTGAGTTGTGAAACGATTCCACATTTCCTTAAGTGTGTACCAAATTCGTGACTTAAATATTCTCCTCCACGATCTGATCGTAAGAACTTTATTTTTCGGTCACGTTGATTCTCTACCTCATTCTGAAATTCCTTGAACTTTTCAAAGGTCTCAGACTTGTGTTTCATCAAGTAAACATACCCATATCTACTTAAGTCGTCTGTGAGAGTGAGAACATAACGATATCCTCCGCGAGCCTCAACGCTCATTGGACCGCACACATCGGTATGTATGATTTCCAATAAGTTGGTTGCTCGCTCCATTGTCCCGGAGAACGGAGTTTTGGTCATTTTGCCCATGAGGCACGGTTCGCATGTGTCAAATGATTCATAATCGAGAGACTCTAAAAGTCCATCAGCATGGAGCTTCTTCATGCGCTTGACACCAATGTGACCAAGGCGGCAGTGCCACAAGTATGTGGGACTATCGTTATCAACTTTACATCTTTTGGTATTCACACTATGAATATGTGTAACATCACGTTCGAGATTCATTAAGAATAAACCATTGACCATCGAAGCATGACCATAAAACATATCTCTCATATAAATAGAACAACCATTATTCTCGGATTTAAATGAGTAGCCATCTCGTATTAAACGAGATCCTGAGACAATGTTCATGCTCAAACTTGGCACTAAATAACAATTATTAAGGTTTAAAACTAATCCCGTAGGTAAATGTAGAGGTAGCGTGCCGACGGCGATCACATCGACCTTGGAACCATTCCCGACGCGCATCGTCACCTCGTCCTTCGCCAGTCTCCGCTTATTCCGCAGCTCCTGATGTGAGTTACATATATGAGCAACGGCACCGGTATCAAATACCCAGGAGTTACTACGAGTACTGGTAAGGTACACATCAACTACATGTATATCAAATATACCTTTAGTGTTGCCGGCCTTCTTGTCTGCTAAGTATTTGGGGCAGTTCCGCTTCCAGTGACCCTTCCCTTTGCAATAAAAACACTCAGTCTCAGGCTTGGGTCCATTGCCTGACTTCTTCCTGGCAACTGGCTTACCAGGCGCGGCAACATCCTTGCCGTCCTTCTTGAAGTTCTTCTTACCCTTGCCCTTCTTGAACTTAGTGGTTTTATTGACCATCAACACTTGATGCTCCTTCTTGATTTCTACCTCTGCTGACTTCAGCATTGAAAATACTTCAGGAATAGTTTTCACCATCCCCTGCATATTGTAGTTCATCACAAAGCTCTTGTAGCTCGGTGGGAGCGACTGAAGGATTCTGTCAATGACCGCCTCATCCGGGAGGTTAATGTCCAGCTGGGACAGGCGGTTGTGCAACCCAGACATTTTGAGTATGTGCTCACTGACAGAACTATTTTCCTCCATCTTACAACTGTAGAACTTGTCGGAGACTTCATATCTCTCGACCCGGGCATGTGCTTGGAAAACTAGTTTCAGCTCTTCGAACATCTCATATGCTCCGTGTTGCTCAAAACGCTTTTGGAGCCCCGGTTCTAAGCTGTAAAGCATGCCGCACTGAACGAGGGAGTAATCATCAGCGCGAGACTGCCAAGCGTTCATAACGTCTTGGTTCTTTGGGATGGGTGCTTCACCTAGCGGTGCTTCTAGGACATATTGTTTCTTGGCAGCTATGAGGATGATCCTCAGGTTCCGGACCCAGTCCGAATAGTTGCTGCCATCATCTTTCAGCTTGATTTTCTCTAGGAACGCGTTGAAGTTCATGGTGACATGAGTGTTGGCCATTTGATCTACAAGACATTTTGCAAAGATTTTAGACTATTGTTCATGATAATAAAGTTCATCTAATCAAATTATTTAATGAACTCCCACTCAGATTTGACATCCCTCTAGTCATCTAAGTGTTACATGATCCGAGTCGACTAGGCCGTGTCCGATCATCACGTGAGACGGACTAGTCATCATCGGTGAACATCTCCATGTTGATCGTATCTTCCATACGACTCATGTTCGACCTTTCGGTCTCTTGTGTTCTGAGGCCATGTCTGTACATGCTAGGCTCGTCAAGTTAACCTAAGTGTTTAGCATGTGTAAAACTGTCTTACACCCGTTGTATGTGAACGTAAGGATCTATCACACCCGATCATCATGTGGTGCTTCGAAACGACGAACTTTAGCAACGGTGCACAGTTAGGGAGAACACTTTCCTGAAATTATTATAAGGGATCATCTTATTTACTACTGTCGTTCTAAGTAAACAAGATGAATAAACATAATAAACATCTTATTTAGGGTTTCTAGTTTTCCTGTTTTGTTCATAAAATACTAATATTTGTATTTTTAAAAATTGTACATAAATTTCAAAACAAATGTTCATGCCTTTCAAACATGCTCAGAATGTCAAAATGCGAACAGCTTTTTAAAAAAATAACAAAAATTTGGACACGGACATTTTTGAAAAACAGTAAAAAATTGAAATTCCAGAAAAAGCAGAAAAATATGAACAAAATTTGAATTCGGAAAAATTAAATATATGAGAAATAGAAACAATAAACATAATAAACGAAAAGTCTAAGAAGGCAAACAAATAAACACGAGAGAAGATAAAAGAAAAGAAAAACACAGTTCACGACCTCCGAGAAGGTCCCAAAACAGGCAAAAATGGATGGGAACCCGAGGTTCCCAAGACCGAGAAAACTTTTTGCAAATTTCATAGTGAACTTTGTTTTGAATTTTGTGAAAATATTCAAATCCATGAAAATTTGTAAAACAATTGATGAACTTTTCAAATCAAGATGCTCCTGCCCAACACATGCCCGATTTAAAGCAATGTCGTCGCCTAGTTGGACCAAGGCCTAAGCGTTTTATTTTCTTTTCTATTTTTCATTTGATTTCATATTTTGTTAATTCATTTTTCTCTTTTTGAATACCAAAATACAAGTTGTAACTAACTTTTAAACTAGTGATTTAAAAATATATTTATTAAATGTAAAAAACACTTACTGTTTTCAATTTTATCCCTTTGTATTTATTAGTTGCGGTCATTTCAAGGATGTCCAAAAACACCATGTTCAACGGAGATTATTCGTAAGGTCGAACGGTTGATCTGAGAGCATGTTATTTTTCAACATCTTTGAAATGGCCCCAATTTTCCACCAAAAAGACGAAGAAATGGATCCCATTTTCTTCATGGCCTTTACGAGCAATTCAAGGCACCATGCCAAAGTTGATTTGGTTTTCGACAAATTCTGCATTTTCTGGAGTTTCCTTTGTAAGAGAAGACCGATAAAATGGTCGAACATGTTGCAACTTGCATACGGTGTCGAAAATTGTTTAACCTAGCATGGTTGCCTACCATGGTCACTCCCATCCGGGTGCATCCTCCATTGAACATGGTCTAGTTCTAAATTTTTTTTAAATGACCCCAACTTTTGCAGGCAAAGGGCATGCCCGTGGTAAGGATCCATGCCAGGTTTGAATGATTTCCGACAAAATATGCAAGTTGCGACACGTCCGACCATTTATCTACCCTTTTTTAACCGAGAGAACCGCGGAAAAGTCAAATTTGTCGAAACCAAAACAACTTGGCATGGTGCGTTTAATCGGTAATATAAGATCATGGAAAGATTTGGGGTGAGTTAATGGATGCCGCAAAAACATGCTCTCAAATAGACCCTTCTCGCCTACCTGAACACCCTCTGTTGAACATAATCTATTTTTGAACATGCATGAAATCACCCCAACCTTTTCCAGTAGGCGGGCATGCCCATGGTAGGCACCCATGCCAGGTTTGAATGAATTCCCCACAACGTATGCATGTTGTGTCACGTCCGGCCATTTATCAGCTTGTTTTCATCGAGAAAACTCTAGAAAATGAAAGAATTGTAGAGAACTTAAATAGCTTGACATGGTGCCTTGATTTGATCATAGAAGGAGGTGGAAAATTTAGGCCTTTCGAAGGATGTTGAGAAACAACGCACCCTCAGGTAGAGCCTTCTAGCCAACCTGAGCACCCCTTCATTAAACATGGTCTAGTTTTGGGCATTCTTAAAATGACCCCAACCTTTTCAAGCAGGTGGGCATGACCATGGTAGTCATCCAGGTTTGTACGATTTTCTGACACCGTATGCAAGTTGCGACACGGTCGCTCATTATCGAGCATTTTTTTACCGAGAAAACTATGAAAAATGCAATACTTGTCGAAAACCAAAACAACTTGGCATGGTGCCTTGAATTGGTCATACAAGGCATGAAAAAAATTGGGGCCATTTCAAGCATGTCGGAAAACGACGTGCTCTTAGACGGAACCATCTCGCTTACTCGAACACCTCCGTTGATCATGGTCTAAGTTTCCTTTTTCCATATTTCGTAGTGCGTCTAATATAACGCTAAAAAGAAAGACTCTGGTTTTCCTTTTCAACCGGGCTGGTTTTTTCTTCAGTTTTTACATGGGTTTCTATATTATTTTGTTTTTCTTTTCTTTTATTGATTTTGAAAAAAATTCATCAATAATTCAAATTAAGTTCATTGATTTGTAAAAAAATTAACAAAGTTTAAAAAATCCATTGATTTAGAAACAAAGTTTATCAATTTATAAAAAAGACCAACAATTTTCAAAGAAAAATTGCCAACTTGCGAAATAATTCACGAATTTGTGAAGAAAACTGATCAATTTTGGGGAAAAAAAGTTCACTGGTTTGAAAGAAAAATTCAAGAATTTAAAATTTTGTTGTCATTTTCGATTAAAAAATCATGAATTATAAAAACTTCACGCATTTAAGAACAAAAAAGAAAAGAAAAAAACAACCAGAAAATGTTGTGCTTTTCAAGTGTTGTATTTCAATTATAACTAAACTTATTTAATGCTTGATGTCCGGTTGCTTAGCTGGTTAATGCGGCTGTGCTAATTGTTGAAGGACCTAGGTTCGAATCCTGCTGCAATCACCTTTTTTGCGGTTTCAAAAAAAAAAGAAAGGATGAATGTGCTGAATGGGCCAGCACGCACGGCAGGGTGTGTTAATGTACAGCGTATAGGTGATTCTAAAAAAAAGTTTATAAAAAATGCCTATCATGCCCTTACTTATGAAGAGGTATGGGCTAATCTGAGCCGTCCTTGTGTTTAGGGGGGGTGTACCGAAGCAGAAGTGCACACTGTATTGATGCATGCATGAAAACTATCATACACACCAAAATTGACTTTCAATGTTTCCTGGCACTGGGTTCGTCCTCAGGCCGATGACATGTTAACTCAGTCGATAAAAGCGTGACTTATGCTCTTGGTTCATTCAGGGACAGGCATGTCATTAGACGGGTGACGTTCCTCTTCCTTGCATATGGTCCCGTTCTCGGTAGGTTTGCATGGGATAGGACGGGGAACTTCACTCCTCGTTGCGTGCGCCAGAGCTGGACGATCACGCCAGAGTTCAACGGTGGTGCATCGGTCCAGTGGATCTTATGAAGTCGACACACCTTCTCTAAGTATTGTGTTGGACGATCACAAGACAGAGAGGGACCATCTCCCAAAATGTGTTGGTTTGCATCTATTATTCATGTCCAAAATGTGATGCTTCAGCCATTTAGGGCTGCCCAGGCCGGACATTCTCGACCCGTACTCATCCGACCCATATGTGGACAAGAGTCGGCGCAGGCGGGCGTGCTTGCACACCTCGCCTCGGTTCGAGAAGACAGAACGAGATTGCCATTTATTGCTTCCCAATCCTCTCTCCTCACCATGCAAACCACCATTCGTACCCCTCTCTCACAGAACCCTTGTTCCCACCTTTGGCCGATGATGCTCCATCATCACAGTGGGATTTGCTTTATCACCACCTGCTCCATCTCTGCCTTCAACAGCACCCGAGCCAACTACATCAAACATTGTAAGTACATTGAACTCGAAATCGCTTCTCCGCTTGTGCAGTTCCGATTTAGTGGCTAGGATTTATTTAAAGAGGTTGCAACTTCAAGAATTTCAAAAATAAAACCCCTCGATGTTAAGCTACGGAATTGCGTTCAGAAAGTTGTTAGAAATATATGTAGGATGGGTTTTATTTGACTTTAGCACCGATTATTGAGTGAGTGGAAGTAGCACTAGAGGGTCATCAACTTAATCAACGATTAAGGGACTGGTTCGGAAAAGGTAAAATTGATTAGGGGTGGACCAGTTTGATTTTGGGAGAAGAACAGTTTGATTAAAACTATGTTCAACAATGATCTTCACTAAGGTGAGGTGAATGTGTTGGGTTTATCGTTCATACGAGGATGGGTTCTGCAGGTCTTAGACCTACACGTCGTTATGTTGATGCACATTGCAGTTCGATTTATATATTGTAGGCCTTGTTGTGTTGAGTCTAATCTTGTTCATTTCAGTGGTCTGCAGGCAAGTTGGACAACGACAATGATACTCCAGGCAGCTGCTCCAAGAGCAAGGTCGTGGTACACGTCAACGCCTCCAAGAAGCGTTGGGGAAGGCCAGCGAATGTTGGATACTTCCATGAGGATGTGGATACAACCAACTTTTACAAGGTGGTTGTAGCACCCGAGTTGGAGTTGCTTCTGATCCTCCAAGCCTTCCATGAGCACATGGGCGCCGTCCAACTTGAAATTGTTGTCGGGACGACTGCCGGCTCCAATTAGAAGGTCAAGCTACGGGAGGTCAATGGCATGCTTGCCATTGACCAAGGGTTTGCTGGCTACGCAGTAGCTGACCAACTGAAAATCAGGGTACTTTGTCATCTTCAAGGGCTAGACTAAGGATAGTTTCAGACTCATCATGTGCAACCTTTTCAGGGTTGAGGTCATGGCCTAGTGATGCCAACACAAACAAGCACTTGCCATGATCGAGGAGTAGTGATCCCTTTTTGTTAGTCTATCCATCCTAAACAACTATGCCTATAGTTGTATGCTTAGGCTTCTTTTTGCGTGCCACTATTACGACTATATGTACATGTTAATGCGGTTATGGGTATGTTTGCTAATGTGGTTATGCATATGCTTGTTAATGTAGTTGTATGTGCGCTGTTCATAGTCATGCAGGGAACCAAACACCACCTTTGTCTATGAATGAACTAGCTATGAAACTCTGCAACTCATCTCACTTTATGGATTAAATGATCATGAGGCTGGATGGTCGCCCCCTTGCCGTCAAAAGGCAACACGATATGTGATACTTGCAGCCAATGAGTCCATAGTAAAAACATCTTGCATGTATAAATTAATTGGCTCACTTATCGAATGCATCATTTTTTTCACCATGGTTGCAACGGGATGTTGCGATGTGAAATGCCATAAATCAAAATCATACTTTCAGATAATTCATAAAACACGTTCCCCATATCTTGCTTAAAATTTTCCTTGCAACTGGCCTTTGCGACATGGGTGCCGCAGATCATCAAGTAACATAGAACCCCACTTACGTATCAAGTTGGGCAAACAAAGACTTGGATGGCACACAGAACGGACAATATAGTCCCGAGTCTCATATTTTTCTTTATCAAAGGCACTTAACAGTAAGATTTAACAATACTAAGGCCCCAATAAACTAGCGAATAGTCTTACAAGTAGTCCACTTGAGGTAATATACTAGTCCAAGATAAATACAACTCAAAGAAAAGAAACAACCACAAAACACAACAAATATATTTGTACATATGTCAAAAGTCTATGAGCTTCTCGGACGAGTAGCGACCATATGTAGTCCTTTAAGTAATTTTAGCCTCGCCTTATAAGGGGTCATGATCGACAAGTTGACTTTTATCCCTCAAAGCCAAACACAAAACATTATTTTGAAGATATAATTAGTGACATGCTTCAGAAATATTAGTTTTATCTTTCGCATTAGGGCTAGACTCTACCAGATGCATTGTGATTGTTACTTTCCAAATGTCTCCTATTCCTACTCATTGTAGGCATGCATTATTTTCTTTTCTGTTACTTCTCTCAAATGTCATGTGAATTTGGCATCAACATGTACAAGCACACATCCAAAATAAGATGTGTGTTACCAGAGTGTAAAATATGGAGTGCGTTCTTGGGTGAGATGAGTGTCTACTGCTGAGCAAAGATGGGTAGTGGCTATGTATATGCATATATAAGAGGAAGCAAAAGCAGTATCTACATAAAACCAAAGGAGTGAATTGTATATCTATTTGCACTGAGTAAGAACATGTTTGGTTGCATGCACTTGCAAGTGCAAGGCTCATTTGGTGTTGATGACGCATACACATTTCAGAGCATATATAAGGAGAGTGTGTGGAGAGCCGACGTCCTGAACGCAATGGCATCTGATCGCTGCAATCTGACCACATGCTTTTCTCGTGGGGATCTGTGTATGGTCCAGCGTTAATTGACATTACGAGTGAAATACCGTCGTAGGTCTGTAGGTACTTGACTTGGCAGAAGAAGCTCTGGTCCACAAAAAGGTTGACACGGTCTGAAATATTCCAATTACTTACTGTGGCGGGTGCTTGGAGGTTGAGGGTGATTTGCTCAGTGCATGCCTGCGCGTTATCCTTGTCTATGCCTCATACGTGCTTGTCAGAATCGCTATCACACTCACGTTTAGTACATCGCTGCCGCCCCCAGCAGTTTGGATTAGCAAATTGATGCCCCTCCTGTGATGAAGAATGCGCACTGGTTCTGCACGTCTAAAAAAAAGCAAAACATTTGCTGTCGAACAAAAAGTCGGCAGTCGCATGGTCAATGACATGTGCATGTTAAATCAACAAGTTAGTTACTTACTGATTGATTCGGGCACTTGTAGAAATAGTTGCCACGGAGCACAACGTTGTATTGGTGCGTGCTCTTATATAGAACTGGTAAAAATAAATTAGGTTCACTGTCACAATAGCACGCAGCAGTATATGCGTTCATAATGCCAGAATCACGAAGGCCCACGCCTGGGGCAATGGTCGGCTTCATACTGACATTTGGAGCATCTACTTGCCTTTGTGTCCAATTGTACTGTCAGCATGCTGGCCTCTAATACATATATATGCTGCAAAACCATGTCCTACACCCATATACTCTAACTAGCAGCGAACTCTGATCCGGATCGCAAAGGCCCACGCATCGTCGATGATGTGGGATCAGATGCCGTTGTGTCCAGTGGTGCACTTCTTAGAGTGTGTGCATATATATCAGCAATTGTAGTGTTTTGACCATTCGATAACTTGAATGTGTACAAGCACGTAAAACATGCTACTATGTACTCATTCCCAGTTCTTCCAAAACATTTGAAGAGTAAATTGAGAACCAAGAATATCTAGTTTGGATGGTTAATGAATGTAGTTCTACCCGGCCTAATCCTCTATAGATTAAGGATCAACCATCATTTTTTGCTTGATGTGTGTCGAACAAAGACAGAATACCCCTTTGTAGGCGACATACCCATCTATTGCAACGTGTCGGTGGCCAGACTGAATCAATCATTGAGGTTATTCTTTAGTATGCATCATGGATAAAAGCAAGGGAGGGGCCGGTGCAAAGATCCACTAGCTTTCTAGGGCGACTCTAGGGGCGACTCGGGCGACCCGATGCCGCCGGGCGTGAGAACGGATGTCACCTCCGGTGATCGCCGGAAGGTGGGCGGACGTTTTTGGGCGCTAGCGGAGGAGGATAGCGGCGATGAGGACGAAGACGGCGAACGTTCCGGTAGCTCGTCGGAGTATTCACCGACGCCCTCAGATGTGATTTGCGAAGCGTTCGATCCCGGCTACGATGAGGACGAGGTGGCGCAGATTGTGGAGGCGGTGATCCCTCCAGAGGATCCGGCGAGGGCTGGACTGCGTCCCGGAGAGAACCTGGAGCTGCTCCGGCGCGTCGTTCACCGGAGGACGGCCGCGTCTGCATCTCGACCTTGGAAGGGACCAATTCCCAAGGTAAGTCTCCCAAAACTTACTCTTCTCGATTTGGTTCCTCCGGAAGCGTGGACGGTGGTAAGGAGAAGGAAGAAGGGCGGCCGCGCGGCGGCTAGCCGGCAGCAGGCGGCGCCGGCGGCGCCGATCCCGATCGCTGCGGCTCGAGAGGCTCGTTTGAACGCGCTGATTGGCGCTGTTGGGCCAACGGTGCTAACTGGGCTGCCTTCGGCTGGGTATGAGGCCCAGCACGAAGGGGTCGCAGGTGGGCCGGTGTCCTTTGGGCCGGTTTCTGTGGGGTTATCGGACGGGGCGGTCGGTTACGTGCGAGAGGCATGCAACAATTCGTCCAGGTCCTTTGCTCCCGTCGTGCGCCGTAGGGTTTGCCGACGTCCTCATCGTCGTTCAGATCGAGGGGGTCGTGCCCGCCGCATCCCGCCGCTTATCATGGCGGGTCGGGGGTCTGCGGGGAAGAGCGCGGCTGAGCCGGCCGGGTCGGCCCGTGCCGGTGTGGTGCCGCCACCCGTCTCTGGAACCGGCCGAGGTGGGGAGGTGCCACCGCCGGCTGTGGCTTCTGGCCGCGGCTCCGGCGTTCTTGGGGCAAGCCGCGGCGTGCAGGTGGCGGGTCGGGGCGTGGTGCCACGTGCAACCCTTGGCCGCGGGGATGGAGCGCCCGGAATCCGCCCACCGGCCCCGGTTCCTGCTGCTGCCGCGGGTAGGGGTGGCATCGCCCGCCCGACTGCCCCGGTCTCTCGTCCTTCCACGGGCCGGGGTGATGGCCAGGGTGCTCGGCCGCCTGTGCAGCGTCCGGCGGTGCCGCGTGTCGGGCATGGTGGTTTGCGACCCCCCGCGCCGGTCCTTGCCAGTATGGGGAGCGGTGCCCCTCCCCCGAGACCTCCGGTGCCGGCGGCTGTGGGGCGGGGTGTTGCGCCGCCAGTTCCTCGAGCCGCGCCGCCGCCTCACTATGTTGCGAGGCCGGCTCAAGAGCGTTCGGACACTTCCCAGATGCGGCTGAGTGCGGGGGATGGTGGAGCTAATGGGCCGCCCAGAGGTCAGTGGGGAGATGATGGGTTTGATGCCTATGGGAAAGCACCGGGGTTCGTCGTCTATGGGAGGTGGACGCGGTTACGCTTGGCAAAGTGATGGTACTAAAGAGAGACCTTTCCTTGGTCCGGCTGGTGGTTTTGTTGAGGGGGTTTCTGGCCCGAACAACCGACATAGAGGTGGTTACCGTGGCTTTCGTGGTGGCCGCGGGGGTGGACGTGGTAGTGGTCGTGGCCGGTTCCAAAGGCCGCCCCCCACACAGCACGTGGTTGACCATGAAGCTATGGATATGGCTGTCGATCCTGTGCAGTCGGCTGAGTTGCCTAGCCAGGCGATGGAGGTTGTGACGGCTTTGGCCAACGTGGAGGTTCCTGTTTCTAGAGGTGATGCGGAGGCAGGGGATAGGGCCGAGTCTGAGATTCCGTCTAAGGGGGCCCGTAAGAAAGAAAAGATGTTGTGTTATAGATGTGGTGAGAAAGGCCACTTTATTGCTGAGTGCTTGGCGGAACTCTGCAGCTTGTGCGGTAAGATTGCTCATGGTATGGGGGACTGCCCGGCCATAGTTCAGGCTCCTGCGCTCACGATGTATGGAGTATATTGTGCCGAGCTCACTTTCTTTGAGTCCCCGACGGCGAGGGAGATTCCTGTTGAGACTCAGAGTATGACTACTGGCATTGTGAAAGTCACTCGCGAGGTGGTGTCTGAGGCTCAAATTGTGCAGAGGCTTCAGGAACTGGCTCCAGGTGACTTTCAGTGGGAGCTCGTTCAGATCGAGGACAATGTCTTTAGGGTTAACTTCCCAACGGTGGACGATTTGCAGAAGTTGTTGAGTTTTGGGTTGTGCAAGGTGCCTGGTACTAAGTGCATCCTGGAGTTCCAAGAGTGGAAAAAGGTGGAGCCTAAGGGCAAACCGCTGACACAGGTATGGCTGCGGTTTTCAGGGGCCCCATCTGAAGCTTTGACCGATGCTCGAGTAGTGGCGAGTTTGGGTATGATGGTTGGTAAGACTGAGGAAGTGGACATGGTTTTCACCCGAGCACATGGGGTGGCCCGGATCTTAGTGGGTGTGTTGGACATTGATTTTGTCCCGGACGTGGTTAACTGGTTTTACCGGGGACAGGTGTTTCCTCTTGAGATCGAGTTCGAGGATTCGGAGCTGTTTGCCGAGGGGGTGTCGGCGGCTGCTATGGATATGCATGAGGGGGATGGTGATGCCGATGCTCATGGGGATCAGACGGATGAGGCAGGACGGGAGAGGGCCAATGGGTCGAGTCCGGTTGCGCACTTGCCTGGTGATGGCTCTGGAGTTGAGCCTACATCGGTTCTAGCGGTTCCGATGAACACTCTGCGTTTTGGGTCTTTTGGGGAAGCTTCGGCTCCGCCCCGGCTTTGGAGTGATAGGGTGGAGTCTGATGACAGCTTTGAGTGTTCGCTTCCTCCTTTGGAGCTTGATGCTGTGGGTGGCCCTGCGATCTCCTCTGGTATGTCTTTCAACATCTCTAATTCGTTATTGCATTTTTCTAATGAGGAGATTATAGATAATGCAAACCGATTAGGAGTTTCACTAGGAGATACTGATAGTGAGATTTCCAATTCGGTGAATGACTTATTAGATTTGGAGGCAGAGCGTGCTTTAGAGGCTATTCGTAATCTCGCAGCGGTTAAACCGATGAACGATGTTGAGATTGATGCGGTAGGGGTTCGAGTGCTGCATAGTCTGTGTGCGGATTTAGCACCCCTCAGTCATGAGTCTGAGGACGATGATGTGCCCATAGAGATTGAGGCTGCTACTACCGTTGAACCCGGTTATGAGGACCGGACGTCACAGCCTAGTAAACCAAAACGCAAGTGGAAGCGGAAGATCTATCCTGATTCTGCAGTTCGTAGGAGTGCTAGAATTCGTACTACTAAAAAATTCCATGATGAATTATGAAAGGAATCTTTTGGAATAGCAGAGGTCTAAAGGACTTGGCTAAAAGAAGGTTTCTGGCTGAGGCTGCTTTAGAGCAGCGTCTGGATTTCATTGCTCTATCGGAGACTGGTAGAGAAAACTTTGCGCCCCAGTTTTTCTCTTCTCTTGTGGGTGGTATTGATTTCGATTGGCATTGCCTCCCTCCGCGAGGAAGATCGGGTGGTATCTTACTTGGCGTGAGATGCGATTCGCTTGAAGTCCGAAGTGTAGTGATGGGCGACTTCGCGGTGAAGTTTCGAGTCAGGTCTAAAATAGATGGTTTCAACTGGGCTTTGGTGGTGGTATATGGTGCCGCACAGCCTGAGCTTAAACCCGAGTTTCTGGCGGACCTTGTTCGAATCTATGGATCGGAACAGCTTCCACTTTTGGTTGGAGGGGATTTCAATATGTTGACGGCAGATGGTCGTTTATGTTTAATACCATTATTGAAAGCTTGGATCTGAGGGAGATAGAGCTTTCTGGTAGAAAGTTTACCTGGGCTAATGCTCTGCCAAACCCAACTTATGAAAAACTCGATCGAGTTCTCGCAAGCGTGGAGTGGGAACAAAAGTTTCCTCTGGTTACGGTGCAAGCTCTTCCGAGGGGAATTTCCGATCACACACCATTATTCGTGGATTCAGGGGAGCCTAACCACGTGGGTAACAAAAATACCTTCTCTTTCGAGATGTCCTGGTTCGAACGAGAGGGGTTTTTGGATTTGATTGCCAGGGAGTGGGATAGAGCTGCAGGAGGTAAGACTGCGGTCGAGCGTTGGCAGAATAAGATTAGGCACTTGAGAAGCTTCTTACGGGGCTGGGCTAAGCACCTAAGTGGTGTGTATAAGATTGAAAAGGACAGAGTTCTTTCTCTTATACAGGCCCTAGACATAAAGGCCGAATCTACGATTTTGCTACCAGCTGAGCTTCAGGTTAAATCTGAGGAGGAGAAGAGGTTGAAGGAGCTGCTCCGTGAAGAAGAATTGAAGTGGGCTTTGCGAGCTAAAGTCCGCAAAGTGGTCCAAGGGGATGCCAATACTCAATTCTTTCATTTAATTGCCAATGGCAAGCACAGAAAGAAGCGCATTTTTCAACTTGAACAGGATGAGGGCACGATTTTAGGTCAGGATAACCTAAAAACATATATTACCGAGTATTACAGACAGCTATTTGGACCGCCGGAGGATAATTGTGTGTCCCTCGATGAGTCTAGGACTGAGGATGTGCCTCAACTCTCGGTTGCCGAAAATGACATTCTGGTGGCACCTTTCTCTGAGAAGGAGGTGTTTGATGCTATCGCACAGATGAAAAACAATAAGGCGCCCGGACCGGATGGGTTTCCGGCCGAGTTCTATAAAAAGTGCTGGCACATTATTAAGGGGGATTTGCTACCTATGTTCCATGATTTGTTCTCGGGACAGCTTCAACTTTTCCACCTGAATTTTGGAACTATCACATTGCTTCCTAAGAAAACGGATGCTGTGAGGATTGAGCAATTCAGGCCGATATGCCTCCTCAATGTTAGTTTCAAAATCTTTACCAAGGTCGGGACTAACAGGCTCACATAGATTGCGCATTTTGTGGTACAGTCCCAAACTGCTTTCATGCCGGACAGAAATATCCTTGAAGGAGTGGTAGTCCTACATGAAACGCTCCATGAAATCCATTCCAAAAAATTAGATGGAGTAATTTTTAAGGTGGATTTCGAGAAAGCGTATGATAAGGTTAAATGGCCATTTCCAACAGTCATTGCGTATGAAAGGTTTTGATGAAGCCTGGTGCAGACAGGTTGAATCATTTACGCAAAAGGGTAGTGTGGGAATTAAAGTAAATGACGACGTAGGTCATTATTTCCAGACACATAAAGGCCTACGACAAGGAGATCCGATGTCCCTATCTTGTTTAACATTGTGGTGGATATGTTAGCAATTTTGATAGGGAGGGCTAAGGAGTGTGGTCAAGTAGGTGGATTAGTACCTCATCTTGTTGAGGGAGGTGTTTCCATACTTCAGTACGCTGATGACACGATCATCTTTATGGAGCATGACTTGGCCAAGGCGAGAAATATGAAGCTGGTGTTATGCCTATTTGAACAATTGACCAGGTTAAAGATTAACTTTAATAAGAGCGAGCTGTTCTGTTTTGGTAGAGCCAAAAATGAACAGGAGGCTTATAGGCAATTGTTTGGGTGCGAGTTGGGAGAATTACCTTTCTCATACTTAGGTATTCCAATCCACCATCGTAGGCTGACTAACAAGGAATGGAAGTGAATCGAGGACCGATTTGAGAAGAAACTGAGTTGCTGGAAGGGCAAGCTCATGTCATACGGAGGCCGATTAATTTTGATTAACTCGGTGCTCACGAGTATGCCTATGTTTCTTCTTTCGTTCTTTGAGGTCCCAGTTGGTGTTCGGAAGAGACTGGACTTCTATCGATCGCGGTTCTTTTGGCAGAGTGATGAGTCCAAAAGAAAATACCGGCTTGCTAAATGGGATATCATTTGTAGACCGAAAGACCAAGAGGGTCTTGGTATAGAGAACCTCGAGGTTAAGAATAGATGCCTTCTGAGCAAGTGGCTGTGGAAGCTCTATTCGGAGAATGACGCCATGTGGGCTCAAATCCTTCGCAGCAAGTATCTTCAGACAAAAACTTTGTCCCAGGTTACAGTTAGGCCGACTGATTCACCTTTTTGGAAAGGACTAATGAAAGTCAAACAAGCTATGTTCAATAGGACAAAGTTTGTTATTGGCAACGGTACCTGCACACGTTTCTGGGAGGATACTTGGCTCGTCGAGACACCCCTGGCCATCCAATATCCGTCGTTGTACCGTATTGTTCAACGACGTGAGGTGTTCGTATCTTCGGTTCTTCAATCTATCCCCCTTAATATTCAGTTTCGACGGACGCTGGCGGGCAATCGTTGGGAAGAATGGCTCCGTCTAGTTAGGAGACTGATGGAGGTCCAGCTTTCCCAACAACCTGATGAATTACGCTGGAAACTGACTAAGTCTGGAGTATTCACAGTTAAATCAATGTATATTGATGTTATTAATGTGAATTCCATTCCTACTTCCAAGCATGTTTGGGATGTCAAAGTTCCTTTGAAAATAAAAGTGTTTATGTGGTTTGTCCACAAACAAGTTATTTTAACCAAGGACAATTTAATAAAGCGTAATTGGACAAGACCTACTAGGTGTAGTTTCTGCGATCGGGATGAGACTATAAAACATCTCTTTTTTGATTGCCCGTTGGCCAAGGTCCTTTGGCAGACGGTTCACATTGCTTTTAACATCAAACCACCAAACTCTGTTAACGCGTTATTTGGGACATGGCTGAATGGGATTCAGCCTGACTTAGCGAAACACATTCGGGTTGGGGTTTGCGCGTTGATGTGGACTATCTGGACTTGCAGAAATGATTTGGTTTTTAACAGAATATCATGTATCCACTTTTTGCAGGTTATATTCCGCACTACGGCACGGATCCGTTCGTGGTCGCTACTCACTCCGACGGAGGCCAGGGAACATTTGGTTACTGGATCTTTCCGCTGGGAGATGGTAGCTCGGGATATCTTCAACCGGTTTGGATGGAGGCATTGTAATAGGATAGGCACCTAGTTTACTTATCCTTTCATAGCCAGCCGGTTGTGGCTTCTTTTCTTGGCTAGTCGATGTTTCTAGCCCTGCATGGCTCTGTGTGAGCTTGCTTTGCTTTTTTTCTTTTTTGAGACCTTGGAACCTTGTTGACACTATCTCTTTTTTTGGTTAATAAGTTGGCCGTATGCATCGTTTTGATGCAGAGGCCGGGGAGTCCCCCCTTTTCGAAAAAAAAATGTAATTATATGTGTGCTTATAGTGTGTGGGGTGTGTATGTTTATATGGTACTTCTTGTTTCTAAAAGTAAATATTCTAAAATATTCATACAAAATTGAGACCGCGTCGTACGTGCGTCAGTAAAATTACATGCAATAATTTCTGTTTTTATGGATTGTGCAAATAGACATTCAATCACATAAATATGTGTGTTAGCCCCTTGTCTATTTATGGTGGGTTTGTAGCCAGATATCCTTAATTTGTCTTTTTATGCAGAACCCTTTTGCATCATTGCGATGCAAACAAACATTTTCATTAATTATTAAGACGAATGCAGAGCAAAGGCAACAACAGCCAAACCGTGACAAGAGATGAAATTAACACCTACTACTAAGACGACTTAGTCGATCTGCAGCAACACCTTCACGAAGGCATAAACATCATTGCATACCGTAGAGGCCCTGGACATGGATTTTCCTCCTAGTTGCAGACTCTAGCTAATGAAGACTAGCACAACAACATATATACCACATCTTCAACAAGGTAATAACGCAAGTTCATCGCTACTGAGTCTGGCCAAGAAAGGCCGGGAGAAGTTTTCACCCAGGACATGAAGTGGTGTTTCAATCAGCATCTTAATGACAAATATTTTGAGAGACGCCGCCACGAGTACTTCACGGCAGGGCCAAATGGCACTAGAAAATTAGTGGGACGTCTTTCCACCTAAGACCACCATTAGAGCCGTTAGGTGGACACCGAGTCGCTACTAGTCTACACCAGCATGAGTCACACTTTAGTATCCACCATACCATCGGAGTAGCTCCCCCGATGCTAGTAGCCTGCATGGAACCAACATGGAACCTCGAACATGAACACACGATGGTCGGACCTCGCACGGGACGAAAATCCCTTTTGCACCGTCAGTGATCAGCCCACACAACCACCGTTGCTGCATGTGCAAATACGTTGACGCACCAAAAGATGGCCGCAGTTCCCCATGATCTCCTTCTCGCAATTGTCGAGGACCGCTTTTTTTTTCGAAAAGGGGGGCTTCCCCGGCCTCTGCATCAGAACGATGCATACCCTCCGCCTCAACGACAAGTGAAGGCCACCGTCACTACTGTCATAATTAGTAGCGCAACCGTCGTCGATGATATTATGCACGTAATTTCCTCTGCAAAAGCCGACTACACCAACTTTACCTCTGCCGCACACCGGGACGCCAGCTTGGACATATCGACGCCCGGCATGAGGGTGTCATCGCTGGCTGAGTCCGGCAGCTAGAACCTCCACGTCGGCGTCGCTGTTGTTGGAGCCGGTAAGTATCGCGTAAGCCAACGCCTCACCGGCACATGGTCCGAGCTTTGTAGACTGGCCTTCAGTTATCTTGGCCCTCGCAGACATCTCACACGGGTAGGCAGGTGGCACTCGGCGCGGCATCTCACACGGAATTCGGCGACGCAGATCATGGTAGTAGCGCGACAACACGTGACCTGGCCATGAACGTTATGGCGGTAGTGGCAACCCACGGCGAGCCCACAATGTGGCACAAATTCATCGTCCTCTACGACATGGTAGTGCCCATGCCTGTAGGTCCATACATCCACAATTCCAAAAGTGTTGTTACGGGAAGGACAACACATGCAGGATTGCTAGCCCCGTCGACGAACGCGCAGTGTCTGTCCCGATGCCTTACTGGATGGACGGATCTCAGCAATATATCAATTAGTCTTATCTCTGATCACAATATATCCCTAAATATGTGGTGAGATATATTGTTGCTAAGAGATCATCTTTAAATTAAGAGAAGACATACATTTCCTTATGGTTTCTCTCTCTTCCACCTCAACATTTATTCTATGTGGCACTCCTAAGATAGCATCATTATACATGCCCTCGGGTGCCTGCAAATTTTATTTGTTTCATTCAATTTTTCCTTCAATCATCAGATTCACATCAAACAAACAACATTGAAGCTAGTTGTCCTGAGCTAAGTAAAAAGTAAAAACATATGTTATTTCAGTCAATTATAACACCCCCGATCAAGGCCCAGTAAAGCAAAAGTACTAATATTATCTAAAGCCCAAACCAATAAAAGCACACCAAGAAATTGCATGGCCGCTTCAGCGAGCTACTACTGGCACTAGATATCTTCCTTTCTGCACGACTACACATTATACAAACAAATCAATACATAACCATCACAATGTAATATGCTTTGCTTTGACACGTATATTACTCCATGGTTATAAGGATAAATAGATGGATAGAAGAGGGTATTAAATCATAGTTATAATATACCATATTCAAGCAAATTCATTGCAAATTAATGTATTAGTACATGGAAACTAAAGCATACATATTTTGACAAATTAAAAATGTCCATTCAAATTTGCGAATTGGTCAATCCAGAATTAAAAAAGGGCAAAAAAATTAATAATTTTACTGAAATTGAACGAAAGGCAGAAATGGAGAATAAATTTCAATAGAAGGAAGATAAAATCATGGAAGTGGTGTTACCCCAAAAGAAGAAATGCAAAAAATGAACATAAAAAATGAAATCTAAGAAAAAATATTTTTAGACCTGGTCTTATCTCAAAAAAATTAATGAATAAAAACAGAAGAGCGAAGAACATGACCATTCCTAAGGAAGAAATAGTTCTAGGTGTTCTGTTAACAAAAGAATTTAACAAAAAAAACAAAGGAAAAATTATTTCTATGGAAGAAGGGTTACAAGAGTGGTTTAATTATAAGAGAAACAACAACAAAATTTAAAAAAAATACATTATGGGTTA
Organism: Aegilops longissima; assembly: GCA_021605205.1. Lineage (NCBI taxonomy): Eukaryota > Viridiplantae > Streptophyta > Magnoliopsida > Poales > Poaceae > Aegilops > Aegilops longissima. The sequence continues at coordinate 27,827,274 of CM038678.1, forward strand.
CATGAAGAATCATACATATTTATTGCCAAACTCTATTCTTATATGCAGGAACTAGAACAGGTTAAAACTTGCACTATTCGCTAACATGAACAAGAGTAAACTAGTTGAATTTCAATGATTATTATTCAAGTCAATCAATGAAAAACAGATTTCATTTGAATTCTTCAGTAAAAATTAAGTAATGTCATGTAACTAAGTGTAGATATGTTGATGCATGCACTAATATAGTACAAAATTCAAAGACGAAAAGAAATCCACTAAGCATTAATAAACAAAGACACAATGACATATATCTTTTCCTAAAGTAGAAAGAATTAAGAATTATAATGTTACCCAAAAAGAAGAAAGAAAATGAAAAAAAAAGTAAAAGCAAAGGATGACTAAATTTGCAACAAATTTCATTTTACTTGCATTATTCCACAATATGCAAGAGTAAGCATATAGTAGTGTAGCTTTAATAATAATTATTATATTTCAAGTAGATCAATAAAAGAATTATATTATAAGGACATCACACAAATAAGTAGTGTCACACGGCTGCCACATCAAGTACTCCATCACATGCGCAAATGTATGAGAAATCCAATTGCCAAAACAATCGAGCAAGTTTCAATAAACGAAAAAATGATGACCAAAATTGGCAACAAATTTCATAGAGTTTCTACTATTCTGAAATATGAAATGGCAAGCATATAATAGTGTACCTTCAATAATAATTATGATTCAAGGTGATAAATTATAATAAATGATTTAAATTTTAAGTTCCTAACAAAAAATTATGTAGGGTCATGCAACATATAGGGGAAATCCAATTGTCAAAAGAAATCGACTAAGCATCAATGATCAAAGACATGATAAAATAAAGAGAAAAGTTCACATTTCAGCCCTGAACTAACTACTCGGTTTGATTTGCAACCCTCGTCTTTAAAACTAGTCAAATTGCACCCTCAACATACCACATAGCTCAAAAAAGAACCCTTGACTTGGTTTTGGGCTTGTCAACTGATTTTCACCAAGTCAAAGCTGACTGGGCTGCCACCTCAGCAGTGTAGGCACTCACACATAGGGGTGAAGCAAAACAGACACAAAGCAAAAAACGTAAAGACTAGCATACTGGAAAACACAAATCAGTTGTACAACTAAAACAAAACAAAAGGAACAGGAAACCTTAATATCACCATCAGACTTGCTAGAAAAATGAAAGAGGAGCTTCTAAAATGAAACGAAGAGGGAGAGCGGTCGAAGGTACAACAAACATCTACTAAAAAGTAAAGGACTACTATTGGGCTTACTAAGGCATAGCTCACTAGTTTTAAACTAATGGGGTGAAGCTCATCCCGTGTCGACTGAAACATGTCAGTCAACTACAGCCCAAACACAGAAAAGACAACTACATGAATAGACGGTATCAGATTCGACGGAAGGATAGAAAATTTTCAGGCGTATGACATATAGCAAAAACTGTTGTGAAAAATATTCGATTTCAGCTGCTAGTCAGTGCTAAGCTCATTTATTAAACAATGGGTTTGTCTAGGACACATCTAGATGTGACATAATTATGTCCCATCTAACCTGATGTTCAATATGTTTGTGGTTTATTTTTATTTTTGCCTCATATTTTTTTTGTTCCTCGTTGTTGTGTTATTTGTGGAAGGTTAGATGTGACATACTTAGAAAACATCTAGATATGATTTAGACAAACTATTAAACAATGGTCTTGCTAATACACAAAGATAAAAATTTATCGTCACGAACCGAATCCACGAATTGAATAAGCACTCTTCCGCCATTAATTCCGCCCAAACGGCAGGGTAAAACACGGGCGACGATGTATCATCATTCCTGGCGTTTTCTCCCCATCCTCACGCTAAACTGGGAACTTGAGAACAGGCATCTCTAGACTTTACATCGCTAGAAAGGATCTCGATCCCTGGGTTGGCAGGTATTGCTTTCCATCGTTTAGGACTTGTAGTGCACTACTAAGTTTCGCGTCGTGGGCTGCACCGATGGTGTTTAATTCAGCGATGAGCTTCCAGATCAGTGTAGTCGTATACAGCATATGTATCTGGGTTGGGGCCCCTAAAATTTGCGGGCCCAGTGCGGCCACATAGGTGATGGATGCACATGGTCAGGGCCAGCACTGGCAACGACTCCACCTACGTGGGAAGCCGCATAAGCTGAACGCGAGGATAACTTGCCATCTGGATCCCAAACCCAGCGGAGGGAGTCAACACCATCCTGTAGATATCCACTCATGTGGAAGTCGGTTTGAATAACGCCTTAATTACACAAAGAGCGTATAAGGTGCTCCTGAACCTTCCGTCCAGGGTAGACAATCCTGAAGGATTCGTGTGTGTTCCTTTCCCTATATCTCTTATTCCTACGTGCTGGTTGCATATAACATGCACTTGCCATGCATCTACATTGACATACTAGTAATAAAATCTCTACTGTGCTTTATGGAAGTGTAAAGTATGGATAAGCAAGGTAACCAAGCAATGTCTATTTCTTGCTCAACTGAACGCCGGGTAGTGGATATATAGGAGGAATCGAAGTGACAGGGTTTTACGTGCACTACATAAGGAGTATTTAACAAAAAACTACCACAACTCGTGAAACCGTGCCTACAAACTATCACTTTATAAATTTATGCGAAAACTACCATTTTTTCATTAATCCTTGACTAAAAACTATCATGTCTGGAAAGTGTCCATTTTGGCTCTTTTAAACGCGTTTCTGACTAGTTGGGCCCATGCATAAGCGGGCTAAAAAAGCAATCGGGTCCCTAGTTTTTTCCAAAAAAGCAATCTAGTCATGTAGCCAGTCGATCAGAGACGAGGACCGGGGCAGAATCGCACCTTGTAGCAGGAGGAGGGGCGCGAGGAGCCCTGGGCGAGGCGGAGCAGGACCCAGCGGTCGTGCGGCGCCGCCGCGAGGCCAAGGCCGGGGCCCTCCTCGCCGCCGTTGATGGCGCCCTCCTCCTCCACCACCATTCCCCCGCCCCGGCGGAATCAAGATCGTTGCGCGGGTCGGGCGGAAGGACGGAATGGAGATGGAGGAAGCTTCGGTGGCCGGCAGATTGACTTGGGCGACGGCGGCTTGCCTTGCGGATGAGGTGCGGGAAGGAGAGGATGCACTTCGCGCTCCAGAGCGGGTTGTTGAGGTCGGCGCCGTGGGCTTCGAGCTCTGTGGCCAGCCCGCCGTCCAGCACCAGCCTCCCGCTGCCGGCCTCCACGCACCGCCGCGCCCGCGGCCCCCTCCTTCACGCCGCTGCCGCCTCCGCTCTTCACCACCATCCTCCTCCTCCTCCTGCCGCTGCCGCTGCTACAGGACTGGATTGCTTTTTAAAAAAAACAGGGACCTAATTGCTTTTTTAGCCCGCTTATGTGTGGGCTCAACTAGTCAGAAACGCGTTTAAAAGAGCCAAATCAGACACTTTTTAGACATGGTAGCTTTTAGTCAAGGATTAATGAGAAAATGATAGTTTTTCGCATAAATTTATAAAATGGTAGTTTGTAGGCACAGTTTCACGAACTGTGGTAGTTTTTTGTTAAATACTCCTACATAAGCGGTACTGGAGCCAGATGACGTGGTTGTACGTGCAAACTCAGCGACCGCTCGTCGTGGAGGGAAGCGAGATGACCTGGTAGCTGGGCATACCAGCACATGTCTAAGCTGCCATGGGCCCTGTTAGCATTTGTTCTAGATCGAGACTAGCTGTGCATGAAAGTGTTCGCTGCCTTCAGTTCAGACCACTGTGACTCGTGGTCAGTGTCGAGTGTCAACTGAGTCGATTCCTCGCCATCAATGTAGTTTGTGTGTTCATCTCCTGGCCGCCGGACAGGCTTAGTTAATTAATCGATTGGTGTCATCATCATCTCGAGCAGAATCTGCCCCTTGTGATCTCCAATGAGGCACCTTCAGTGTAAATCCTTCCGATAGTGACCTCACATTATATTACTGTGTATGCATGAAAACCAATCTACATTCACATATAGTCCATGGGTAGTGCAGTTATCAAGGGATTTAGAAAAGCAAAGCATCCTTTGCTCCACGTTGCAGGATCTTTGCAACGACTAAAATACCAATGTAGGTTGAGGGTTGCCTCATGCATATGCAACCCGAGTAGGTAGTACAACATTATTTTACCTGAATCTGAGTGCACGGGCGGCTTAAGCTAATCGTAGTGCTTTCATTGTATGAAAACAACTTATTGGTTGGTTCAGCTAGGTTAACCAGGCTATCCAGAGCCATCCAATCGGACTACAAGCTTTGACCATAAGGCTGTGGATTCTGCAAGTGGTCTAAAATCGGAAAAAAAATCCATGTTCTTTTACTCTGAATGGGTAAATCTGCCAACTACAAGATATTTGAAGCAGTATGCCGTACAAGCATTTGATTCTTGCTCCATGTTACAGTGTCGTGAAGTTGATTTGCACTATAAAGAAAGCATTTATGTCTACATCATGGTGGTTTCATATTTTTAAAACCAAGATTTGCTGCATCTTGCTTGGTACGGTCACACACACGTATTCAAAGCTTATCATTTATCTCCTAAAGCACATGGATGTAACGCACCGACAGGCCCATGTAAAGTTATTTTGAAAATAAAAAGATTGTCTTCACCTTTTGGGCTGCATATTTTAGATGGAAGGTATACACATCAGAGATGAAACATACATACATTCATAAATTGTTCGTAATATCTACTGGTTCCTCTATGTTCCTAGCTGTTACTTACGTTACAAACCACTAGTTTGGAATTCACATTTAGATGACCTTCCACTCAATTACTGTGGTTTCATATAAGCAAATAAAAAAAAGGATAATCCTCTCTTAGCTCCATAACATTTAACATGTTAACCTCTTTTGGTTGTAGCTCAAATCATAGATGAGCAATATGATCATATATGTTTAGAATACACACTCTACATTGGAGTCGACCCGCAACTTTTGAACATGCGCAATCGGTGAGCCCGTGCAATATGGAAATTTGAGACCTTGCAAATAATTGTCAAAACCAACTTTACGTTCGAGCAAGTAGCTACTCCTAGGATTAGGCATCGACCTCACTCTGTCGTACCGTCATTGACAAACCTAAATTTTGCACTTGGCCAAACTATTTGGCATGCATTGTGGTTACCGTTAAAACATACAAGACACACATGAAGTTGTTCGAAATAACACATGGGTAGCACAAAGAGCTGACAAGATAATTGTGACTACCTCATCGGGGTTGGCACTATAAGGAATCACATACTTGCCCCCCCCCCCCCACCCCCATGTCTCATATTCTTGTGTGTTGTCTGCGTGTATTTGGGATTCTGGTCATTGCTCTCCCATGTTGATGTGGATTTTCCAGCTACATTCACACACATACAAAATAAATATATTTGTGCCAAAGTGTAAAATATGGACAAATGAGTCCTTGGTGGCAAACGAACCACTTGTTCCTTGCTTTGATAAGAAAAAATTAAGCCTATTATAAAATCTAATAACATGCTTATTCAAATTCCCGTGGCCGTATTCCTTTACTCTAGATTTATTTGATACTTTTGATGACATATACACATTTCATAGGATATACAATGAGAGTGTGTTAATATATATCACCGACTAAATATGTCTTGTGTAATCACTAGTACAGAAAGGTGGTTATTCAAACGGTACGGAACCCCAATTGTGTGCAATTTCCAGAGCTGTGTGGTCGAGTGGGTTGGCGATGGGGGGGAGGGTCCATGCTCACCAAAGACAAAAAGTATGCGATGATAAAACCGCCCACATGTTTTCCAACTGGTAAATCATCTGTAATTAGTTGGACAATTCATTCGATTCAATTTTCTGCGCTCGATGACGTAATTATGACCCACATGAAAATCATTTGCAATGACCTAGTCATTGCAAACATTACATGTCCTATGAAATGTGTGCGTTAACCATTTATACCACACACATCAATTGGAATAATCATTTGTATGGTAGATATGTATTGCACACGTGACAAGTGACATGACATATCTTCTTGTTTTCTGGTCATTATCTCAGTTTTTATGTAAATTTGCTATCTATATTGGCATACATACATGCAAAATAAAAAGTATGCTATCGAAGTGTAAAATATGGATAAATATATGGATTCGATTTGCTTCCTCAGGTGAAGGGATAAGTAGGAGGGGGTGAAAGCACTATCTACATTATTCAAGTAAAGGTTTCTAGAGTTTACATTTGCAGAATTGGGTTATAGCTCGCTGGTACAGACATGGTGACGTGTCCTTGACGGCTAGGGTTCAACTCTTATCATTAGTAACTTCTAGTTTCTCACTGTTGTTTCCACCACTAGTAGAAAAAGGGTCAAATGTGAAGCACATTAGTGCCGGTTTGTAAAAAAACCGGCACTAATGTGATCAATAGTGCCGGTTCGCGGCTGCGATCAATAGTACCGGTTCGTGTTGAGCCTTTAGTACCGGTTCGTGCCACGAACCGCATCAAGGGGTAGTGGCAGCTGGCGTCAGGCGGGTCCCTGACGAGCCCCTTTAGTACCGGTTTGTGTTACCAACCGTACTAAAGGTCTAACCAATAGTACCGGTTCGTGCTACGAACCGGTACTAAAGGGACAAACCTTTAGTACCGGTTCGTGCCACGAACCGGTACTAAAGGGGCCAATTTTCAAACTCTACCACCCCCCTGTGTATCGCCATTTCAGTTTTGAAATAATCAAAAGAAAATGATAAAAACTTCAAAAAATAAAATCCTTCGAGAGGTAGTTATATTACTATATCTACTAGTTAGGAAAATTTGAAAACTTAAATTTGGACATGTTTTGCAAAAAGTGTAGGGAAAATGTAAAACGGCTATAACTTTTGCATACGATGTCGGAATAAAACGTATAATATATCAAAAATTCAGCACGAAAATCCGCATCCGATGGAGACAGCCTACGGCCTGTTTGGAATTTTTTAGAATCCTCAAATTCGAAAAGGAAAAAAAGATATGGTCAAATTTCAGTTTTTTTAAAAAAATTTGGTTAAATTTGGTCAAACTACTTATTCAAGAAGTATTAATGTTACTACATAATTATTCAAGAATATTAGTGTTACTAAATAATTATTTCAATTTTTTAAATTTTGGTCAAACTATGGTCAAACTTATTCAAGAAATATTAGCGTTACTAAATAATTACTGTTTTTTTAGAATAATAGTTTCAAACTCAAACTGTGAAATGTGTGACTTCATGCTCAAGCTAAACTCCTGAGGGTTAATAGGATTGACATCTTACTATTGTCAGGAAAACAACAAGTGCAGACTCGGAAACGAAGGAGAATAGAACCCGAAAGTTAAGCGTGCTCGGGCTGGAGTAGTGATAGGGTTGGGTGACCAGTCGGGAAGTTAGATGATTTGGAATGAGTGATCCACACTTGAGCAGTTAAGAGATGTGATTAAAGACTAAATCATCAAATAATTCAGAAAAATTAAAAATAAAATAAAATCAAATTTATTTTCCAAAATTTTCAAAAAAAAATTCAAAAAAAAAAACCTTTAGTACCGGTTGGTAACACCAAACGGTACTAAAGGTCCCCCATACTAGGGCGCGAGCTCACGCCACGTGGTGGCACTTTAGCGCCGGTTCGTGCCGAACCGGTACTAAAGGGGGGGCTTTAGTGCCCACACTTAAAGGCCCTTACAAACCGGTTTTAAAGCTCCGTTTTCTAATAGTGCACCTTAATAAATTCCATGGGGTAGGGGTTCGATTCATTTTATTTTTTGCAATATCCATGTGCATCACTTTTATTGTTCACACTGATTAATCTGGAAAACGTTTGCTTGCAAGAGGATCATTGGTTGGAATACTACTGTTTGTTACCTGGTTATGATATACCTGCTGGCATTTTACAGTTCGTTGTTTGAAGAGAGTGCTCTAGCCTGATGTACAATCCTGGCCCAATCAATCTCAGCAAGCCTAGGTAGTAGTTCTCCAGAGCAGTGGCCCAAGAAACAAACGAAGAAGTTCAGACTGCTTGCGTTCAACGGGAAAGGACGGCCAGTGACGGCAAAGCACTGTCGAGGCGCGTAGGTCACTCAGTTATACTATTTCTTAATACTTCCTCCGTTTCCAAATAATTGTCTTTCTAGCCATCTCAAATGGACTACAACATACAGATGTATGTAGACATGTTTTAGAGTGTATATTCATTCATTTTGCTCGGTATGTAGTCTCTTGTTGAAATATCTAGAAAGACAATTATTTGGGAACAGAGGGAGTACAAATAAGATGGTGGAGTTTGTTGTTTGCACAGGTGAAAGTGCTGTTATATATGGTAGAAAGCAGAAAGAGAAATCACCGTCCATTTACAAATGATGGTTGGTGTGCCATTTACTTGCAACTGTTTTATTATCCATTTTGAATGGCATAGGACACGTTTGATAACCAGCACATGCTCATTGAGTGGCAGACGACTGCTTGTTTGTTGGTTTTGATGAGGAAAATTAAGAATGTTCATAGTACTGTACAAGTTGTTTAGTGCAAATTTTAATGATTATAGTTTTATATCCTAAATCTGTGTTAGTGGTACTGACGACGCTTATATATACGATGGTGCATATGAGTTTTTTGAATATATATGACGAACTAAGATAGCTTGTTGACTATTCGAGGACCTAATGGTGCGCTCAGGCTCACACAAATCATGCAAAAATATATTAATATTACTTTTCGTGTTTCCTAAATATTTGAGTGGATTACACAAAAAAAAATCTAGACTTAGAAGAACTTATAATAGCTTTAGAAAAATATAGCGACAACTTATGCGCTAGTTATTATTGAAACGACATCCAAATAAGTCGTTTGATGGTACATCTGACATATCAGGCCTACAAATCATGTTTGACTTGGCGTATGTGGGACCCAATGACTAGTCCTATTCCTTCTTCTTTCCAATGACTTTCCCTAAGGTGACACCAACGATGGTGCGGTGGAGGTCTCTCACCGACAGTCTGTTCGTGCAGGAAAAAGTCTAAATAAACTTGAACTTCTAAACGAAAGCTAAGTTGAACCCTAAACTCCAAATCCCCGAAGACAGCACACCAAACTCTTCGAACCGATCTATTTTGAACCTTGTGGGCCTTTTGCCGGTATTCGCTGACATGCCAAGTCAAATACTAGGATCGTTGACTGGCTGGCAGGACATTAATTAGGACGAATCGGGCCAGCCCATTAGCGCAGTCGCTCGTGCATAGTTGTTGGTTCACTTGCTCTATTCTTGTTTTTCTTTGTTTTTTCACCAGTTTTCTTTGTTTTGTGTCTTTGTTACACTATGTTTTTTCACTGGTTTTCATTTGTTTTTTTCTTTGTTACACTCGTTGGTTTTCTTTTCTTTCTTTCTTGGTTTTCTTAGTATTCTGTTTTTGTTTTTTTTGTTTCTTTCCCAGTTTTAACTGTTTTCTTTTTTGACACAGGCCTAGTTAATGACAATAAACATTTAGTCAAACTACAAGAAGCCGTGTTTCTTCTATAACGAGTGACGGTAGCTAAATCGAACCCTAAACTCTTAATCCTAAAATCAGCACACCAAACTCTCTGACTCGGTCTATTTAGAACCTTGAGAGCATATAGCTGGTATTCCCAGCCGTGGCAAGTCAAATCTTAGGATCGTTGACTGGCTGGTTGGACATTAGGATGAGTCAAGCCGGCCCATTAGCGTAGTCACTCGCGTCGCTCATGCGTAGTTCTGGTTCGCTCGCTCTACTCTAGGTTTTTTTTTCGTTTTTCCACCAGGTTTTTCCGGTTTCCTTACTTCGTTTCAATTTGTTTTTTCATTCGTTTTCTTTGGTTTTTTCTTCGCTATACTCTTGGTTTTCTTTTCTTTCTTTCTTTCATGGTTTTCTTCATTTTTCTTTTTTTCTTTTTTGCCGGTATTAATCAGTTTTCTTTTCTTTCTATCTTAGTTTTCTTCATATTTCTTTTTTTTTTTTGCCTGTATTAATCAGTTTTCTTTTTTGAAACATGTCCACTTAAAGACAATAAGCATTTTTTAAACTACATGAAGCCACTTGTCTTCCGTAACGAAAAACTAAAAAATTACCGGGAAAACAATGAGCTTGCGAGGAATCAAACGTGGGATATAGTACTCAAGGCGCACACAGCTAGCCACTCGCCCTGGCGATTTCTAGCAATGATAGATAACACGCTGCACATGACCATTCATACAAGAAAACATTTTTAAAAAATCGAAACACTTCTTGAAATAATGTGAATTTTTTAAAATGTGAAATATTTTCTAAACACAACTAATGTAAAAAATACAAAAACATTTATTGAAAAATGTGACACAACTTTTGAAATTCCAAAACATTTTTTCAAACATGTAAACATTTTTTGGATACCCAAACATTTTTTTACATATGTGAACAATTGTAGAAATAGCAAACAGTTTTAAAAAAATGCAAACAAAATTTGAAAATTCTAATATTTCGAAAATCTCAAAACATTTTCTAATTTTTGACCAAAAATAGAAAATTTGAATGTTTTTTAACTTTTGAACAATTTTGAAAAGTGCAGACATTTTGTAAGGTTCATGATGTTCATCGAATTTATGGAAAAAAATGAAAAGACGAACATTTAAAAAAAAACTGCAAAAATTTAGAAACACATACATTTTTTGCAGTTTACGAAATATTTTTCCAAAAAGCGAGGAATTTTGAAACAACAAGAACATTTTTTGAATTCAAGACCAAAATTTGTAAACACAATACTTTTTTTGAAAATTTGAGCAATTTTTTATAAACAAGAACTTGCCCCCCTCCATCAGCCGAAGACAACAATCCTAGGTTTGACCTACCACGTCGACAATCCATGTTTGGAAACGCTCTCAAGGTTTAAAATAGACTGGATCAGAGAGTTTGGTGTGCTGATTTCAAGGATTAGAAGTTGAAAGTTTGATTTAGTTTCCGTGTACAAGTTCAAGATTTGTTTTGGACTTTTTCCGTTTGTGCAGCACGCCTTTACACGTGGTATGCCGGAGCAGTGTTGTCCTTGCTCTGGACCATCACACTGGACTGCTACGGCAAAAGTGAGGAGCAAACGGAGCATAAGTAGTTTATCCACATGCTTGACTGACTGAACAAGAATTTTTGGTGAACTGAGCTTCGTACGAGCAGGCATGTAATCGTCATCCTCGCTTGTATCCCCTTAGACCTCGACTGAGCACATAGCCACATGAACAAAAGCCACCAATCACCCTGTTCTGAATTTTGGAGGCTGATAACAGCTGTCGGAAGCATTGTCAATCGGCACCGACCCCTACGGCTCCGGGAAGAGTTGCCCACTGAATGGTACCCATTGCGGACAAGTGACACGCGAGATGCACTTGGTGGACACGGGCTGCGTGAATGCTCTTGTCGCCACAGGAGTGCGTCCCGATGGTGAAGCGAGGCGTTCAAGGTGTTCTTGTCAACTATTGAAGATTTATTAGTGCATCCACATGGCCGTTTACCTCCCATAGAATCGAGCCTGAGTACTGAACGATCCTTGCACAATGAATTCTCTGAGAACCGGGAAGCACTGTCCTCCATCTCTCCTCCTTGTTCCCGAGGTCTCATATTCCCTTGCCTCTCTCTCTCGCGCGGGCGCGTGGCAAATGTGCGTCAACTTACATTAGTCCAGCTTGTTTCTACTTGACCAAACACTGAGCAGTATATATAGATGGCTTTGTACTATTTCACAAGTGCTTGTTGCAATGCACCATGAGTGGTTTCAGTAAGAAAGTAACATGTGCATCCATCATCACTGTATAATCTTTTAACTTCATATTCATGGCTGGGTTGCACTCTACAGAGGAAAAAACAATATGATCTCGTTAACTGGGCAAAAGACTCTCTCTACTTATTTTCACTCATATACCACCGATGATGCAAGCAACTGACAAATCAAGTGACAAGACTGATCATGATGGGAGTAATTTCACGTACTACTTAATTTCACTCCTAAACCACCGAGGATATACAACTTGTGAACATGCCAGTCATCAGTTGATGGGAGCATTGGTGTTTGTTTGCCATACACGCATACACGTAGTACTTAATTTCACTCCTAAAGCAACGTGGGGGCTTTGTTGTATGTTTGCCATATACGCATGCATTTATGCTGTTCAATAACAAGTAAATTGGGTGTGTAGGGCCGATCCAATGGATAGACCGGGTGGTGTATGGACCAAGGCCATGTGTGCAAACTACTACATCCCATCATATCCGGTCTATTATCTTTGACAAGATCGGATTGGCCTTTCTTATTGTTCATTACTCCCTCTGTCCGAGAATATAAGAACGTTTTTGACACTATGCTAGTGTTAAAAACGTTCTTATATTTTGGGACGGAGGGAGTAGTTTCCTTTAATCAGATCGATTGAAGGCAGTCGCCAATCTCAGATTCTTCCTTCTCATGATTTTCGTTGAACTGTGCATGATTTTTCTCTTTGGGAATAGCCCAGCTTGGTGGCCCCACCACAACAAACTCGCAGAGAAAGGCCGAACACTCCTGGGTCCCTCAAGAAGCTGGCTAGTGCTGGCTCCTCGAGAAGCTGGCTAGCGCTGGCTCATAGAGAACTTCCGAACGGGTCCTAAAGTTACGTGTTGCGAACTTAGGTTACGGACCAAACACCCCCTAGTTGGATCTTGCTTGGCAAGGACACGAGCACCCTTCAGAAGTTCGGATTGCTGGCCAAGATACTGAACAAGAATGATAAGATGGATGAATAATTAATTTTGTTCTGAAATGATACAAAATGTTTTGAAAATCCTAACGTGTTTTGAGATCAAATAGACCGTACAGCTTTTCTCTTACAAAGAAATTCTTTTTGTCGATCTTCCGTTCTTTACATCTAGATGGAGGATATACACATACAATGAATCATACCCAAATAAGTAAATCATTCTTATAATTGGTAATCTAATAGTCCCTCCCTCTCCCGGCAACTACTTCGCTTTCAGGAATTGTTATCGTCTTCACATTATACGGGTCATACACATTATAAGTTTTCATCTATGCAAATAAAAATTTGTAATAGTCTTCTTGCTCCATCTGATATTGTATGTTCATACTATTGGCTTTGGTTGTAGCACAAAATGAGAGCCGACATGGTAAAAGCGGTCTGTCCAAACTGAAGTTGTAACAAATTATCGACATACGAAATATGTGTGCGAATGGACCATAGAATAGTACGACATTGAATATCCATCTAGATAGGATTCGGTCCAAACAATGCCTCTGGGTGGCACAAATGGCAGACAAGATGGTCGTGACGCTCGGAATCGTTGTACACCCAGTAAGTCATGTTGTGGCTGTTTCTTTCCGTGTCTCCTGTTCTTACACATTCTCGACATATACAGTTTTAGTTCTGTAGTCATTCTCTCCTTGCTTATGTGTACTGGAATCAACATTTATTATACAAATATACTTAAATTAAGAGTTGTCTGGCCGGAGTATAGTACGGACAAATTTTTCGCGAATACGCAAAGCCTGCGTTTCATTTCATTGATAGCAGAAGTTAGAATGAATACAAGAGGTGGTACAAGACATGACACGAACGCAAGAGGCGTGAACATGATGCCGGAAATAAAGAGACATGAGATGCTCGACCCAAATAAAGATAACACAGCTAAACTCGCCCACCAGAGAAGCAGTCCCACCGACAACTTGACGACCATCATCTCCAAATCCAACACCGAGTACACCACGAGCAAACAAGACAACGCCTTCACGAAGGAGAACGGCATCAAGACGTCGTCGTCGTCCGATACGGAAACCCGGACCTAGGGTTTCCCCCGATGCTCGAAGAGGGGCACAGATAACGACCATGACAGCGCCTCCAAGAAGGGAACGGCACCCGCGGGTGTCGCCGCTGCCAGCATAGGATGCAGGGATTTCTCCATGGCCAAAATCCAAGCAATCCCAAGCCATGGAACACGAACCGGAGAAGCGGAAGTTTAGCATAGGCTGGAGCTGCGACTGCAGGAAGGGGAGCCACGCCCGAAGCCGAAGGAGGCATCGGGCGCCGCCGGACGCGCGGGCCTCGGAGGTGGGCAAGGTTGTGTGGCTGAGCGGAATGAAGGCGACGGGGATGCGACAGTGGCTGGAGACACGGGTGAGCCCGAATCCAGAAGGGAGCGCAGATCCAGGCCACCGGAACCGGAGCAGCAGGGACGCCGTCTTGCTCAAAGAGCTAGAAGAGGACGGAACTCTCGAAGCGTGACAGAATCGACAATGCGCCGGGATGGACGGCCAACCAAGGGCGCCAGCAGGGTGATGGTGGCGCGGAGATGCCATGGAGTCAACAAACCGAAGAGGCCGGAAAGAGTGCAGCTTCTAAGGCTCGTTGGATCCGAAGCCGCGCCGGCCGGCCACGAACATAGAAAGGGCGCAGGTCCATGGTCGCCGGGGCGATACCGTCCCTGCCGGGGGTGGGTGGGTGGGTGGTGAAGAGGACTCATAGGCAGCCAAACTTCCGGCACGCTACAGGGAGCAGACACCGCCGGGCACAACCAATCACCTCCATGGCCGCCTCCCAAAGAAGTCGACCCGAAGCCTAACCAGGGGATGGGGAGGGTCGGGGGAGCGGGGGTGGGGAGCCGCAGCGAGTTGAGCGCGCCCGACCATCACGAAGGACAGACGGGGAGCACCGTGACCGGCCGGGGTGGCCCCAGATCCCATCTGGGGCGGACCGCAGCAGAGGAACCGCAGTATGGACAAATGAGATGGTGGAGTTTGTTGTTTCCGCAAGTGAAGCTGGTGTTATATACAGTAGAAAGCAGAAAGTGAAATCACCATGTGCCATTCACTTGCAATAGTTCTATTATCCATATCGAATGCCATAGGACACTTTTGATTACCTGCACATGCTCATTGAGTGGCAGACGATTGCTTGTTTGTTGGTTTTGACGAGGAAAATTAAGAATGTTCATAGGGTTGCACGGATTGATTTTTTTTGAAAAGAAGGATTACCCCCGGCCTCTGCGTCTGGGCGATGCATGCAGCCATTTTATTAATTATTCACAAAGATCTTACAAAGTAGAACACCACCTAGTTTGAAGCCCCCATCTTAACAACATATGTCGCTACTCCTATCCACTTGATGAAGGGGTGCCGATAGTCCGAGCCTAATACCAAATAGACATCGCACAAATGCCTAACATCTAAAGCCAGAGGCCCCAACCAAGTCACATATTGGGTTTGGGGCACAAACCGATCTGATGCACTCTCATGTGTCGTCGCCATCATCTTTCATCAATCCATCTTCAGAGCAGAAACTTTGCCAGGCCTCTCTGACATCCACGCCACCATGATGCTAGGCAGCATCCACCGCCCTGTGCTCGTCCATCAAGACGCATCAACCGTCGATAATCCGCCGCACGATGCCACCAAGACTCGTCGTCGTGGACGCGGTAGATACGACGCCACACCACCTCCTAATCCCGATCGCCACCAATGTCTTCCCAACGGTGCCCGCCATCCACACAGCTCTCAAGGCGGCACCTTCAAGAAGGAAATGGCGCCAAAGGCGCCGTCGCCGCCCACTGCAGTTAGGGCTTTCACCCGGGAGAGAAATGTCGTGGTGGAAGTAGAAGTAGATCTGACAAGCGTCTCCATGGAGAAGAAAACGGTGCCCTCGGATGTTGCCGCCACTGTGGACGAAAGGCCACACTAGGGATTTCTCCCGATCTGAATCCTCACCTCCAGCTCCAACCGCTTCAAGGATCGGCAAGTCTTGTGACCCAGATCCATACAAAGAAACACAACGAGCAGTGGCCAAAGGCTACAACGCATCCCGATCCAGATCAGACACCTCTGGGTGAACCTGACTGCTGGGCACCCGCAGTGTCCCAATCGGTCGAACAGATCGGATGGGACAACCGGATCCAATCCAGAAGCTCCGGCGGATCACTAGCAGAGGCCTCCAGCGTCCCTCGCTGTCCCTACCACGCAGCCGCCGACCGGCCACAAGTACGGGCTGGATCAGCTAACTCGCACGTCACCGCCCAGCCGCACCACCAGTCCTTCCAGTCGACCCTGAAGCACCGCCGCCACTGCCAACCACCATGTCGCCGCCTCGCGCCGTCGTTGGAGATAGACGCCGTGCCGCCAGTGACCCAGATCTGGGCAGGTGGCCCCATGCCCATGGATGCCCCGCATCGCCCAAACTTGCGTGGGAGTGGAGGGAGCCTCCGCCACCACCATCAGCCACTAGGTTTTGCCCAGTGGCTTCCTCCAGTGGCGACGGAGGGAGGCATGGGATCTGCGGCGGCCCGACCCGACAGCTAGGATTGGGGATCCGGCCGAGTCCAGGGGCGGCGCGGGGGAGGCAACACTATGTTGCAAATTATAACGACTATACTTTTATACTCTAAATCTGTGTTATTGGTACTAATGAAGCTTATATATACGGGGGTGCATATGATTTTTTTTTAATATATAGACCAACTAAGATAGCTTGTTGACTATTTGAGAACCTAATGGTGCGCTCATGCTCACACAAATCATGCAAATATATATATGAATATATGCTTTTTCGTGTTTCCAAAATATTTCAGTGGATTACGCAAAAAGTTCTCGGTTTAGAAGAACTTAGAATGGGAGTACCTAGAACTCATCGATGAGATATAATTTGGTCTTATTCACTTTGAAAACAAGAATAGATACAACCCACGTCAGCACACATGCATCTTATAGCATCACATCTAATGGCTATAAAAAATGAATGAGACCAAATTATATCTCATCTAGATGAGTTCTAGCAAAACTGATATATGATGGTAAATCTGGCATATCAGGACCGCTAATCAGGTCTGGCTTGGCGTATCTTGACCCTACGACATTGCCTACATGTTGAGTGTACGTAGCACCCAATGGCTAGTCCTATTCCATCTTCTTCCCCGTGTCTTTTCATCTCTTTCTCTCAGTCGACACCATCGAGCTGCGGTGGAGTTCTCTCACCAAGAGTCAGTCTGTTTGTGTACCACGCGTTTGCATGTGGAATACCGGAGTAGTGTTGTCCTTGATCTGGACCATCACACTGGAATGCTAGGACAAGATTGAGGAGCTGAATGAACCGATCGAATTTAAGAAGCAACTACAGTCCGGAGCACAATTATTTTATCCACATGTTGGACTGACTGAACAAGAAGTTTAGTAACTGAGTTTGGCAAGAGTAATATGAAGCCATTTAATCATCATCCTCGCTGGTCTCCCCAGGGTGGACACGGTCCGGGCCGGTCCGGTCCCGGTCCGAGCCGTCGTTTGGACCGGCCTCCGGCGGGCCAGACCGGCCCGGACCGAGGAGGCGAGCAGTCTTGTTTTCGGGGACCGGACCGGCGCCGGCAAAGCCCGAGCCAGACAGAATGGACCGGCCAACAACTACCTGCGTCGATATGTGCGAGTGCAGCGGCGAGGTGGACTATGTGCATGACTGATGAGACGAAGTGGACGACGTGCGCGTGAAATTAGCTAACAACTAAAACATGGGCGAAACCAACAAACTGAATTTTCTGAACCTGTTGAAACTGAACGAACGTAGTTCTCTCTCTCTCTTTCCGTAACTACCAGTCCTAGTCTCTAGTGCATGATCGCATGAGCTTATCTAGATGGGTTTGTTACGGAGGTTGTTAGCATAGTGGCCGCACCTGCATCCTCCTCTTCTCTGTACATTTTTATCACTCGATAGATACATGAACATACGACCTGCTTCTCTCCTATTGCTCCTTCTTACACTGACGAAACTGAAGTGCATGAGAAATCCCGACGAGCACAGAGGGACTCCTTGAACAGCAGCGGTGGCCTCACCTTCAGAGCGTTCGGATCATGCCCAGTTATTCCTGGTCATGCCGGCGACGCGTTTTCATATCTGGGATAGCTGGTAGCCAGTGTACGTGTTGTCGCCATGGCAGGATTGGTGCCAGGTTTGAGGTCGACTCCATGGTCGAGAACTTCAGATCGGCGCCAGTGCACGCATGACAGCGATGGCGAGCGGCGCCAAGAGGCAATGGCGCACTGGAAAGTGAGGAAGGGATGAGATGAGAGGGAAAGCTCGGGGACATGATGGTTCACACAGGGGCCACCGGTGGTCACGACGACGATGAGGCACGGCAGCGGCGGTGACTACGTTTTCTCGCTCCGACCGAGCGGCTCGGTTAAAGACCGGACCGGACCGACAGTTTCTCGGGCCAAAAATTGCAGCCCGGACCGACCAGTTTTCCTACCGGTCCTGGACCATACGGTCCGGTCCTTAACGGGCCACGAGCGGGCCGAAAAGCTTGCTCGTGTCGTCCACCCTGAGTCTCCCCTTTGATCTCGGCAGAGCACCGAGTCTTATGAACAAAAGCCACCAATAATCCCGTTCTGAATTTTGGAGGCTGATAACAGCTCTCCGGTGCACTGTCAATTGGTACAGATTCCTACAGCTCCCGGCAGAGTTGCCCACTCAATGGTGCCCACTGCGGAAAAGTGACACGGGGGATGCCCAGTGTGGACACTGAGCTGCGCGAACGGCCTTGACGCCACAGCAGTGCATGCCGTTGGTGAAGCGAGAAGCTGGAGGAGTTCTTGTCAATGGTTGAAGAATCATTAGTGCATCCCAGTTGCCGTTTACCTCCCTTAGAGTTGAGCCAGAGTACCCAGTGCCCCTCGCACAACCATTTTTCTGAGAACCGGGAAGCACTGTCCTCCATCTCTCCTCCTTGTTCCCGAGGTCTCATATTCCCTCGCCTCTCTCTCTCTCTCTCTCTCTCTCTCTCTCTCTGTGTGTGTGTGTGTGTATCTGTGTGTGTGTGTGTATCAAATGTGCGTCCACTTACATTAGTCCAGCTTGCTTCTACTTGAGCCAACACTGAGCAGTATATATAGATGACTTTGTACTATTTCACAGGTGATTGTTGCAATGCATCATCAGTGGCTTCAGTAAGAAAGTAACATCTGCATTCATCATCACTGTATAATATTATTAACATGGCATTCATGGCTGGGTTGCACTCTACGAAGGGAAAGCTGTTCGATCGTGTTAACTGGACAAAAGATCCTTTCTACTTATTTACTCTCCTATACCACCGACGATGTAAGCAACTGACAAATTTAAGGACAAGGTTGATCATGATGGGAGTTAATTTCACTCCTTTACCACCAACTATGTACAACATGTGGACATGTCATTCATGAGTTGATCTGGGCATTTTTGTATGTTTGCCATAGTATAAAGCAACTTGGGGCGATGGAAATTGCTTAGGTTTTTTTTCTTTGAGAATCTGGAAATTGCTTAGGTATGCATTTATTTTCTTCAATAACAAGTCAACTAGGTGAGTAGGGCCGATTCAATGGGTAGGCCAGGTGGTGTATGGCCTAAGGCTAATGTGTGCGAAGCACTACAACCCATCGTATCTAGCCTATTATCTTTGGCAAGATTGGATTGGCCTTTTTTTATCGTTCATTGATTGCCATTCGTCTGATCGACTGAAGCCAACCACCAATCTCAGTTTCTTCCTTCTCATGATATTCGTAGAAGCGCATGATTTTGTTCAACTCGGTAAATTCTTCCATCTCCAAACTCAGATTCATTATGCAAGGCCGTACTAAATCTTGCAAATTTCATACCTAATTGTGGCATGTTTATATGAACTTTGTTAATCTATCCATATTACGCTCTTGGTATATTCTTGATTCATAATACTGTAGTATGTTAGTATGTCATATTTGTGATATCTATTATTTTTTATATTGTTGGCCACCCTTCTCCAAAATGCTTGATATGCCAGTAATCATGTACCAAGAATTTTAGTGCATGTTTTGGGGCGTGCATGAATTATCCAAGATACACTACCTTAATTTCCTTTCCTGCAAAGGTCAAACCAACATGAGGTACATCACCCGCCAGGCATGGCACAAGAAACCAAAGATACCATCATGTACTTCTTGTCAGTTTTAGAGCTTTGCTTTGGCACATCATCTCTTACAATGTTTATAGCTTTTGATGTGACTAATTGGGGGAATTAAAACTATTTTTCGTTAAGAAAAATATACATAAAAAAACTCATAACGTCCGCGCCATTCACCTTCGTCTGTTCCCCAGGAGATCGGCCACAGAGACCACGCCACACCAATGTTGCAAGCCAATTCAGACCCTAGCAGCACACCGCTGACATGAACCATCATGCATAGATGACGAGCGTTAGCGCACTATGCATTGGATAATTTCTTCTAAATATTTTTCTTAAAGTTTTATCATCATCACAATTTATAATTGTAGCCGGGAGACTACTAGAAAATAGATGAAACCCTGTTGAAAAGATATAGGTTTGGCAAAAAATTAATGCAAGGCTAGGGTTTTAACAACTAATTAGGGTATATTTCAGTCAGCCAGGCAATTTTACATTGCCTCATGTGTAATTTGATACATGTATTACTATGTACATCTTTCTTCTCAGAAGAAAAGTACTATCATGAGATGCTCCAAAAGACATGAATCGGAAAGAGGTACTTTCTTTTGGCCTTTCGACTAACAAGGCATGGATTGGGAATATGTACTTAATTTTGGCTATTCTACCATGTTCCAGTTGAAAATTTTAAATCTACTTGTTATCTTGTAGGTTATTAAACCTTGGTGTTTGAGGATGTATTTTAGTATTTGAAAATGCGAAGGATCTTTTCAAAGTTTTTGGTTCATTACCATAGTAAGCATTTTCATCATTATCTTTTGAATATGTACTAGTATTATGTACAACAATCTATGTTAGAACTTATGAAACATTCTTTTTACTGTAGTTATGAAACATATTTGCTTAATAAATTTTCACTTGCTAATTTTGCACCATGTTCAAATTGTGCACCAGGGTAACTTTTGCTGTAGTTTCGCCCCTGGCTACTATCCGCGGTTTCCCTTGCCTCAAGTAGCTACCAGTTACTTGTTTCTTTTTCATTCGGAGATCAGGTATGCAAAGGTACGTGTATGTATGGTAGTGTGTGAGATAATTTTTGTTGAGAATTTCGAATGCTAGTTTAGGGAAAAACTCCCTAAAACATAAATACAGAGCTGAATCTTCATCATGAGCTCAGCAGCCGGATTCTCACCTTAGGTATTGGTTATGCTTTATTTCTCTATCCCTCCCCTCCCTCTCTCTCTCTCTCTCTCTCTCTCTCTCTCTCAAATGTGCGTCTACTTACATTAGTCCAGCTTGCTTCTACTTGAGCCAACACTGAGCAGTATATATAGATGACTTTGTACTATTTCACACGTGGTTGTAATATGTCCATCCATCATCACTGTATAATCTTTTTAACCTGATATTCACGGCTGGATTTCACCATACAGAGGAAAATACAATTTGATCTCACTAAGTGGACAAAAGATTTTCTCTACTTATTTTCTCTACTATACCACCGATCATGTAAGCTGACAAATTAAGTGATAAGGCTGATCACGACGAGAGTTAATTTCATGTACTAGTACTTAATTTCACTGCTATACCACAGACGTTGTACAACATGTGGATCGGACTTGCCATTCATGAGTTGATGGGAGCATTATTGTTGTAGAGTAAAATGCACGGAACCACCACTTTCGTGTCACAACTCACGGAAAATCACCATTTTACAAAACGCGACATTTTGCACCGAATCGAAGAATTCACAATGGCAAAAAACATTGATTGTACTTGCTAAGCATTTTGATGACGTCACTAATCGTCCGAGCCCTCAGGTCAGGCTGAGTTGGCAGAAAAAATGTCATGTGGGAAAATTGACTCGGTCCTCTTCTTCTTCCTCTTTCTTACTCTTTGTAGCATTTTATCAATCACGTTTTGTGAAGCCCTCATCGGAGAAACAAAGCACAAGCGAGCCGGCTGTCGCTGCACAGTTCTGCACCCAGCAATCCCGGCTGTCGCCACCACCCGCCTCCCTTGCTGCAGGGGCAACAGCTACTCGGCGACCATGGTGAGTGAGCTAGCAGGATGATCAGATGGATCGGGGGAGATGATGCGGTGGGTGAAGGGGCCGTCGCCGATTGAGGTGGCCGGTTGCGTGGAAGGCGACATGCGGTGAGCATGGCGGCAACAGTGGCATGCTCCATCACGGACGGCCTGGCACACGGCGGTGGCACTGCGCCATGGGTGGCGGTGCATGAAGTTGCTCGTCCTTGCCTCGGTCTGGAGCAAAGACATAGGGGAGCCCACGGCCGCGGCCCTGTGCGACTGTATGGATCTGGCAACCAGCCACTACGGCAAAGGAAAGTAGGGAGGTGCCCCCCCCCCCCCCCAGGCTGCAGATTTTGTCGAGGGCGACACTAGATTGGGCTCAAGACGAGGAGCTTGTGGTCGTCCTCAGGGCGACGCTGGATTAGCCTCAGGGCAACATTGGATTAGGCCATGGTGTCTGCATGGAAGGGCCAGGGCTGCGGAAGAGCGGTCCATAGGCGCCCCTGCGTCGACGGCGACGACAGTAGCCTAGCTTCGCGCGTGGCCCTGAGCATGGCATGGTGGTCGGCATCCACAGTCGCGCCGCTACTCAGTGGAGACGAGCGCATATTCTTCCACGAGAGCAGAGCAGCGAGAGGGGGTGGAAGGGCAGCGGAGAAGCGGTGGCGGCTCACAGTCCGGTCGCCGACGGCGGCGTGAGGGGTGATGTGCATGCGCGGGGGGTGAGGTGCATATCCCGTGACTTTTCCTGTGCACATGAGGTGTTTGATGAAATTCCTTAGAGAGAGGGGAGGAGGAACAAGAAGACATGACAGCTTTTATGCCTACCTGGCACTTTTTTCTGGCAACCCAGCCCGACGGACGGGCCAGACAAATTGGTGATGTCATCAAAACACTTAGCATCTACCATCAGTGTTTTTTGCCACTATCAATTCTTCGTTTTGGTGCAAAATTGTCACGCTTTAGTAAAGTGGTGGTGTCGGTGTCAAAACCGGTGGATCTCGGGTAGGGGGTCCCGAACTGTGCGTCTAGGCGGATGGTAACAGGAGACAAGGGACACGATGTTTTTACCCAGGTTCGGGCCCTCTCGATGGAGGTAATACCCTACTCCTGCTTGATTAATATTGATGATATGGGTAGTACAAGAGTGGATCTACCACGAGATCAGAGAGGCTAAACCCTAGAAGCTAGCCTATGGTATGGTTGTTGTTAGTCCTCACGGACTAAAACCCTCCGGTTTATATAGACCTTTGGATAGGGTTAGGGTTACACAGAGTCGGTTACAATGGTAGGAGATCTACATATCCGTATCGCCAAGCTTGCCTTCCACGCCAAGGAAAGTCCCATCCGGACACGGGACGAAGTCTTCAATCTTGTATCTTCATAGTCCAGGAGTCCGGCCAACTGTGATAGTTCGGGTATCCGGACACCCCCTAATCCAGGCTCCCTCAGGTGGTTTTCCGCGAGTTGTGATACGAAAGTGGTGGTTTTGTGCATTTTACTCCATTGTTATATGTTCGCTATAGTCGATGTGAAGGCGACATTGCTCAGGCATGATTTATGTTGTTCAATAACATACCAGCATAGTGAGTATGGCCAATCCAATGGATATATAGACCGAGTGGTGTATGTACCAAGGCCAAATGGGTGCAAAGCACTACAGCCCATTATATTCGGCCTATTATGTTTGACAAGATTGGATTGGCATTTTTAATTGTTCATTAATTACCATTCATCAGATAGATTGAAGCCAACTGCCAATCTCAGTTTCTTCCTTCTCATGATATTCGTAGAAGTGCATGGTTTTGTACGACATTGACCACTGACTGATGTGTGACCAGATGTTGCGCCAAAATTTGCATAGTATCACCAGGCCCAACCCTGGGGAGGGGTAGGGCTAGGCAGCTGGCCAGAGCCCCCAAACTCTAGGGGGGCATGCCCCGGTACGTAGGCAAGGGCGCACACTCGTTACTTCTCCAACCCAAACCCTATATGGCGCCTTAAGTGTCAGTTACAGTTAATTCTGCAAATTAGCACACACCCGCCTCCGCTCTAGGTCGGCCCATTAGCCTATCTTTTCTATTTTAAACTCCAAAAATGAGCGCTTGATGCTACCTCCTGAGCTTGCGTTGGTTTTTCCATTGAAGAGGAAATAGTGATGCAGCAAAGTAGAGTAAGTATTTCTCTCAGTTTTGAGAACCAACGTATCAATCCAGTAGGAGACAACACACAAGTCATCGAATACCTGCACAATCAAACACCAACTTGCACCCGACGCGATAAACGGGTTGTCAATCCCTTCACAGTTATTTGCAAAGTGAGATCTGATATAGATGGATAAACTGTAAATTAATATTTTTGGTATTTTTGGTTTATGGAACGGAAAGTAAAAAATTGCAAAGAAAGTAAATAGGAAACTAAAATTATAGGTCGGAAACTTATATGATGGAAAGTAGACCCGGGGGGCATAGGTTTCACTAGAGGCTTCTCTCAAGATAGAAAATATTACGGTGGGTAAACAAATTACTGCCGAGCAATTGATAGAAAAACGCAAAGTTATGACGATAACTAAGGCAATGATCATGAATATAGGCATCACGTCCGTATAAGTAGACTGACTCCTGCCTGCATCTACTACTATTACTCCACAGATCGACCGACTCCTGCCTGCATGTACTACTATTACTCCACACATTGAGCGACTCATGCCTGCATCTAGAGTATTAAGTTCACAAGAACAGAGTAACGCGTTAAGTAAGATGACATGATGTAGCGGGATAAACTCAGGTAATATGATGAAAACCACATCTTGTTATCCCGATGGCAACAATACAATACGTGTCGGTTCCCCTTCTGTCACTAGGATCGAGCACCGCAAGATTGAACCCAAAGCTAAGCACTTCTCCCATTGCAAGAAAAACCAATCTAGTTGGACAAACCAAATCGATAGTTCGAAGAGACTTGCAAAGATATCAAATCATGCATATAAGAATTCAGAGGGTGTCGGGGATATACCCCGCGGTATGACCTGGCTGGAGTTGTAAGCCGGCTGGGACTTGGTAAACCGGCGGATGGTAAACCGGCGGGGAGTTAAGACAGATGGCTAAGACAGACGGTAAACCGGCGAGTGTTAAACCGGCAGAGAGTTAAGACAGATGGTAGCACCGGCAGGTGTTAAGACAATCATAACCCGGCAGACCATGTTAAACCGGCAGAACATGTTAACCCGGCAGAGCATGTTAAACCGACAGACAAGGTTAAACCGACAGACAATGTTAACCCGACAGACAAGGTTAAACCGGCAGACAATGTTAAACCGGCAGATAATGTTAAACCGGCAGACAATGTTAAACCGACAGACGTTAAGAAGCCCAGGAAAGGAAGTCAAAATAGTTTAAGTCTTAGTCCGAGATGGACTCTACATGTAACCCGCCCCTTCAACTTATATAAGGAGGGGCAGGGCTCCCCAAAGAGGGACAAGCAAACAACAATCTCTAGGGCTAGACACAATTAGAGGAGAGCCGGTTTACGGCGACTCCCTGGTGATGATAATGAGATCTAGCCTCAAACAACATGTAGGGTTGTTACCGGATGATGTTTCCTGGGGCCTGAAGCTGTCTAAATCTTTGTCTTGTGTGTTGCGTCTCTCGTCCCGATCAACCCCTCTCAAGCTACCACATAGATGCGTTGGCCTCGCGACTAAGTCCTGACACTAAGGACATCTGACGTGTTAATTCCACGACAGTTGGCGCCCACCGTGGGGCTCGCGCACGATGGTATTGAGTTCTTGGAGGAATCTTTTCTAGGGTTCGAGAAGCCCACAGTTGAAGAAAAAAAATCACGTTGTCTCCCGATTCATCAGTTGAGATTAAAAGGAATTGGCGAAGGATGCGATCGGTCCGCCGCCACAATTGCGTGATCTGCCATAGCACAGTTGTTTTTCTCTGCAGACATGATCCGCCAAGACTAAAAGAAGGTTGGTGCCTCCCTCTCCTCTCCCTCCCACTCCGCCATGTCGACAAGCTCGGTCAGGTCTTCGCTGGGCGGCCGTTCGGTGGTGGTGCCGCTCATCAGATTCCCTTCTTGCCGCACTCGTGTTAAGTTCTATCTCTCCAACACGGAGAAGCACGAGGGCTGGGTCTTCTACAGATGTCCAGTTGGTGTAAGTTGAGTGCATCCCTGTTCTTCATTTTGGTCGAATTTTGGGATCTTGTAATGGTGATTTTTAGCGTTTGTTCTTTTCTTTTGATCTTCAGGACCATTTCTGGCATTGGGAGTTGGAATACATTGCCTATTTGCTAGATAATCAGTTTCTCGTGGGCAATGAAGTCGTAGATGCATTAGGAGCTGCAGAAGATAGGAGGGAAGAGCTGGTGCAAGCAAGGAATCGAAGATATGCAGGTGGAGGTGCAGTTGATCTTCAAGGCTTTGAAGTTGGAAATCATGGAAGAGTTCCAGGGAAAATGAGCAATCAGCAAGCAGAGGCACTGGTAGGGTTAGGCAATGAAATATTGGTGATGATGAAGGCACTGTTGGCAGCACTCATTGTAGTTGCAGTGCTTATAGTTGTTTCTCTGCTGAAGAAGTGATGGAGTAGATGCAATATGTAGTTCATGCAGTATGACTATGTCACTGTTAGTATGTGGTAGTGTTGGAATGATGCCTAGTATGTTAGGAGATGAACTGGTAATATGTGGTAATGTTGTTAGTGTCAAGTGACAATCTTTTGCATTGTATGTGATGCTTTTGCAATATGTAATGCAAGTGAGAATCTTGTACTGCAAATGGAAATTAATGGATCATCTTTGATGTCTTATGGTGATGCTGTCAATTTGGGCTCATTTGAGCTCTGTCGTATTTGGCTTGTGTGTGTGCATTGCAAAGATAGTTGCTGATGCTTGTGTGTGTGCTGTCAAATTAGGCACATTTGACCACTGTCATATTTGGCTTATTGTGTTCACTTGCAAAATAACTATGGAGAGGACAAATGTGACCACATGTGACCAAATGTGACCATATGCTCCAAGTTGAAGAGGACAAATGTGACCATATGTTGGGCAATGTTATTACCAGGGCATTAAGCATAAGTCATAAGTAGCTTGCATAGTAGAACTGGTTACAAAAAGAGCAACAATTGATCCATACTCATGTGGCTACATCATTATGGATCAATTGCAACATTCCTACATTACCAAACTGGTTACAAATAAGAAGCTTGTATAGTACAATGATGTTCTGGCTGTCCACTGTCATCACCTGAAGATATCAAACATGGATGTTCTGCTGGCCTTCCTTGGCTGACCATCTTCTTGGTGTTCTGAATCACCCTGTCTATTACCCATTGCAATAGATATGAGCCTAAGTTCTTCTTTTCTTTGTGCTGCAGCAGCCTCTTTCTCTGCTTTTTTATCTGCTCTTCTTTTTTGCTGCAGTAGCCTCTTTCTCTGCTAGCTTCTTGGCAGCTTGTTCTTTTTGAGCCTTCCTCTCAGCCTCCTTCTTTGCTTTGTTCTCAACAGCTATAGTTTTCTTAACCTCTAGAAGAATCTGCCTTGTCTCTGCTTGAGCTTGCTTCTTTATTGCTGCTTCTTCTTTCTTCTTCTCTCTGTTCTGAGCAGCTGCCTGTCTCTTCCTCTCTGCCTCTGCTGTTTTCTTCTCCTCTTGCAGATGTCTCTTCCTGGCAGCTTCTTCAGCCTTCTTTTCTTGTTCTGCTCTCCTTGCTGCAAGTATAACATTTTTCTTGTCTTCTAAGTCTTTGTCTCTCTGCTTTTTTAATGCAAGTAACTTCTTGGCCATCTCTCCTTGCTGAATGGTGCTTGTGTTCCCTTGGTTTTGATTGACCAAGAGCTGAGCAGCAGTAAGGAATGTAGACTCTGGTACAGGTCCTTGTGCAATCACTCTTGGCACAGGCCTCTGCATGTATGACAAAACTTACCATGAGATCATGTACTACACAATAATATATGAGATCATGTACTACACAATAATATATGAGATCATGTACTTACTCTTTCTATCATTTGATCAACCATAAGATCTTCTATGATAGAATTTTCTGCAGGGTTGTGTTCCTGCTCAAAAAGGAAGCAATAATTAAGTGATCCAAACTGAAACATCTTCTGCATTATTCAGTGCAAAAACATACCTGAGTAATGACAGGTTCTTCATCTTGCACATGTTGCTCAGGTGGTGATGGTGCTTCATGATTTGCTGCCTGCATATTTGGAGGAGGTACTCCTGCCTTGAGGTGCTTGCATCCTTTAATGTTGTGATCAGCCTCTCCACAGTACTTTGCAGTGCAGGATGACACCATGCCTAGACATTTTCTTGCCACCATTACTGCAGATTACTTCACCTGGTGCTTTTCTTCTGCTTTTGCATGGCCTGCCTACTTGCTTGGTGTACAATGGTGGCAGAAGTGGTGGCCCATTCATCTTCTCCCATTCTGTCTTGTCTCTACAAGGATAGATTATGTTCATGTATGCCATTTTGAACATGCTCACAGAATAGCATTGGTTGACCAATGAAAGAGGGTCAACTCTTTCATGTCTAGCACATGCTATTGCATGTACACAAGGTGTGCCACCCTTCTGCCACCTCTTACAGCTGCATTCACTGGTGTGCCAGTCCACAAGGTAGTTCACACCCCTGTCCCCTACTTGGAACACCCCATCTCCAGCTCCATCCACATAGCACAGGTTTTCCCAATCAGTTAGCTTCTCCACCTTTTTCTTTATATTTGGACAAATATTTCCTTTCATCTTCTCTGCCTCAAGCTGTTTGTTGTAGTGCCTCTGCATCAGCTGGCCTTTGATCCTTTCTAGCATAGAAAGTATAGGTAGCTCTCTAGCATCTAAGATATACCTACAAATGCAAAACAAAACTAAGTTAAGTGTGAAACATGGAAGTAAGCAGTGCACATAGTATAGCAAGTTAATTGGCTTCTCACTTGTTGAAAACTTCACAGTTATTGTTGAGCAATATATCACACTTGGGAAGATCACTTTGAAATGCTCTAACCCATGTGTATGGTTCCAACTCATGCAACCACTTGTAAGCATCCAAGCTGATGTCCTTCATCTCAGCCATGTACTGCTCATACTTCACAACAGTGGTACTTCTTGCTATCTTCCAAAGTTGATTCTTAAGAACATCCCCTTTGAATTGTTGTTGAAAGTTCTGCCACATGTGTCGACACAGAACACGTGTTCGGACTGAAATAACTCATCCACAGCATTGATAAGGCCCTACAATAACAAACCATAGACATAAGCATGGACTACTACTTATGGACTAGTACTTATACTACAATTGATGTTGTTTACCTTTTGTTTGTCTGACATAATGGTCCATGGAGCAGTATTAAAGATGGCAAGATCATTCTTGATCTTTCAAGGAACCAGCACCAATTAGGCTTGTCTTCCACTTCAACTACAGCTACTGCAATAGGAAAAATACAATCATTTGGGTCTATCCCAACAACAAGTGAGTAGCTGTCCTCTGTACCTTGTCTTGATATGACAACCATCAAGGAATATCATAGGCCTACATCCTGCAAGAACCCTCTTTTGCATGCATCTAGACACATATAGGCTTTATTAAACCTTGCACGACTATCTAGTGCAACAAAGAATGAGCTCCGTGGTTACTTCTTCTCAACTCATTACCATAGTCCCAGAGCATGTTGTATTGGCCTTCTTCATCACCATAAATTATTTTCATTGCTAGCCTCCTAGCTCTTTGCAACTTGGTCCTGGTTGGGGTCATATGCCACTCCTTTTGAACAACTCTAGAAAAGTTTGTCAAATTCATGTCTTGGTCAGCTCTAAAGCTCTCAAGATACTTCTGTGCTAGAAATGGTGCTGTGAAAGCCTTGATCTTCCACTTCTTGTTACAAGTGTGCTCATCCACATATTTCTTGACCATGAAACACTTGGTCCTGCTATCATATGAAGCCCAAAGATACCAAGTACAGTCCTCATCACATGTTGCCTTCACTCTTTTCTTATCATTCACTGGCAACTTCACATCTACCCTGTTTTTGCAGCAATACTCCTTGATGGCTTTCCTCAAGAGCTCTAAAGTTTGGAAAACTTGACCAACATGAAACTTGGGACAATGAAGATCCTCTGTTCTGAATGCCTTGAACTTCATGAATACCTCTTCATCATCAGAATCTGGTGCCCACAAGTCATCACCCTCTGATTCATATAACTCATCTTCATGATCATATGCTGCTGCTTTATCTCCATCTATCTCATTTCCTTTCACTGCTTCTTTTCCCTTTTCAACTTTTTGCTTCCCTTTCTCTTCTTTCTTCTTCGCTGTCACCACAGGCTCATCCATGTCTACATTGTCAGCACACAAATCATCATCACCATCACTAATGTCATAGTCACTGTCCACTATGGCTCCAGGATCAAAGTCAGAGTCATCTGAGTCACTTTCAGCATCTTCAATGTAATCAGAACTGCTTTTCTGTCTGGTTTTCCTTTTGCATACTCTTGATCCTCCTAGCTCATCACTACCTTGTTGTTTTGCTTCCTGAAGATCATCTGGAGCTGCAGCATTTTCATCCTGGTTACCAAAAGAAGAATCCCTCCTTGCAAACACATAATTACCCACATCAACATCTGAGCTCTCTGGATACACTACTTGTATTGGGATTGCTTCACCTTCCTGCCTTGCACCTTCATCATCAACATGAACATCTGTCTCTGCAATTACAGCCTCAAGATGCTTTCGTGATCAACTCTTGTCTTAGAAGGACTAAACACTGGGGTAGCTGCACTCTTGGGAAATTGACCACATCATCATCATCATTGTTTGAATTCAGACTGTCTTCATGGTCTAAATCTGATGAATGAGTGGTGGCCAAGATCAACAAAAGTTATCATCTGTCTGCAGGTCTCCATCTCCTCTTATTTCTCTCAAGCCATTCTTCTGCAAGGTTAGGATTGGAATGCAGTAGTAAACCTTCAGCCTTCCTGCCATCTCCCAACCAATCTCCTCAACTAGGTGCCAAACCATGATTGGGGACCATGTCACTGCATCCAAATCATCATACCACAGCACATGCCCATTGACATAAGAACGGTTGCTACCGTTGCCAAGGAAATATCCACCATGGTTAAATTGTACTGAAATTTTCCTGCTGCGTGGTCCTACAAAGATGAGAACAAAGCACAGTTCTGTCACAGGTGAAAACAGAGCACAGTTCTGTCAACTGTCAAAGAGGAAAACAGAGCACAATTCTGCACAAATCTGTCCTACAAGCAACCACCTTTGCTAACCTAAAACCCTAACAATATGTTCAAACATCTAAAAGGCCTACAATTGCTTCAGAATGACCTACAAACAAACACTTAGCCCCCAATTTGTCAGCCAAAAACCATACACCGAAAACCCCCAATTTGTCAGGCAAAAACCCTAACTTAAATCTTGTGAAAAGTTCCGGCCAAAATTGGCCTCCTAACTCCATGTGCACAATGCGAAACCCTAAATTGCGGAATCGGAGACTGCAAGCACCAATCATGGCAGATGTACGTGGGGCTTACCGTAGTACGGTGGAGGAGCTCCATCTGGTCGACGAACAGGCGCCATCCTGAGGAGATGCGGTGCCCCTACCGCAGCGACGCGATGCGGCGCACCTCCGCGGCGACTCCGGCCCTTCCACCGTCTCGATGGCCGGAGATGTTGCGCTGCCGCCGACGACCGCCTCGTCTGCCCCTCCTCCCCTCGTTATGATCGAAGCCGAACAGGCAAGGAGTTTTGGGCTAATGCCAGCGAACCAGGGGGGATTCTGCAAAAACACCACGCTACCGCCTGCCTAATGCCAGCTGGCGTCAAGGATTGGTCAACACGTGGTCAAACCGAGCGGCGACGGGTGGCATACGCGCAACAGTGACCGTACAAACACGTCTTGTCGTATTGGGTGACCGTATTGGCCGTATTTTTAAGTACAGTGACTAAACTGAGCGCTCTTCCAAGTTCAATGACTACCAGTGCATTTTACTCTTGCTGTGACTGCGACTCTGCCTTCGCTGGTGAGCCGGCCTCCCACTACTAAACCGCCGTCGGGCGCGCTTCCACCGTTTGAGCTGCCGCGGTTGTTCTGAGCCATCTCCCGCGGCCGTTGTCTCTGCGGTTACAAGTCGCCGTACGGCCTCTACAGCGAACTGATTCGCTGTACGCGTGACCCGCCTAGGTCGGCTCCGCCCTGCCTCGCGCGACTGTTTCTCTGTTTCTGCCGTGTTTTAACCCGCCGGCGCTTCGTCGACCGCCTGTCTCCAAGTAATCCGGCCTCAAAGCTGTATCCTTTGCTAGACTCCGTCAAACCGGCTCTGACCGCCTCGCCGGGTCGATTTCAAATATGTTGGAGAATCTGAGTCGATGCCAAGTCTCCGTTTTTCTGCCGTGCACCACAAGTCTGCAAGTAGATGGAACCTGTCCAATAATGCTGCTGAGCACCTTTTTGCTGACTAAAATTCTGAGGCGGCAACGATGCTGTAATTCGCTAGGGGATCAGTGTTGTTATATGTTTAGACGGTCGATTACATCATTGCAAGTATTACTACATAGATAGACAAAGGATCATCCACTGCAGTTTCTAATGGCACGGTCTGCGAGGCAAGCCAGCAACCCAACATGCAGTATTGGAGTAATTGCAAGGATGCATACTTCGGCACTTGGCCTACTTCACGGGAAAAAGTTGAAAAAAAGGGGGTTACAACAGAGGGCAAAAACAAAATCAGGTGTTATCCCTCCTATATATTTTATCAATACATTTTAATTCCTCTAAGCACCATTACACTGCCCTATTGGTGTTTTTATATATAGGTAAAATTATTGTTATATTGCGGAGATAGAGCACGCACTGGCAACGTTCTACAACGGCGTTTTTGTCCGTGTCATATTACCCGATGAACGGACGGCCGGTTCATACGTCCGCACTGGCTTGCAACGAGGAGAACGACTTACTCGTCCGCACCGACTTACAATGCCACGGCTGACTCATCTGCCTGCTGCCATGGCCGAACTCGGCCATGATTGATTTCAGTTTCACTAGGGTGATCATCAAACCCGCGGTGGATAATTGCTGGCATGATATATCAGGTGTCGTGGACCTGTCACGGCAGATGTCCTTAGTGTCAGGACTTAATCGCGAGGCCAACGCATCTATGTGGTAGCTTGAGAGGGGTTGAGTGGGACGAGAGACGCATGGCGGATCAACACGCAAGACAAGGGTTTAGACAGCTTCGGGCCTCGGGAAACATCATCCGGTAATAGCCCTACATGCTGTTTGAGGCTAGGTCTCATTATGCTCATGAGGGAGTCGCTGCATAAGCCGGCTCCCCTTTTGTGTCTAGCCCTAGATATTGTTTCTTGATGCTTGTCCTCTTTGGGGAGCCCTGCCCCTCCTTATATAAGTTAGAGGGGCAGGTTACATGCGGAGTCCTAGATAGACTAGGACTAGTCTATCTTCTCTTACAAGTTGAATACAAGTCTGGGTCTTGCTTCCTCTTAAAGGAAATATTCGTCATCCCTTTCCTCTTAAGCCAGCCCACCACAACATGAGCCGGCCTTCTGGGCCTTGGGCCTAGTCGTCTGTCTGACCCGCCCACCGGGTCACCATGTAAGTCGCGATGTTCAGGCAGGTTGCCCGTAAATCGCCAGGTCTGGTCGGGTCGCCAAGCTTCCGCCGGGTCATACATCCGGCCGGGTCATACCGCGGGGTATATCCCCGACATTAGCCCCCAGTTTAATTTGGATGTATCCATGTTAAACTGATCCTGCAAAATAAACACCAAAACAACTTTGACAGGTTGTGCTCCGGGTTAAAAATTCTTGTAAGCCGGCACCTGATCATCTTTAAGTCCTTGTCATTTCCTTCTTGATACATGCCCATGAACTCATAGCAAATCTCCTTAGCAGATATGTTTCAACTTTGTAAATGCAAAAAAAATCCAGATACTTCTTCTGAAAAATCCGGGTCAAACAGGCCAGCTTCAGAATCAATTTGCTGACATTGGCCTCTTATACAGAAATATTGTAAGAAATAATCCACTTGAGTCGGCTTCCAAAGCGCCGGCTTATAAAATATAGGTCTTGAAATACTCATCAGATTTTCAACCGGCTTAAAGATGCAGATCTTGCCGAGTTATAATTTCCAAAATCTCCGGGTTATAAGAGACTGATGATGCCGAGTCATAATTGTTGTTGACACCGGGTCATGCAATTGATCTTCCTGATTTGCTCAGAACTGAGAATTTGAAGATGTTCCTCCTTTATATGTATATCACCTGTAGCCCCCAAGTGCCGGGTTTTCATGCTTGCAGCAACCTGGGACTTGTAATTGGCTTGTGCTCATAAAAATTTCAACCAGTGTAGCCCTCAAGGGCCGGGTAATTATGCAATAATGAGCAGGGACTTTGTAAATATGATCATGTAAATTTGAGCAGCAACGTGTAGCCCCCAAGGACCGGCTCAGTAAGATATTACTGAACTGGAACTTTGTATATAATTCATTGATAATAACATCATATGATGTAATTTCTACCATGGGGCTTGAACCCATGTCCACAAGGTTAAGAGCTTTGTGCTTTACCAACTGAGCAATGGATCCTTCAATATAATGGATTAAGACTTGTGTACCTTGCACTGTTGACAGGAGCAATTGGTAGCCCCCAAGGGCCGGCTCATTACGATGTGATGAGTCGGGTCTTCAATGAGGTGAACAAAAATGACTTTGCATTAGCCCCCAAGTGTCATGGTGCATGCTTGCAGCGACATGAGACTTGCATATTTGATGTAACCTCAATTTGAATAATGTAGCCCCCAAGTGCCGGGTCGTAAGCCTGCAGCGACTCGGGACTATTCCTTCCATTGTAGAATAAATCATATCCATTAATAAAATAATAGTCATTGCGCCAAAGCGACTTTGAATACCTCATCTGTTGATAAGTAAATCCAGAGTTTAAATACCCGGCGGCTCTACACCTCCATTGTAAGCCGTAATTTTTATAACCCGGCGGCTTATAGCCTTTGAGAAAAATCCAGAACGGATCATCATTTTGAAGCATCAACTTTGGTAATGAGCTTGAACTTAATTATTTATATGTCATATTTCTGCAAATCCTGCAAAGAGTTTAAACGACATATGCCCTGGCGACTTATGTCAAAAGCCAGGGCGGGTAACCACCTAAATGTAGTCTTATCCTGCACACAAGTAGATCACAAGATCCCTATGATCCTTTGAATGATACCGCCGGCTTATGTGACCCAGACAGTGAAGTTGATAATTCAACTCTGTAAGAGCTGACACATATGATATTTGTGACAACTCAAATGCTTGCGATTGTATAAAAACAGATAAAATTTTTGAGGCTTCTGATTCGAATACGATCAGTAAACCATTCCAAAGGGGTTAAGCTAAGATTCGAATACGATCATATAGCCCCCAGTGGCGTTGGCGTTGCCGATCAAAGTGGGTATCGACAACTATGTTCTCTTTGGTTCGAATACGACCTATGTTTGAACAGGAAGCCCCCAAATGACCTTAAAAGTTGTTTAACGATGCTGATTCGAATACGATCCACGTTGATTCCCAAAGGGGTTGAGCTATGATTCGGGTACGGTCAAGAAGCCCCCAAGTAGGTTCAGCAGTTTGCTAATCAAAAGGGTATCGACAGCTATGTTCTCTTTGGTTCGAATACGACCTATGTTTGAACAGGAAGCCCCCAAGTGACCATATAAATTTTGGCATTGCGCCGATCAAGAGGGTACTGATAGCTATGCCCTATGAGCAGGAAGCCCTCAAGTGATCATAATAAGATAAGCCGTAAGGCAGGATACCCAAGTTTGAACCGCGCATCATGGCAGCAAGTTCTTTTGGCAACCTTTAATTTTTCTGAGAACTCGAACCTGCGAGAGATTAATTCTTTTTGAACCGTAACTTTAAACTGGATTTAAAAGCTTCAAAACTTTGTGAGAGACAAATTTACCTTGAGCCGGATTTTGAACCGGATTTGAGAGCTTCAAAGCTTTGTGGTAGATAAATTTCCCTTGAACCGGATTTTGAACCGGATTTGAGAGCTTCAAAGCTTCGTGGTAGATAAATTTCCCTTGAACCGGTTTTTAAACCGGATATTAAGAGCTTCAGTGCTCTGTGGGAGAGAGATGTCTTTTAACCGGATTTTAACCCAGAATTCTCCTTTTGAGCCAGAAATCTTCTGACGGCCTTTAAATTTTCATCGATCTTGCAGTAATCTCTGGGCCCGGGTTATTTTTCCCTTCAATGACCCGGAATTCTTGAATTCATTGAAAACGGCTAATTTTGCCGAGTCATACCATTGTAGCCTCCGAGTCTAAAGACGACTCGAGAAGTTGGCTTGAGATTATCCATATTTGACCAAAGCAGAAGGTGTATATCGGCGTTGATAGCGTGATGTGAATCCACAGAAGGTTGAGGTGACTGCGGCGGGTTATAAATGATCCTGTATGAGCCGTGTCAGCAACTCGGCCAATGGCTCCTTCCAACTGGCTGTTTGAAGTTAACCAAACTGTAGTGGCGGCGACTTGTGCACCTGCCTATTGAACCATCCAGTGCAGACGGCGGCTGATAATATATGATAATTTGCCTCTAATTTGTTGAAAGAAAACCGGACTACCCAAGTAGTGACTTGCTCATACTCAATAAACTGCTCATCCAGACAAGTGCGGCTTGGTGTGTCGATATAGACCAGGCCGCGAGAGACGGACGGTCAAGACGACCGTAACATCAGAGGCGGCATAGACAGATGAACCGGCCGTGGCGTTGTAAGCCGGTGCGGACGGGAAAGTTATCCTCCTTGTTGTAAGCCAGCGTGGTCGCGAGAAACGGTCACGACGTTTTAAGCCGGTGCGGGAATCCGTTGAGTAACGACGACCACCTGTGCCAAAAGATGTTGGCGTGCCTCCATCTCCGCGGTTTAGAAGTGCAGCAGCGGCGACGGCAGGACCCAGTCCGGAGGCGCGGTGATATCTTGATGCGGCGCGTGGAGGCGAGGCCAACTTTGTGCGACCGAGATCTCCTCCGGGTCATGCTTGGTTTGACCCATCAGTTT
The DNA here is from genome assembly GCA_021605205.1 of Aegilops longissima. Taxonomy (NCBI): domain Eukaryota; kingdom Viridiplantae; phylum Streptophyta; class Magnoliopsida; order Poales; family Poaceae; genus Aegilops; species Aegilops longissima. Next base: position 27,864,317 of record CM038678.1, read on the forward strand.
GACTAGTGCCTTCATACGTCATAGTGGATGATGGAGTAGTGGTTGATGACTAGATTTTGGTCTTTATGCACAAAGCAGCAGCGGCAGATCGTAGTGAAGGTGCAGCTGTAGCGCTCGTAGAAGGAGCAGCAACGGCCAGGCGTGCAGGCGAAACTGCAGCTTGGCCGTCTCGAGGCAGCTGCACAGCCATGGAGCAGCGACGAGGTGCGGGCCAAGGCAGAGGAGGCACATCGGAGGCAGCCCCGGCTAATGGTGAAGGCGGTGATTTGGCGCGGGCGAGTCAGATGTCCGCTCGGCCAGCTCCCAGCGCGAAACAGCAGCCGGCGACTCAAGGCAGCCGGGGCCGGCTCGTGGAGGCGCCGACAAGGCGGTTCGCGGTCGGCGATGACGACGGCTCGCTCCGGAAGCGAGGCGAGGACGGGGTGGCTCGTTGATGAAGACGGCATTGATTTGAAGCGGCGTGCAGCAACGAGGTAGCCCGGAACAAAGGCGCCGAAGAGAGTCGGAGTAGGAGATCAGGCCGCAGACATGCAAGCCACCAGGCGGGTCAACTTTGATTTAGGACGCAGTAGCGGAGGTGGCTCCGGCAAGGCCGACTTGGCGCACCGGCGCGGCTCAGCAGGCGGGAGCCGGCGGCTCAGAGGCGCACCGGAACGGGCGGAGCCCAGCGACAGAGGCAGGACGGCAAGGCGACTTTGCGATACAGCGACAGAGGTAGCTCAACTCGGCTCCGGCGGTTCAACTCGGAGGCGACGGCGACTCGGGCAGGTGGTCAACTTGGGATGGCGCCGCGGCTCCGCGGAGACGGGATGCAAAGTCTGGGTCGATCTCCTCGTCTGGCAAGACTCAGCACATGTTTGTATTAACCAGGGATTGCTTTGCTTGATGCACGGAGCGATGGCAGCCACAAGAGAACTTCTTGATATTACGTGATTGTCCATATCATTTATCTAGTTTAACAATATCAGACCAGATTGATCCCTGTGTTGCCCGGACAGCAGTTTGCCTCAGATCTAATTTAATAATATTAACCAACTCAGGATTTGCGGCTGCTGTGAGCCGTCCACTGTGCGGCAAAAACGAGGCAAGGACGAGGCCACGATGAGGTCCAAGCCGTTGTCGGTTTTGTCTGATCTCATCTCTTTTGGTCTTGGTATTTGTTCCTAGCGCCTTGAAGTAGAACACCAAAATCGATCTGGCTCAGTTTTCTGGGGAACAACGCCTGTCGATCTCGGCAGATCGTAGGACGGCGGCAGCAAACGCACATAAGCCCAACAATCCTAACTCTTCTTGAATTTTAACCTGTACTATCCGCTCCCAAAAATTTAATCACGATGGATTTTTCCGGCTCTGCCCAAAGTTAACCTATGCCGGGTTATCCTGTGTGCCTCTTCTTCTTCTTCATCTAGTCAATCACGAGCTTCTCGATCCATATGAAAGATCCCTTCAAGATTTCAACACCACGGTACGCAGGCCCGAAGGTGGGCGCCAACTGTCGTGGATCTGTCACAGCAGATGTCCTTAGTGTCAGGACTTAGTCGCGAGGCCAATGCATCTATGTGGTAGCTTGAGAAGGGTTGAGTGGGACGAGAGACTCGGGGCGGATCAACACGCAAGACAAGGGTTTAGACAGCTTCGGGCCCCGGGAAACATCATCCGGTAATAGCCCTACATGCTGTTTGAGGCTAGGTCTCATTATGCTCATGAGGGAGTCTCCGCATAAGCCGGCTCCCCCTTTGTGTCTAGCCCTAGATATTGTTTCTTGATGCTTGTCCTCTTTGGGGAGCCCTGCCCCTCCTTATATAAGTTAGAGGGGCAGGTCACATGTGGAGTCCTAGATAGACTAGGACTAGTCTATCTTCTCTTACAAGTTGAGTACAAGTCCGGGTCTTGCTTCCTCTTAAAGGAAATATTCGTCATCCCTTTCCTCTTAATCCGGCCCACCACAACATGAGCCGGCCTTCTGGGCCTTGGGCCTAGTCGTCTGTCTGACCCGCCCACCGGGTCACCATGTAAGTCGCGATGTTCAGGCGGGTTGCCCGTAAATCGCCAGGTCTGGCCGGGTCGCCAGTGAGTCGCCAAGCTTCCGCCGGGTCATACATCCGGCTGGGTCATACCGCGGGGTATATCCCCGACATCAGGTGAAATCCATCCAATATATTTTATATTACATATTGCCTTCTTAAAAGAGCAATTACTTCGGCTTGCAAAGTTGTCTAATGCAGGACCCTAAACCGCCATATTGGTGCACATTTAAAGGCCGTCAGAAAATTTCCGGCTTAAAAAGAAGGATTCCGGCTTAATATCGGGCTTGAGGGAAAGTTATCTCCCACAAAGTTTTGAAGCTCTTAGTATCCGTTTTAAGAATTTCCGGTTCAAGAAGAGTTTATCTCTTGCAAAAAGTAAAAGGTTGTCAAAGAGGACCTGCTGCCCTGACGCGCAGTTCAAACATGGGTATCCTGCCTTGGGGGCTCATCTTCATATGATCACTTGGGGGCTTCCTGTTCAAACATAGGAGTATTCACCAAAGCGAACATGGCGTTACTACCCTCTTGATGCGGCTATGAAGACAATATTATCATCAGGGGCCAAAGAGAGTTTGTTGCACAACACAAATCAAACATAGGCACCCGGCGAGCATAGCTCAAAAATATAGCACATGGGGGCTTCAGCTGACAAAGCGGAGTCATGTCCATTAATCCGGCTATCACGCCACAATAATGCTTGGGAGCTTCACACCCAAGGGGCCAAAGAGAGTCTTGTTGCTACACACAACTCAAACATAGGCACCCATTGAGCACAGTTCGCAAAGTTACTTGGGGGCTCTTTGTGTAAAGTAACAAAGAGCTTGAAAGGACCCTTGTAATTGGGTATCGACCCATGGCTTGGAAGCCTGGTGTATTCACCTAAAACCCCGGGTTAACCTGCCTTCATCAAGTAAGCCACTCCTATCCGGGTAATCCTGGCATGACCCGCCGTACGTTTGACAAGTTACTCTCACTGAGACCCTGAACTTGTCAAAGTTAAAACGACGATTGGTTAGTTGGAGGCCCATCTTAAAAGGCTTTGTCAAATGGTTTAACTCAGCGGCCTGGCAGCCCATGAAAAGCCTCGAATTTGGGCCTGGCAGCCCTTGAAAAGCCTCGACTACACGGTTTTATTTGCCTTTGTCAAGATTTTTCTCTTTTGATAAATTTTATGTTGAACCAGCGTCTATTGACCCGACATGACTATCAGTCATCAAATTAACCTGGTGATCATTAACCCGGCTCGACTTTCAACTACAAGTTGTCAGTACATAATCACTTATAATCCGGTGTTTATTGACCCGGTCTGGCTTTGGACTATAAGTCGCCAGCATATATTTGGATTGGGCCATTGGAATTATACGCGTATAAATCATTGGGTATATTATTCAAATAGCCAACAGTCTGGATTTCTATTATGGTTATCAATAACCAGTATTATGATTAAGGTTTTCAAAGTCGCTTTAGCGCAATGGCTATCATATTGTCAATGGATATGATTTATTCTACAATTGAAGGAATAGTCCCGAGTTGCTGCAGGCTTACAACCCGACACTTGGGGGCTACATTATTTAAGTTGAGATTACATCAAATATGCAAGTCTCATGTCGCTGCAAGCATGCACCATGACACTTGGGGGCTAATGCAAAATCATTTTTTGCTCATCTTATTGAAGACCCGACTCATCATATTATAATAAAGCGGCCCTTGGGGGCTACCAATTGCTCCTGTCAACATGTCAAGGTACAAAGCTTTTTGTCCATTATATTGAAGGCTATATTGCTCAGTTGGTAAAGCACAAGGCTCTTAACCTTGTGGACGTGGATTCAAGCCCAATGATGGGGGTTACATCATATGATGTTATTTTCATTGAATTATATATCAAAGTCCCAGCTCAATATTATCTTACTGAGTCGGCCCTTGGGGGCTACACGTTGTTGTTCAAAGTTTACAAGATTATATTTACAAAGTCCCTGCTCATTATTGCATAATGACCCGACCCTTGGGGGCTACACTGGTTGAAGTTTTTATGAGTGTCAGGAAATTACAAGTCCCAGGTTGTTGCAAGCATGAAAACTCGGCACTTGGGGGCTACATAAGTGGAATACTCAGTTTTGACTAGTGATTGAGATGAACAACCTGGATTTCTTCAAGATTGCGATATTTATATTGAAGCAAGTCTTAAGCTGTTGCTATGCTACCTTCTTAAGACTTGGGGGCTACAAGTGATAGGCATATAAGAGGTACATTTTCAAGCTGGATGTTAACTACAAGTATGACCCGGTGCTATCAATATTTATAAACCGGTGATCTTGGCAATGATAAACCGGCAAGTTCTACGTCCTTAAACCGGCTGAAGATCAGATAAGTATTTCAAGGACCAATATTGTTTTTAAGCATTGCGAGCTGAATCAAAGGAGTTATTCTTCACAATATATTTTCTATGAGAAACCAATGTCAGCAAGGTGATTATGAAGCTGGCCTATTAAACCGGATTTTCTAGAAGAAGGAAGTGACAAGGACTTAAGGATGATCAGAGTCAAGTTTAACATGGATACATCCAAATTAAACTGGGAGCTAATGTCGGGGATATACCCCGCGGTATGACCTGGCTGGAGTTGTAAACCGGCTGGAACTTGGTAAACCGGCGGATGGTAAACCGGCGGGGAGTTAAGACAGATGGCTAAGACAAACGGTAAACCGGCGAGTGTTAAACCGGCGGAGAATTAAGACAGATGGTAGCACCGGCAGGTGTTAAGACAATCATAACCCGACAGACCATGTTAAACCGACAGACCATGTTAACCCGGCAGACCATGTTAAACCGGCAGACAAGGTTAAACCGGCAGACAATGTTAACCCGACAGACAAGGTTAAACCGGCAGACAATGTTAAACCGGCAGACAATGTTAAACCGGCAGACGTTAAGAAGCCCAGGAAAGGAAGTCAAAATAGTTTAAGTCTTAGTCCGAGATGGACTCTACATGTGACCCGCCCCTTCAACTTATATAAGGAGGGGCAGGGCTCCCCAAAGAGGGACAAGCAAACAACAATCTCTAGGGCTAGACACAATTAGAGGAGAGCCGGTTTACGACGACTCCCTGGTGATGATAATGAGATCTAGCCTCAAACAACATGTAGGGTTGTTACCGGATGATGTTTCCTGGGGCCCGAAGCTGTCTAAATCTTTGTGTTGTGTGTTGCGTCTCTCGTCCCGATCAACCCCTCTCAAGCTACCACATAGATGTGTTGGCCTCGCGACTAAGTCCTGACACTAAGGACATCTGACGTGTTAATTCCACGACAGAGGGGATTCAAATAATATTCATATATAAGCTAATCATAAATCCACAATTCATCGAATCTCGGCAAACACACCGCAAAACAGTATTACATCGAATAGATCTCCAAGAACATCAAGGAGAACTTTGTATTGAGAACCAAAGAGAGATAAGAAGCCATCTAGCTACTAGCTATGGACCAGTAGGTCTATGGTAAACTACTCACGCTTCATCGAAGGGGCAATGGTGTTCATGTAGAAGCCCTCCGTGATCGAATTCCCCTCCCGCAGGACGCCATAAAAGGCCCCTAGATGAGATCTCACGTGTACAGAAGGTTGCGATGGTGGAGAAGTGGTTTCGTGGCTCCCGTGGAAGGTTTTGAGATATTTGAGAAAATATAGGAAGAAGAAATAGGTCGGTGGAGTCACGTGGGGCCCACAAGGGTGGGGGCGCGCCTCCCAACCTTGTAGCCGCCTCGTGGCTTTCCTGACGTGCACTCCAAGTATTCTGGATGTCTTCTGGTCCAAGAAAAATCATCGCGAAAGTCTCATTCCGTTTGGACTCCGTTTGGTATTCCTTTTCTGCGAAACTCTAAAACAAGGAAAAAACAGGAACTGACACCGGGTTCTAGGTTAATAGTTTAGTCCCAAAAGTCATCTAAAATAACATATTAATGCATATAAAACATCCAAAACATATAATATCATAGCATGGAACAATAAAAAATTATAGATACGTTGGAAACGTATCACTTGACATGATTCAAACTACGTACCTCCCAATTTTAGTACCAAATGCATAACCAAGTGGGAAACCAACCTCTTGGGTAGTAGATTGCTTTTTTCTTTTTCTTGAAATGCAATGCTAAAAAATGCATCGGTTTTCCATTTGGTTTTTGATAAACCACAAGTATAGGGGATCGCAACAGTTTTCGAGGGTAGAGTATTCAACCCAAATTTGTTGATTCGACACAAGGGGAGCCAAAGAATATTCTCAAGTATTAGCAGCTGAGTTGTCAATTCAACCACACCTGGAAACTTAGTATCTGCAGCAAAGTGTTTAGTAGCAAAGTAATATGATAGTGGTGGTAACGGTAACAAAAGTAAAGACAGCAAAATTAATGTTTTTGTTATTTTGTAGTGATTGTAAGAGTAGCAACGGAAAAGTAAATAAACGTAAACCAGTATATGGAAAGCTAGTATGCACCGGATTAGCGATGGATAATTATGCCGGATGCGGTTCGTCATGTAACAGTCATAACATAGGGTGACACAGAACTAGCTCCAGTTCATTAATGTAATGTAGGCATGTATTCCGTAAATAGTCATACGTGCTTATGGAAAAGAACTTGCATGGCATCTTTTGTCCTACCCTCCCGTGGCAGCGGGGTCCTATTGGAAACTAAGGGATATTAAGGCCTCCTTTTAATAGAGAACCGGAACAAAGCATTAACACATAGTGAATACATGAACTCCTCAAACTATGGTCATCACCGGGAGTGGTCCCGATTATTGTCACTTCGGGGTTGCCGGATCATAACACATAGTAGGTGACTATAGACTTGCAAGATAGGATCAAGAACACACATATATTCATGAAAACATAATAGGTTCAGATCTGAAATCATGGCACTCGGGCCCTAGTGACAAGCATTAAGCATAGCAAAGTCATAGCAACATCAATCTCAGAACATAGTGGATACTAGGGATCAAACCCTAACAAAACTAACTCGATTACATGATAAATCTCATCCAACCCAGTACCGTCCAGCAAGCCTACGATGGAATTACTCACGCACGGGCGGTGAGCATCATGAAATTGGTGATGGGGGATTGTTGATGATGATGACGGCGATGAATCCCCCTCTCCGGAGCCCCGAACGGACTCCAGATCAGCCCTCCCGAGAGAGATTAGGGCTTGGCGGCGGCTCTGTATCGTAAAACGCGATGAAACTTTTTCTCTGATTTTTCTCTCCCCTAAAGCCAATATATGGAGTTAGAGTTGGCGTCGGAGGGCCACCAGGGGGGCCACGAGGTAGGGGGTGCGCCCTCGTGAGCAAGGTGTGGGCCCCCTGGTCTTCATCTTTGGCGAGGATTTTTTATTATTTTTTCTAAGGTGTTCCGTGGAGTTTCAGGTCATTCCGAGAACTTTTGTTTTCTGCACATAAAACAACATCATGGCAATTCTGCTAAAAACAGCGTCAGTCCGGGTTAGTTCCATTCAAATCATACAAGTTAGAGTCCAAAACAAGGGCAAAAGTGTTTGAAATAGTAGATACGGCTGAGACGTATCAACTCCCCCAAGCTTAAGCCCTTGCTTGTCCTCAAGCAATTCAGTTGACAAACTGAAAGAGAAAAAGAAAAACTTTTACAAACTCTGTTTGCTCTTGTTGTTGTAAGCATGAAAAGCCAACATTCAAGTTTCAGCAAATATTATGAACTAACCATACTCACAACAACACGTAGGTCTCATAATTACTCATATCAATAGCATAATCAGCTAGAGAGCCATAATAATAAAACTCAGATGACAACACTTTCTCAAAATAACCATAACATGATATAACGAAATGTTATCTCGCTAGCCCTTTCCGAGACCGCAAAACATAAATGCAGAGCACCTTTAAAGATCAAGGACTGACTAAACATTGTAATTCATGGTAAAAGAGATCCAGTCAAGTCATACCCAAAATAAACCAATTATAATGAATGCAAACGACAGTGTGCTCTCCAGCGGGTGCTTTTTAATAAGAAGGGTGATGACTCAACATAAAAGTAAATAGATAGGCCCTTCGCAGAGGGAAGCAGGGATTTATAGAGGTGCCAGAGCTCGATTTTCAAATAGAGATAAATTATATTTTGAGCGGCATACTCTCATTGTCAACATGACAACTAAAATATGACGATATCTCCCATGCTAAACAGATTATAGGCGGTTCCCAAACAGAATGGTAAAGTTTATACTCCCCTTCCTCCACAAGCATCAATCCATGGCTTGCTCGAAACAACAAGTGCCTCCAACATTCAACGGGTCCCAAGGGGAGTTTTGTTTGCAGTTATTTTGATTTCGTTTGCATAAAGCATGGGACTGGGCATCCCGGATACCAGCCATTTTCTCGTGAATGAGGAGCGGAGTCCACTCCTCTTGAGAATCACCCGCCTAACACGGAAGATAAGGGCAGCTCTAGTTGACATATGAGCTATTCGAGCATGCAAAACAGAATGTTTATTTGAAGATTTAGAGTTTGGCACATGCAAATTTACTTGGAACGGCAGGTAAATACCGCATATAGAAAGGTATAGTGGACTCATATGGAACAACTTTGGGATTTAAGAAGTTTGGATGCACAAGCAGTATTCCCGCTTAGTACAGGTGAAGGCTAGCAAAAGACTGGGAAGCGACCAACTGAGAGAGCGACAACAGTAGTAAACATGCATTAAAATTAATTTACACCGAATACAAGCCTGAGTAGGATATAATCCACCATGAACATAAATATTATGAAGGCTATGTTGATTTGATTCAACTACATGCGTGAACATGTGCCAAGTCGAGTCACTCAATTCATTCAAAGGATGATACCATCCTATCATACCACATCATAATCATCTCAATAGCATGTTGGCACGCAAGGTAAACCATTATAACTCATAGCTAATCAAGCATGGCACAAACAACTATAATCTCTAAATGTCATTGCAAATATGTTTACTTCATAATAGCTGAATCAGGAACGATGAATCATCATATTTACATAAACAAGAGAGGTCGAGTTCATACCAGCTTTTCTCATCCCAATAAGTCCATCATATATCATCATTATTGCCTTTCACTTGCACGACCGAACGGTGTGTATAATAATAAGAGTGCACGTGCATTGGACTAAGCTGGAATCTGCAAGCATTCAACTCAAGAGAGAAGACAAGTAATATGGGCTCTAAGTTAAATAAACGATCATGCATATGAGAGCCACCAAGCATTTTCAATATGGTCTTCTCGACCCCCAAAGAAAGGAAAAGAAAAAAATAAAAACTATTTACACGGGAAAGCTCCCAACAAGTAAAAAGAAGAACGGGAAATATTTTTGGGTTTTCTTTTTAATTCTACTACAAGCATGGAGAGTAGACTAACTAATTTTTTTTGTTTTTTCTTAAGGTTTATCAAACATACAAGAAGAAAGCTAGAAAAAGAAATTTAAACTAACATGGATATTACAGTGAAAGAGTATGAGCACCGACATCTAGCAATGAGTGTATGTGAGCATAAATGTAATGTCGGTGAGAAATACGTACTCCCCCAAGCTTAGGCTTTCGGCCTAAGTTGGTCTATTGCCAGGGATAGCCTGGCGGATACCCGTAGGTGTAGCTGGGGTCGTACTGTGATGAAGAATAGTTGGGATCATAATGTGATGAAGAGGACTCGACTGCCATCGGTGGCAACCGCCTCGGGATCCCAAGAATAAACAGACATTCGTGGAGGCTCATCTTGTGGCTCCGGTTCGAGGCTGGTGCAAGATTCCGATGAAGCGAACAGCCGCCCACGGAACAATGTAAGGACCTGCAGACAAGTTAAACAAAGAGGGAGCAGGCAAAGTAATAGTCTCAGGGTGATGTTTATCAAAGTACAATTTATATTTAAGCTCCCCTTCACGACTCTTAACAAGAAAATCATGCGCTAGCATACTCTTATAATCTAAATTAGCACGGGGCAGCGTTGTTTCTTCTTTCTCCTCATGCCTAATAGGTATCTCAAAATATTCAGCTAGGCGTGAAGCATAAATGCCTCCAAAGACGGGGCCCATAGTACGGTTCAGACTTAACCGTCTAGCAACAATTCCACCCATACTAACAGAGTTATTGCGGTATAAGCCATGGAACAAAATGATAATATCAGGAATGCTAAGGTTTCCATAGTTCCCGCGACCAATCAAGCAGCGACTAGCAAATAAGGCAAAGTAGCGAAGAACAGGAAAATGTATGCTAGTAATTCTTGCATCAGAAACCTTCCTGGTTTCTCCCACAGTGATAGTGTTAATAAAAGCTTCCACTTCATTACGGTGTGGTTCATCTAAGGTGCCCTCAAAAGGTATTTTGCAAACCTTGCAAAATTCAGCTAATGTCATCTCCTTAACAACGTCATATAAATGGAACTCTCTGTTGGAGGTGATTTCTTAGGAAAAAGTAGAAGTTCTGCACAAAAGTATTTGTGAGTAAGAGATACCGATGGCGTTGGTCGCGGAGGAAGTCGGTGAGGCCGGCGTTCTCAATTAATAGATAGAAATCCTCATAAATCCCGGCTCTCCTCAAGAAGTCATCGGAAGGACATTCACACGGCCGGACCTCCGCGGTGCAAGGCAAATTAAATTTGGGCTTCTGCTCTTCTTCCTTTTGTTTTTCCCTCCAGCTTCGGCTCGACGAGCCCCTCAAAAGTCTCTTCATTATTTCTGATATAATCTGAAATTTTTAGTAACTTCAAAAAAAAGTGAACCAACTTCAATAAAACTGATAGCAACTACTCATACAAGTGCCTAGAGCATATATCAAGCATTAGAACTACTTGGAACCATATAAATTTGACATGCAAGCTCAAGAACATGGTGACCTATGCAGCACAAATTTGCGATGAATAAAGCATTAGAACAAAAACTAATTGGACCAATGGAGGAGTCACATACCAAGGAACAATCTCCCCAAGTAGTTTTGCGAGAGGTGCTTTGAGCAAGGATTTCGAAAATCACAACAAAAGTGGCTGGAACACGAGCTTGAGTTGGTTTTTCAGGTTTGTGTGAGGCAGAGGAAGAAGATGGGTGCAGGGATAAGTGGAGGAGGGTCACCGTGGGCCCACAAGGCAGGGGGGCGTGCCCAGGGGGGTAGGGCGCGCCCTCCATCCTCGTGGCCAGGTGGCAGCTCCCCCCGCGGTAATTTTTGCACAGTAAATCCTCAAATATTCCCGAAAAAATCATATTAAATTGGCATGGCATTCTGAGGACTTTTATTTTCGGGATATTTTTATATTGCATGGATAACTCAGGAAACAGACAGAAAAATACTTTTTTTTCTTTATTTCTACTAAAGAACAGAAAATATAAAGAGGGTACAGAAGGTTGTGCTTCTAGTTTCATCCATCTCATGCTCATCAAAAAGAATCCACTAACAAGGTTGATCAAGTCTTGTTAACAAACTCATTTCGATAATCATGGAACCGGAGAAATTTCGAATAACACTATGTTACCTCAACGAGGATATGGACATCCCCTATAATAAGTATATCATATTTCTTCTTGACAGTAGGGAGAGGAAATTCAAAACCTCCAAATATTATCGATGGAATTTTTCCAATAGAGTTGATACTATGAACTTGAGGTTATCCTCGGAAAGTGTACCATATGCTCATTACCATTAACATGAAAAGTGACATTGCCTTTGTTGCAATCAATAACAGCCCCTGCAGTATTAAGGAAAGGTCTTCCAAGAATAATAGACATACTATCATCCTCGGGAATATCAAGAATAACAAAGTCGGTTAAAATAGTAACGTTTGCACTAGTAGAAAAGGGGGCAATGGCCCAGGCCAGTTCAGCCCATTAGTCCCGGTCCAATCCAGAACCGGGACCAATGGAGCTATTTGCCCCGGTTCGTGAGCCCAGGGGCCAGCCAGCCACGTGGGCCATTGGTCCCGTTCGTCCGAACCTTTTGGTCCCGGTTGGTGGGACGAACGGGACCAATGGGTTTGGCTCTAGCCCACCACTATTGGTCCCGGTTGGTGGCATGAACGGGACCAAAGGCTTTTTTTAGTCCCGGTTCATGCCTCGAACCGGGACCAATAGTGCTGTTTATATATACCCCTCGCTCATGACAGAGCACTCAGTGCTCTGTTTTTTCTCTTGCCGACGAGGGGGCTTTGTGGTGCTCTAGCTCACCTCCTATGCACATGAGGTGTTCGATGAAATGCCCGAGCCACACTACTTAAGCTTTCTCCTCTCAAGCTCGACCTCCAACCTCCATTTTCCTCAATATTTGTCTAGGTTTAGCGGTCCGTCACGCCCGTCCCGTCTTCACCGCCGTCGATCACCCACGCCGATCTCATCGCCAAGCACCACCGTGGTGAGCCTCTTGTTCTTATCTTCTTTCGAAAGGAAAAATATTCTTACTTGTATTATTTTCTTACTTTTATTATTGCATCTTATACAGTGCGATGGTTTTGGTATCCGCCCGTCGGCCCTAAATCCCTGTCTATGATTCGGATGTGGTATATATTATCTTTTCATAACTATTGGTTCATTTATTGTTTATGAAAATTATGCGGACCAACGTGACATAGATTTTATTTATCTAGGAGGTTGTTGAACCGGAAATTCCAACCGACCCTATTGTCGAGAGGTTAAATTTAGTTGAAGAAGAAAACAATTTCTTGAAGGAAAAAATAAAAAACTTGAGGAGGAGAAGATGATATTGGAGTTGCATGTTGCGGATGTCGTCGATGATCACAAGATCAAGATGGATGCAATGCGCTTGAAGATGAGAAAGATTAGAAAATATGCCATTCATACCGAGGCTTGGTATCATTATGCCGTTGGATCAGTTGTTACCTTGGTTGCGATTATGATCGCATTTGTTTCGCATTGAAATGGTTTACATAGTTTCAATGTATGGTTTAATTAATTTAGATGCTTTGCGAGCTTTATGTTGTTAGATGAGAACTATGTATGTACTTTGGTTTTATGTGATTATGAACTTCTATTAATTTGGTCACTTAATTATCTATTCATGATGTTACGTAATGATTTTAGACACACTTAATTATATATAATGCACGAGATGAACCGGCAATGGATGTACGTGTGGCAGACACACCGAAAGTACATTAAGGCGTGCATGATTTTCTCAAGTGGCTGAGGCAAACAAGCAGAATGGTTTTATGTGTTGTCCATGCCCTATATGTGGGAATCTGAAGTCTTACTCGATTGGAAAATCCTTCACACCCACCTGCTTTACAAGGGTTTCATGCCACACTATAATGTTTGGACGAGGCACGGAGAAATAGGGGTTATGATGGAAGACGGCGAGGAAGAAGAGTACGATGACAACTATGTGCCCCTGAATACGGTGATGCTCTTGAACATCAAGATGCACCGACGATGTGCACGATGGTGCTGCACAAGCGAAGCTGCTGAAGATCAAGAGGAACCAGACGATGTGCCCGATGATGATGATCTCCGCGGGTCATTGTCGATGCAAGGACACGATGCGAAAGTCAAAAGGAGAAGCTGAAGTTCGATCGCATGTTAGAGGATCACAAAAAAGGGTTGTGCCCCAATTGCGAAGATGGCAACACAAAGCTCGGTACCGTACTCGAATTGCTGCAATGAAAGGCGAGAATGCTGTGCTGATAAAGGATTTGAGAAGCTACTGAAAATAATGAAGAAGAAGCTTCCAAAGGATAACGAATTGCCCGACAAGTACATACGCAGCAAAGTAGGTCGTATGCCCTCTAGGATTGGAGGTGGAGAAGATACATGCATGCCCTAATGACTGCATCCTCTACCGTGGTGCCTACAAGGATCTGAGCGCATGCCGGTATGCGGTGCATTGCTGTATAAGATCGACGAGATGACCACGGTGATGTTGATGGCGAGCCTCCCGGAAGAGGGTTCTGCGAAGGTGATGTGGTATGCTCCTATAATACCATGGTTGAAACGTCTGCTCGAAGCGGAGAGCATGCCAAGTTGATGCGATGGCACAGTGAGGACCGTAAGAAAGGCGGAAGTTGAGAGCACCACGACGGGTCGCAGATGGAGAAAAATCGAGAGAAATATCTGGGATGAGTTTGCAAAGGACCCAAGGAACGTATGGTTTGCTTTAAGCGCGGATGGCATTAATCCTTTCGGGAGCGAGCAGCAATCACAGCACTGGCCCGTGACTCTATGTATGTATAACCTTCCTCCTTGGATGTGCATGAAGCGGAAGTTCATTATGATGCCAGTTCTCATCCAAGGCCCTAAGCAACTCGGCAACGACATTGATGTGTACCTAAGGCCATTAGTTGAAGAACTTTTACAGCTGTGGAATGGAAACGGTGTACGTACGTGGGATGAGCACAAAAACGAGGAATTTGACCTAAAGGCGTTGCTGTTCGTGACCATCAACGATTGGCCCGCTCTCGGTAACCTTCGGGACAGACAAACAAGGGATACCACGATGCACGCACTGTTTACTTGACACCGATAGTATATACCGGAAGCTGCGGGAAGAATGTGTACCGGGCCATCGTCGATTTCTTGACCAACCATCAATGTCGAAAGAAAGGCAAGCATTTCAAAGGCGAGGCAGATCATCGAAGAAGCCCGCCATGCGTAACGGTGATCACGTACTTGCTATGGTCAATGATTTACATGTAATCTTTGGAAAGGGTCGGCAGACTAGCTGTTCGAATGACGCCGAGAATCACGCACCCATGTGGAAGAAGAAATCTATATTTTGGGACCTACCCTCTGGAAAGACCTAGAGGTCCGCTCTTGATCGACGTGATGCACGTGGCGAAGAACCTTTGCGTGAACCTGCTAGGCTTCTTGGGCGTGTATGGGAAGACAAAAGATACACCGAGGCACGAGAGGACCTGCAACGCTTACACGAAAAAGAGGGCATGCCTCCGAAGCAGTATGAAGGTCCTGCCAGCTACGCTCTTCTGAAAGAAGAGAAAGAAATATTCTTTCAATGCCTGCTCGATATGAAGGTCGGACCGGCTCTCGTCGAATATAAAGGGAATAATAAATATGCGGAGAAAAGTTCCGAACCTAAAGTCTCATGACTGCCACGTGATTATGGCGCAACTGCTTCCGGTTGCATTGAGTGGGCTTCTATCGGAAAAGCGTCCGATTAGCCATTGTGAAGCTATGTGCATTCCTCAATGCAATATCTCGAAGGTGATCGATCCAGAAATTGTACCAACGCTAAGGAGTGATGTGGCGCAATGTCTTGTCGGTTTGAGCTGGTGTTCCCACCATCCTTCTTCAATATCATGACGCGCGTCCTAGTTCATCTAGTCGACGAGATTGTCATTCGGGGCCCGTATTTCTACACAATATGTACCCTTTGAGAGGTTCATGGAGTCCTAAAGAAATATGTTAAGTAATCGCGCTAGGCCGAAGGAAGCATCTCCATGGGCCATCAAGCAGAGGATGTCATCGGGTTTTGTGTTGACTTCATTCCTGGCCTTAAGAAGATAGGTCTCCCTAAATCGCGGTATGAGGGGAGACTGACTGGAAAAGGCACGCTTGGAAGGGACTCAATAATATGCAGGGACGGATATTCTTGGTCTCAAGCACACTACACAGTTCTACAGAACTCTACCTTGGTGACCCCGTATGCCGATGAACACAAGACCAGTTTGCGCTCCAAACACCCGGAGCAGTGCGACGACTGGATTACATGTGAACACATCAGGACTTTCCGCAGTTGGTTGGAAACACGTCTCAGAGGTGACAACACTGTTTGTGATGAGTTGTACTTGTTGTCCAGGGGACCATCTTCGACTATAATGATTTGGAAAGGATACGAGATAAATGGGAATACATTTTACATGGTTGACCAAGATGAAAAGAGCACCAACCAAAACAGCGGTGTCCGCTTTGATGCAGCAACCGACAAGGGAAATGACACATATTATGGTTACATAGTAGACATATGGGAACTTGACTACGGAGTAGATTTTAAGGTCCCTTTGTTTAAGTGCAAGTGGGTCAATCTGTCGGGGAGGCGGGTGCAGGTAGACCTGATGCGGAATGACAACAGTGGATCTGAAAATCTAGGGTACATCGACGAACCGTTCGTCCTAGCCAATGATGTGGCACAGGTTATCTATGTGAAGGACATGTCTACCAAACCGAGGAAAAGAAAAGATAAGGAAGCGAATACATCATACAATGAGCCAAAGCGCCACATAGTTCTTTCGGGAAAAGGGACATCCACGGGAGTGGAGGGCAAGACGGACATGTCGAAGAGTATGAAAAGTTTCATGAAATTCCCCCTTCAAAGTCAAGGCTGACCCAAGCATCCTGATAAGCGATGAAGATTATCCATGGTTACGGTGCAATAAGCAAAGCGACACAAGCGAAGAAAAAGTGAAGACTTTCTCCGCAACTATTATGATGATACCATGCCAACTTTGTAATGCATTTAGTATGATACCATTGTCCGTTTTGTACATGCACATGCTATGCCAACTTTTTATGAGTTCATTTGAAAACTATGAATTTGAAAACCTCGCCAACCGAAGGGTGCTCACACCGGTTTATAAGCCCGTCCCTCTACACGCCTTGTTGAGCTCACAAACTTGTGATTCACACAAATTTCAAAGAATTCAATTTGAAAACTAATGGCACAAACAGAAAGTTTATAATTTTGCTGACCTAAAAGCAAAAAGAATTAAAAAATAAAGCAAAAAACCAAAAGAAAATAAATAATGCAGAAAACAAAACAAAAAAAATTGAAATAAAAATAAAAATAGCAACAATAAGTATTTTGTTGTAAGTAGAAACAAAATAAAATAAATAAAGCAACAAAGAAAACAAAAAAAGTGTTTTCAAATTTGAAAACTAATGGCACTAACAGAAAGTTTATAATTTTTCTAAAACTAAAAGCAAAAAGAATTAAAAAATAAAGCAAAAAACAACAAAAAATAAATAATGCAGAAAGCAAAACAAAAAAAAACTGGAAAAAAATAAAAATAGCAACAATAAGTATTTTGTTGTAAGTAGAAACAAAATAAAATAAATAAAGCAACAAAGAAAACAAAAAAACAAAAAAAGTGCCACCTACTGGGCCCCACGGCCTGAATACAACTAGAAACCCTACCATAGGCCAGGATTCAGGCCCGGGAGGCCTAGTAGGCCCCTGTGCTGATTGCAGGTTTAGGCCCAAAGCCTGCTTTAGAGAGGAGTTCGAAGGAAGGCGCACCGCACCTTATAAACAGTCGCCTCCTCTCAACTAGCGAGGTGGGACTAAATATTTGGGTTCGGGCAGCACAGGCCTTTGGTCCGGTTGGTGGCACAAACCGGGGCTAAAGGTGTCATTAGTCCCGGTTGGTGCACGACCGGGACTAACGTTACCTTTAGTCGGTTGGTGCCACCAACCGGGACCAAAGGTCGCTGCTTCCGCCCTTTGGGCTCTTGAAAAGAGGCCTTTGGTCGGTTCGTGGCACCAACCGGGACTAAAGAGGCATTAGTCGGTTGGTTTCACGAACCGGGACCAATGGTCTTGCTATATATACAACACTTGGCAAAATTTCATTCAGTTCCTCATCCCCGCCGTGAGACGCCGCCCTCTGCCCGACGCCCTGCTCCTCGTCGTCGTCGCCACAAGACGTCGTCGCCGCGTCGTCGTCGCCGCGCCCCGCGCCGCCCGACGTCGTCGCCGCTTCCCGCCGCCGCCCGCGCTGCCGAAACCCGCCGACCGTCGCCCCCCCCCCCGAGCCCGCCGTCCTCGTCGCCCTGCCTTGCCGCCCGAACCCGTCGTCGCCGTCGCCCCAGCGCGCCCGTTGTGAGCCGCCGCCGTCGCCCCAGCGATCCCAGCGCCGCCCGAGCCCGCCTTCCCGTCGCCGTCCCGAGCCCGCCGTCCTCGTCGCCCCTGCCCGCGCCACCCAGAGCCCATCATCGCCCTCGCCGGCCGCCCCGTTCGAGCACGCCGCCGTCGAGCTCTATTCATAACATTTTTTTATATATCGTTTTTCATATATGTATTAATTTTTTGTTTATAGCTATATGATGAATGGATGTGGCTATATATGTATGTATGAATATAATGTTCATAGCATTTTTGTTTATATATGTTTTTTCATATATGTATTAATTTTTATTTAGGTTGTTAGTAGATATCGATTTTAGGTTAGTGCATTTTAATTAGATTAGGGTAGAGGAAAAAGTAAAATAAGGAAAACGAAGAAAAGAGGAAGAAGGAAGAAGTAAGAAGAAGAAGAAAAAGAATGAGAGGAAAAAGGAAAATAAGAAGAGGAAGAAAGGAGAAGAAGAGGAGAGGAAGAAGAATGAGAAATAAATAAAAGAGGAAAAAAGAAGAAAAAGAAGAGGAGAAGAAGAAAGGAATAGAGGAGAAGAAGAAAAAATAGAAAAAAAATTCTATTTTCTCTTCTTCTCCTCTTTTTTTTCTTCTTTTTTTTCTTCTTCTTCCTTCTTCCTCTTTTCTTCCTTTTCCTTATTTTCCTTTCTCGAGGGATAAGAAGAAAAAGAAGAGGAGAAGAAGAAAGAAGAGGATATGTATGTATGGAATGATATCGATGGATGTATGTTATCGGGGTCGAGGGTCGTGGAACATGAGAGGAAGAAGAGGATAAAAAAAGAAGAGGAAGAAGAAAAAAAAGAGGAGAAGAAAGAATAAAGGAGTTCTTCTCCTCTGTTCTTTCTTCTCCTCTTTTTCTTCTTTTTCTTGATCTTCTCCTCTGTCATCGTCGATATACCCCTCCCGATAACTTCAACACGAGGGGGGTCCATATACCCCCTCCCGATAACTTCAATACGTGGGGGGGTCGATATACCCCCTCCCCGATAACATTAATTTCCCGTGTATGTATCTCGTCGTTGTCGATATTACCCCCTTGAAGCATTGTCGATATTATCCCTGGTCGAGGGTTCTAGGGTCGAGGGATCGAGGGTTCCAGGGTCGTCTAGGGGTCGAGGGTTCCAGGGTCGTCGAGGGTTCAAGGGGTCGAGGATCGCCGAGGGGTCGAGGCCACTAATATGATTCCTTATTGTGATTAGCTAGCTAGTTCTACGTTTGCCACTAATATATCCATATCTGTCATGTTTGAATAATAATTTCCATGTTGTAAATATTTGTAGAAACTATGGACACCCCCCGAGACGAAGCACAAGAAGCGTTGTTGAGGGACATAATCGCACAAGGAAGTGATGCCGTCTACTCGTTGATGTTTGTCAACGACAACGATGGTCTGGAAGGAGAGGGTGAAGAAGGAGCTGGCTATGATTTACATGGCTCCGATGACCCAATGCCGGCGCAAGAAGGAGAGGGTGAAGAAGTAGACCATGAGAACGGCTCCGGTGATCACCAAACCGAGTCCGACCAGGTATATATATTAGTTAAGCCTGTGCTGACTAGCTAATTGATGCATTCATTGTTTTGGTATGTACACATATTAATTAACTCTCGTCTTTGTTCTTTTTTCTAGCCCTCGGATCGAGCACAACCGGTAAAGAGACGAGGCCGAAGAAAAAGTTGAGCTCGGATGAAAAGTTTGAGATCATACAAATCGCGTATGACGGCCAACCGATTGTACCCTACCGGACAAAGAAGGCATTTGTTGCTCGGTCTGCGGGGTTACGGTTAGGGACAAGACCCGATCAGCATCCACCAATGGTATAAGCCTAAGAACGAAGACCTTGAGGTGTCTTATGTCAATGATATGCAAAAAAATGATCTTTGGACTGAGCTGAAGTCAAATTTTACCCTACCGCTAGAGGATGATCCGGAGAAGCCAGTAATAGAGCCATTAATCAAGTCTTTTGCTCTTAAGAAGATGGCAGACCTATTCAGGAATTGAAGAAAGAACTCAATACGTATGTCGAAAAAAATGAGACACCAGAATTCAAGGGTAAATATGAGAAGATCAGAGATGACTGGCCCGCATTTGTGGCCCACAAGACATCGGAAAAGAGTAAAAAGATGTCGGCGACAAACAAGAGAAATGCTGCGAAGAAGAAGCTTCACCATCGACGGGGTCGGTGGCTACCTCGTAGCCCGCCTAAGTGGACCAAGGCTGAGAATGATCTGCTTGATAAAGGGATCGAACCAGAGACAATGAACTGGCAGACCGTTGCGGACTTGGTTCTTGGGCCGGCGGATCCTTGGACCCTATAACAGGGAAGTGCATTTGGACGGACGAACTATTGGACATACCAGTCAAGAGGTTTCAGCAATATATCGAAGCAGCGCAGCAAGGGAAGTTCGTTCGAGACAGGGAGAAGGACGAGCTCACAATGGCCCTCGGGAATCCTGAGCACCACGGACGGACACGAGGCACCAGAGCTCCGTTTCGTGGAAGGCTGGATTTCGGACGCAGGGGTTACAAAACCCATGATAGGAGGAAGAAGCCGAGCAGAGCCAAATGCAGGCGTTGCACGAAAGGGTAATGGGGCTAGAGGAACGAGAAGAACGGATCAAGCGACCTGCGAAGCTTCCCGAAGCTACCCGCCATCTCAGCGGAGAAGCAGCGTGGCTTCCACCGAGCTGCTTCGGCGAGCATGCCTTGACGGCTCTGCCAGCTATCCCGTGGATGCTATCACGGAGTCTCAAAATTGCCACCTTATGGCGCAATGGAGCAATTTGAAGGTCAAGGCGGCTGTTGGCTCTGTTTATCCTACTAAACCCGACTCAACTTTTCACCGCCGCCGATTCCGAAGGATATGCTAAGGTGATGGTCGATGAAATAACGGAGGATTTGAGGACCTCGGCTTGACCACCCTACCGGTGAAGGGAGTATCGGCTGGGTTACGCTCAAGACTCCATGCCTATGGCGGAAGGATCTCATCAACCTTCCAAGTGGGCGCCTCCGCCTCCTCCTCCTCCTCCGCGAGTAAGGGCACTCCGCCTCCTCCTCCGGCGAGTGACGATCAGGGCACTCGGCGGCTCCTTCTCCGGCGTGGCGGCACTCCGCCTCTTTTCCGCTGCGCTGCTTGGCCGCTCGAGCAGCCAGCCTCCTCCTTCTCCGCCTCGTCGGCAAGGGCGGAAGAGACCCGCCGCCGCTCCGGCTGCTCCCGGCGTCGTAGTCCTTCTCCTCCGCCTCGTAAGCAAGGAAAGAAGATATCCGCTCCGTCTGCTCTGCGGCGTCTAGCAGTACAGCCAAAGGCGAAGGAGATCTGATCGGTCCTTCTCTGAAGACTCGGAGAAGTTACCGTCTGAGAGGAGCGAGGAGGAAAACATGAAGATCGCGCAGACGAAGTGGATGACTGGTTTCAAGGGTTGAAAGCAAAGAGACATCCACCTCCGGAGGAGAAGGTAGATCCGGTGAAAGCGAAGCGCACTCTGGCTGCCCTGACAAAACCACCCAAGTCTCCGCCAAAAGGCAACTATGAGCGCATTATTGGGAAGGCATTTGCGAAGCGGAGAGGTCGGGAAATACTGTCGATGATCAAAGGATGAAAGAACGACGAGCTGGGAAACAAATTGCCCAGCTCGGCGAACAAGCCAAGCAATCGTGCCCCCGCTCAAGGTGCCTGCTAGAGACATCGTCGATCGAGGATGGTGCCGGTTATGGCAATCCTGCAGATTACCTGCCCGACGATGTACATTATGATTTCTTGGAGGTGCAGATACAAAGATCTGAGTACGGGAAGCCTCTCGTCAAAGATGAAAGTTCTCTATCAACGATGATGCGAAGATTGCATGATTGGTACATGAAAACCTGCAAAGAGTCGAGGGAGGAGTACTTTGTATGTGAGAGTTAAAAGGAGCATGACCTCCTTGGAATTGAACTGTTGCCTATTCCATTTGAGGAGTTCTATCAGTTTTTCAATCAATTGGCCATCGATAAAGCAACGGTCACCTGCTACTGTCTGTAAGTAGTACTACTTTTGTCATTAAGTCTCTCTATATAACTCAGCCCTTTCATTGCATGTATTTATAATTATCCTCACTATATTATGCAGATTGAAGATCGCCGAATTGAAAAAAAGACAAGTGGGTGATATTGGGTTCATTAACACATATCTCATAGATAAAACTGAGGTTGAATTTCGTAAAGAAAATACCGAGGCCAACTTGCTACAATCGTTGGTAATAAATGAACACAAAGATATAATACTCTTGCCTTACAACTTCATGTGAGTCTTACTGTCTTGTGGCATATTCGGTTTCCTTATTAGTCCAGGTTATAGTAATGTAATATTGATGAGTTATGCATGTGTGCGCAGCTACCACTATATTCTCCTAGAGATTAAGCTTGAGAAGGGAGTAGTAACTTTCTTAGACTCCAAGCGAAAAGATGCCAAGGAGTATGCGGACATGACTGAAATGCTTGAGAAGTAAGTTAAATCGATCATTATCCACCATATCAGCAACTTTGTTCATTTCTGATATCAAGTAATTGTTTTCTTTGTATGGCATGGCTTGGAGAAAATTCACCAAAAAAGCTCCGGGACTACCGAAGAAGCTGCAATTTAGACACCCGAAAGTAAGTACTATATAGTAGCATATTCCACGCATCTCCTAGTGATTCAAGCGCTAGTTTCATCAATACCATTTAGCATGCTTGCTAATTATCAGTTTGATTGACCTCTATTTCTTGTAAAGTGGTTGTGGCAGGAACAAGGGAATGATTTCTATGGATACTACATTTGCGAGTCCATCTGCCACACGACCTGTGAGCGGGGCTACTCCGACAAACAATATGAAGTGCGTAAATAAAAATATTCACAATTTTATTTTATTACCATCATTTGTGTTGAGTTTCATTCATTCATATTATGCGGGATGAACTCCTAGCACCAGATCGCATGCGAGCAATTCAAGAGGAATTGGCGGCATTCTTTCTTGACCACGTGATCGCTGAAGATGGAGAATACTATGTGGACCACGCGTCCGTATGTTAGGAGATTATATATTTGTAAAAGATAATTATTGTATATATGTAGCCGGTAGTGTCGGATAGATATACGAGAACTTTTTGTTCGACCAATCTCTCAGAGAAGGAGAGGTGGTCGATATCACTTCTCTATGTATGCATATATGTTCATGATGATCTTCTGTTTTCTTAATTACTAGCTAGCTAGCGTGTCTAGCTAGTCCTCTCTATACGTATGTATAGTACGTAGCGTCAACCAAGCACGGACAAAAGAGAGGACACTTTTCTCTATTAATTAGCTAGCTATAGCACAATATATGAAACACCTAAATTAACCCCCAAAACCCCTAAACCCCCCCTTTCAAAAAAAACCACAGCCATAGAAATCTTGTGGCGTGGATGCCTATTGGTCCCGGTTGGTGCCACCAACCGGGACCAAAGGCCCTCCTGCCTGGGCTCAGCGGACAGGCCACGTGGAGGCCCATCTGTCCCAGTTCTAGATTGAACCAGGACTAAAGGGTCAGGGCATTAGTACCGAGCCTTTAGTCCCGGTTCATGAACCGGGACTAAAGGCCCTCACCAACCGGGACTATAGGCCCTTTTTCTACTAGTGTTGCAACCACAGCAGGCACATCCTCACAAATACCGACAGGTATAGCAGTTTATTTATCAGCCATTTGCAAAGACATTTAAGTAGGTGTCAACTTATTCAAGTCAAGTCTAAGATATAAAGAGAGAGGCATAACACTAACACCGGCTCCAAGATCACATAAAGCAGTTTTAACATAATTTCTCTTAATGGAGCATGGTATAGTAGGTACTCCTGGATCTCCAAGTTTCTTTGGTATTCCACCCTTAAAAGTATAATTAGCAAGCATGGTGGAAATTTCAGCTTCCGGTATCTTTCTTTTATTTGTAACAATATCTTTCATATATTTAGCATAAGGATTCATTTTGAGCATATCAGTCAATCGCATACGCAAAAAGATAGGTCTAATCATTTCAGCAAAGTGCTCAAAATCCTCATCATCCTTTTTCTTGGATGGTTTGGGAGGAAAAGGCATGGGTTTCTGAACCCATGGTTCTCTTTCTTTACCATGTTTCCTAGCAACGAAGTCTCTTTTATCATAACGTTGATTCTTTGATTGTGGGTTATCAAGATCAACAGCAGGTTCAACTTCTACATCATTATCATTACTAGGTTGAGCATCATCGTGAACATCATCATTAACATTTTCACTAGGTTCATGTTCATTACTAGGTTGTGTTTCAGCATCAGACATAGAGATATCATTTGGATTATCAGGTGGTTCAGCAATAGGTTCACTAGAAGTTTGCACAGTTCTATCATTTTTCTTTTTCTTCCTTTTAGAAGAACTAGGTGCATCAATATTATTTCTCTGAGAATCTTGCTCGATTCTCTTAGGGTGGCCTTGAGGAAACAAAGGTTCCTGAGTCATTCTACCAGTTCTAGTAGCCACCCTAACAGCATAATCATTTTTCTTACTATTCATTTCATCAAGCACTTCTTTCTGAGCTTTAAGTACTTGTTCTACTTGAGTGGTAACCATAGAGGCATGTTTGCTAACAAGTTTAAGTTCACCTCTAATATCAGCCATATAATCACCCAAGCGTTTAATCATAAAGGTATTCTGTTTTAATTGTCTACCAAAATAAGCATTAAAGTAATCTTGCTTAAACATAAAGTCATCAAACTCATCCAAGCACTGACTAGCAATTTTAGCAGGAGGGACTTCAGCTTTATCATATCTATAGAGAGAATTTACCTTTACTACCTGTGTCGGGATATCGGGAGGTTCTTGATAAATAAGTAATTGAGATCATATACTTCTTCAACAAAGTGTAAATTAAGACCATGTATTTCTTCAATAGGAGGTAAATTCTTAACATCTTCAACTTTAATACCTTTTTCTTTCATAGATTTCTTTGCCTCTTGCATATCTTCGGGACTGAGAAATAGAACACCTCTCTTCTTCGGAGTTGGTTTAGGAATAGGCTCGGCAATTGGCTCTGGAGCTGGCTCAGGAGGTGGCTCAAGAGGTGCCCAATTATTTTCATTTGCCAACATATTATTCAATAGAATTTCAGCGTCATCCGGTTTTCTTTCCCTGAAAAGAGAACCAGCACAACTATCCAGGTAATCTCTGGAAGCATCAGTTAGTCCATTATAAAAGATATCAAATATTTTAGGTTTCTTAAGAGGATGATCAGGCAAAGCATTAAGTAACTTGAGAAGCCTCCCCCAAGCTTGTTGGAGACTCTCTTCTTCAATTTGCACAAAGTTGTATATTTCCCTCAAAGCAGCTTGTTTCTTATAAGCAGGGAAATATTTAGCAGGAAAGTAATAAATCATATCCTGGGGACTTTGCACCCAACCAGGATCAAGAGAATTAAACCATATCTTAGCGTCACCCTTTAATGAGAACGGAAATATTTTGAGTAAATAAAGGTAGCGCGATCTCTCATTATTAGTAAACATGGCAGCTATATCATTTAACTTAGTAAGATGTGCCACAACAGTTTCAGATTCATAGCCATAAAAAGGATCAGATTCAACCAAAGTAATTATATCTGGATCAACAGAAAAATCATAATAATTCTTATCGGGAACACAGATAGGTGAAGTAGCAAAAGCAGGGTCGGGTCTCATTCTATCTCTAAAAGATTCTTTACTCCATTTAACTAGCAACCTCTTAAGTTCAAGTCTATGCTGGCAAGCAAGAATAGCTGCAGAAGATTCCGCATCAAAAAGATAACCCTCAGGAATAGCAGGCATACTTTCATCATCACTAACATCATCGTATTCAGGTTCAATAATTTCTCTTTCTCTAGACTTAGCAATTTGCTCATCAAGAAATTCACCAAGGGGCACAGTAGTATCAAGCATAGAAGTAGTTTCATCATAAGTATCATGCATAGCAGAAGTGGCATCATCAATAATATGCGACATATCAGAATTCATAGCAGTAGTAGGTTTAGGTGTCGCAAACTTACTCATAACAGAAGGAGAATCTAGTGCAAGGCTATATGGCAGTCCCTTACCTCCCCTCGTAGTTGAGGGAAAAATAGTAGTTCGATCGTCTTTCAAGTTCTTCATAGTGTCCAGCAGATATAAATCCCAAGTGACTCAAAGAATAGAGCTATGCTCCCCGGCAACGGCGCCAGAAAAAGGTCTTGATAACCCACAAGTATAGGGGATCGCAACAGTTTTCGAGGGCAGAGTATTCAACCCAAATTTGTTGATTCGACACAAGGGGAGCCAAAGAATATTCTCAAGTATTAGCAGCTGAGTTGTCAATTCAACCACACATGGAAACTTAGTATCTGTAGCAAAGTAATATGATAGTGGTGGTAAAGGTAACAAAAGTAAAGACAACAAAAGTAATGTTTTTGGTATTTTGTAGTGATTGTAAGAGTAGCAACGGAAAAGTAAATAAACGTAAACCAGTATATGGAAAGCTCGTAGGCACTGGATTAGCGATGGATAATTATGCCGGATGCGGTTCGTCATGTAACAGTCATAACATAGGGTGACATAGAACTAGCTCTAGTTCATCAATGTAATGTAGGCATGTATTCCGTAAATAGTCATATGTGCTTATGGAAAAGAACTTGCATGACATCTTTTGTCCTACCCTCCCGTGGCAGCGGGGTCCTATTGGAAACTAAGGGATATTAAGGCCTCCTTTTAATAGAGAACCGGAACAAAGCATTAGCACATAGTGAATACATGAACTCCTCAAACTATGGTCATCACCGGGAGTGGTCCCGATTATTGTCACTTCGGGGTTGCCGGATCATAACACATAGTAGGTGACTATAGACTTGCAAGATAGGATCAAGAACACACATATATTCACGAAAACATAATAGGTTCAGATCTGAAATCATGGCAATCGGGCCCTAGTGACAAGCATTAAACATAACAAAGTCATGGCAACATCAATCTCAGAACATAGTGGATACTAGGGATCAAACCCTAACAAAACTAACTCGATTACATGATAAATCTCATCCAACCCATCACCGTCCAGCAAGCCTATGATGGAATTACTCACGCACGGCGGTGAGCATCATGAAATTGGTGATAGAGGATGGTTGATGATGACGACGGCGACGAGTCCCCTCTCCGGAGCCCGAGCGGACTCGAGATCAGCCCTCCGAGAGAGATTAGGGCTTGGCGGCTCCGTGATCGTAAAAAGCGATGAAACTTTTCTCTGATTTTTTCTCCCGAAAGCCAATATATGGAGTTGGAGTTGGCGTCGAAGGGCCACCAGGGGGCCCACGAGGTAGGAAGGCGCGCCCAGGGGGGGAGGGCGCGCCCCCCACCCTCGTGAGCAGGGTGTGGGCCCCCTGGCCTTCATCTTTGGCGAGGATTTTTTATTATTTTTTCTAAGGTGTTCCGTGGAGATTCAGGTCATTCCGAGAACTTTTGTTTTCTGCACATAAAACAACATCACGGCAATTCTGCCGAAAACAACGTCAGTCCGGGTTAGTTCCATTCAAATCATACAAGTTAGAGTCCAAAAAAAGGGCAAAAGTGTTTGGAAAAGTATATACGACGGAGACGTATCAGTTTTTTGTTTGGCTAGTTTTCCTTGTGTTTTTTATTATTTTTATTTTTCTTTTTTCCTTTCATTTTTTTAATTCATGATTTTTGAAATCATGAACTTTCTTAATTTCATCTTTTTGAAAATTTGATAAACTTTCGGGCCTGGCCTAAGCATGTAGCATATGAGCACCTGGAAATATCCGGACGCTAAAGGCGCAATAAAGGAGCGAGCCTATGAAGCAATTGGGCCTAGCCCAAGTAGTAGGTACTAGCAGGGTTGTTAGTGGGTTAGTAACACGGATATCCACGCCACACACTGATCAAGGAGTTAGTGGCTGACATGTCTCCAACGTATATATAATTTATGAAGTGTTGATGCCATGTTTGCAATAATTTTATATGGTTTTGATGCACTTCTATATCATTTTCATGGGCAACATATTAACCAAGTGCGAGTTGCTGTTTTCCAGAATTTTTTTGACAATTTTTCTGGAAGGAAAGAGATCTTGGAAGCTTCGAAGGAGTAGCAGAAGACCCACAGGGGCCCACAAGACAATACGGCGCGCCCTGGGGGGAGGCGCGCCTTGATGTCTTGTAGGACCCATATGGCACCTCCTGGCGTGACTCCGACACTGAAAACCCTATATATTTGAAAACCCCAGAAAGTAAGCCTAGATGAGTTTTTCTGCCACCGCAAGCCTCTCTTCCGAACCATCTATCTTCAGCTCCATTCCGGTACCCTGCTGGAGGGGGAAAGCCATCACCGGAGGCCATCTTCATCTTCCTTGCAGCCTCCAGGATGAGGAGGGAGTAGTTCACCCCCGGTGCTTAGGGTATGTACCAATAGGTATGAGTTTGTTTTCTCTCCCTCACGATCTTGATAGCGCATGATCTTGAATTATTTGAAAACATTTTGAAAATAGTTCATGAATTACAAAAAAGATCACTGGTTTTGGAAAAAATCAAAATTTAAAAAGTTCAAAATTTTGAGAAAAGTTCATCCATTTTGAGAAAAGTTTCACAAATCTTATAGAAGAAGTTCATGCATTTGATAAAAGTTCATCAGATTTTGATTTTTTTCCCTCGATTTTAAAAATTTTCACCAATTTTGAAAAAGGTTCTTGAATTTGATAAAATTTTATCGAGTTTGAGAAAAGATCATAGATTTTGGAAAAAATTTCGTTAATTTTAAAAAAATACATAAAATTGAAAACAATTCATTGAATTCGAAAAGTTTAACAAATTTGAAAAGAGTGCAAGAAATTTGAAAAAAAGTTTATCGATTTTGAAAAAAGTTGACCGATTTTGGAAAGAGTTCATAATATTTGAAAACCTTTCATCCATTTTAAAGGAATGTTCATCGAGTTTGAAAGAGGTTCATCGATTTGAGAAAAGTTCACGGATTTTTTGAAAATAGTTAATGCATTTAAGAATAGAAAACATAAAAAGAAAAGAAAAGAAAAAAGGAAAAAGAACAAGAAAAGAAAAACTGAACTGGAAACCGAAACGGAAGTTAGGAAAAAAAAAGCACAAAACCGAGGTATAATAACGTAATGTGCGCTGTCTCTGGTGGTTAGTGCAGCAATTTGAGGACAGAGAGGTTTGCTGTCCGATTTCCATCACACACAGCATTATTTTTACTTTTTAAAAATCAGAAAAAACAATGTGGGCCCGCCCAGCCCGGAAATCACTAATTAAGAAGAACTCCTTCCAAACAATGTGGGCCTGCCCAGCCCGGAAATCACTAATTAAAAATGTTTTATCTTTTAAACCATGCATCCAAATCTCAAACCGTTTTCATTGTTATATCACTTGTGTTGACATATTTAAAACTAGATTGCATATTTAATAGGTTTTGATGTACTATTTTTACAAGAAAAAACCGTGCCTATTGCGGAAGAAAAAATCAAGTTTTTTTTTGTTTCCGAGAGGCACGGCCGAGCCACTCGCGGAAGCAAATACATGCCTCTCGTGGAAGCAAAACCATGCCTCTTGAGGAAGAAAAAAAAGTATTCATATCGAAGAGGCACAGCCGTTACTCTCGTGGAAGTAAAATCGTACCTTTCACGGAAGCAAAACCATGCCTCTCATGGAAGGGAAAAAAGAGAATGTTTTTTTTTTCATTTCTGAGACGCACGGCCGTGCCTCTCGCGGAAGAAAAAAAATAAAACACATTGTTTTTTAAATTTCCGTGAAGTCACGGTTGTGCCTCTCGCGGAAGCAAATCTGTGCCCCTCGCGAAAGCAAAACCGTACCTCTCGTGGAGGCAAAAAATGGGTTTTTTCATGATATTTTTAAAAAAAATTCTTTTTGTCCAAAAGCTATGAAAGACCGGTGAAAACCTAAAAAGCCTGAAAAAATAACCATGTAAAAAGCCGAAAACGTGTACGATAAAAAAATCTGGACGAAGCATACTGAGCGTGACACGCGGCGGCAGCTAAGAGTATTCCAAGTGGCACG
The DNA here is from genome assembly GCA_021605205.1 of Aegilops longissima. Lineage (NCBI taxonomy): Eukaryota > Viridiplantae > Streptophyta > Magnoliopsida > Poales > Poaceae > Aegilops > Aegilops longissima. The sequence continues at coordinate 27,894,244 of CM038678.1, forward strand.
CTCTCAACCCACCCCAAATAACTGTTCGGGAATCTAGAAACAAGCGCTCCTCAGCTAGTTGCTCCCGCATAGTCCTCAATGCCACATATTCCTAGTATATCTTATAGGGGGGGCCTTATCCATGTAGAGGCTATATATTATATTGTTTTTATACTATCGTGAGTCGACGTGTGTATTGTGGTGGTTTCTAGTCGGTTTTCTCAAAAAAGAATGAGTTGTAGTAGAAAAAGTTAAAAATCATAAATTTTAAATTGTGGATTTCAAAAATATGTGAACCTTAGGGGTTAAATTGTAAAGAACATTTTTTCAAACAGCGAAAACTTTTTAAATAACTGAGAAAAAATATTATAAAACTGTGAACATTTTGACCCAAAGAAGTCAACATACTTAATAAAATACGAAGAATTGTTTATAAAATGTAATTTTGTTTTAACATTTTGGACATTTGATGAAAATTTGGGACATTTTATATTTGGATAGTTTTTAAAAATAATACTTACAGGAAAATGAAAAATAATTTATGTACATTTTTATAACTTGTAATTTTTTAAAAGGAAATAATAAATTGAAAAATAAACGGAAAAAATAAGAAAAATATGTGGAAACAACAACGGAAAAACGATGATATCGGACAGGGTACTTCTAGAAAGTTACAAAAACTAGAAAAAACAGATCTAGAACCTTTGCAAACTGAAGTGAGTAAACTCAGCTAGCCCAGCTACACGGAAACATATGCTAACTCAGCTAATTTTTTTGAAGACACGATGAACATTTCTAAAAAAGTTAAATTTTTTCGAAAATATAACAAATACACAATAGACCTTTTCTAAATACAGATTGAACTTTTTTGAAGTACACTTTGGACACTTTCAAATACGAGTTGCATATTTCATATATGCACGTCAAATATTTTTCAAAGACACTGTGAGACATTATTTAAATATGTTTAAAATATTTTTCAATCAACATTTTTAATATAAGTTGAATTTTTTCAAATACATAAATACACATGGAATAATTTCTAAATGCACATCAAACATTTTCCATATAAACAATGAATATTCTTTAAATGGTTTGAATATTTGTTCAAATACAAATTATTTTCTAAAATATAGATTTAATGTTATGAACTTTTTTAGTACGCGTTGAAATTAACTTATAAACATAAAAAATAGACGTTGAATATTTTCTGAAAGAAAGATAAACATTTTTATATATGGGCAATTAATGTTTTATTTCGAAATGAACACTTTTTAGATACATGTTAAACATTCACGCACATGTCGTGTGCACATCACAGGCAAGCGAAATGAACACTTAGAACTAGCGGTATGGGACTAATAGTAATCCTAGCCTAAACTAATTAGGACGTGGACACACAGGTAGCCCAGCGTAGCACGGAGCCACGGACAACGTCACGTTCAACATGCAAGCTGACTACCCATCCAGCTATTACGACTTGTACTAGTCTGCTAATTAATTTCCCTATCTACACAAGACTACCACCAAGTACTAGATCTTACCTAATTACGACTTACATGAGGCAAGATTATTGTCAACAATTGCTAATTTTGACTCTTTGTCTCGTGTGCTTCTTTGATTTTGACTCATTGACGATTTATCCCTTGTTGACTTATCCTCTCACACCATGACAAGTAAAATTGTTGGTTTGGTTGTTCGCAATAACCTTGCGCTTGTTTTGTTCCCTATGCCTCTCATTTCTACCTTTCGTTGGGACATACCGTGGCTTTACCATGTATATTGACACTCATAAATGCTTTAATATCTCCATCTCCGAGGAAGAAATTAAATTGACAAAGAGAGAAACAAAAGATCATTTCGTTTCAGTATGGAGCTAGCTCGCTTTGATTTTTGTATACCTAGCTAGTGTCCCGTTTGGTTCGGAGAGGAGAGTAGAGCCCTCAAAATTCGACGAGAGGTAAAAGAAATATCACTGAAGATATGTGTCACCAAAGTGTAAAATACGGACAAGTAAGACAAGGCAGTGTATCGCTTGCTCAAATGGGGATGGGGTAGTGAAAATATGCGAGAGGGCCTGTCCACGAGCAGCCCTGGCAGCAGGCATATCAAAGCGCATGTCCTAAGATGCCATGGGCCCTTCGAATTTATTTATTTTTGCGTATGATGAGCCCTCAGCATTTGTTCTAGATTAAGAGCAGCTGTTAATGCAAGTGTTAAAGTTTCTTCTGTTCAGACCACTGTTACTCTTTCTGAGTATGAACTGAGTCGATTCCTGGCCGTCAAAGTAAATTGTCTGTTCGTCTATTTGGTCACCGGACATGCTTATAATTAATTAATTGATCGATGATGTACTGCTATATCATTCGGAGTAATGATATGTCCATTACGGTCTAGTCGATGGATCATGATGAGCTCGCCCTATACCACTGTATGCATGAAAGCTACGTCCACATATAACCCATGGGTAGGGCAGTGAACAAGGGATTTAGAAAAGCAAAACATCGTTGCTCCCCGTGACAGCACCGTTGATAATGCAAAGAGTAAAATACAGATGCAGGTTTTGGGTAGCACCTTTCTGGAAAGGAAATCGTTTCAAATCAACCGGCTGAAGATACGCGCAGCGTCAACCGCCTTGCTAGCCAACCACGTGTCCCTTGGGTCGGCGGTGGTCCCTAGACTTCCACACTGCTATTTTTTTTCCTGACATAGGATTGATCCATCACGGCGATCACGCACTCACTTCTTCTGTTGCTGCTGCTTTTACATCGGGAGTTTAGTGCGGCTGCAGAACCGCCGTTGCCAGCATTGTCGTTGCTGAGCAGGAAGCTCGGCCAGAAGCTCGCTATTGTTGCTATGTCACACCTACAACTCCTCATGCACACGGCCGACGGCCTGCTGCCCCTAACGATATTCCTATGTCTGCTGTGCTGGACGTCCATGTCTAGAACAGGGTTCTCCAAGGCATCGAGCTTTTGTAATAACGTGAAGTTGCCAATTTATATTTTTATAAATGTTGCAATGTGCATCTAGAGCTGCGCATCAGTGTTGTGATGGTCCCCGCCGTGCTGCAATGGGCCCTCGATGCCGCAGGCCGGTGTTTGTCCACCATGCGTCGCCGCCGTGCTGCAATGGGCCTTCGGTGCCGCAGGCCGGTGTTGTCCACCATGCATCGCCGCCATGCTGCAATGAGCGTCCGGAGCCATGGGTCGGTCTTGTGATGATCGCCACCGTGCTGCAGTGTGCGTTTGGAGCCGTGAGTTGGTGTTATGATGGTCGCCACCGTGCTGGAATGGGCCTTCGGCGTCGCGTGCCGGTGTTGTCCACTGTGTTGCAATCGGCTTCCGGAGCTGCGGGCCGGTGTTGTGATGGTCGCCGCCGCGCTTGAATGTGCGTCCAGAGCCGCGGGTCGGTGTTGTCCACCATGCATGCGTCGCCGTCGTGCTGCAATGGGTGTCCAGAGCCGTGGGTCGGTGTTGTGAGGGTTGCCAAAGAATACATAGGATTACATGAGATCTCAAGAATCTTATATCTTATATCTTATATTTACTAATTGGATGCACCATACGAGGTTCGACGTTAATCCACATCATTAGAATTATCTTAACCATCTAATTTAGTTAATAGTCTATCTCAACCATCCAATTTATGTTACACCAAATTGCACCACAACTCACCGTCATAACACAAATTGGCACGTCACGGTGTTCCCATCTTACACGCATAAAAAGATAAATGAATCATGTACATTAAAGAAAGAGATCTCATCCCTTAAAAAATAGTTCTAATGATATTGGCTTTACTGCTACGTTGTTCCCATACCAGTACAGCAGAATCACGTACAGTAAGCTTTCCTTCTCTTTAATGAAGGCACAATAAAATCATCCCAAGAAAAAGAAAATTCTTCCTAAAATCACGACAGAGTAAAAGAATATATATGAAGAAAAAAAAGATATCTCGCATCCCTCATAATTGAAATAAGAAATCTGAAAATCACGTACGATAATGAAAAGAGATCTCACGTCCCTCATAAATGAAAAAAGAAATCTCATAATCACGTACAATTAAAGAAAGATATATCATCCGTGAAATCAGAATAGTCACATACGGTAAAAGAATATCTCTCATCGCTTGGAAAAATAGATGTGGTACTAAGAGGTTCAGTAACTACATCCGTCCGATTAATACTGGGGGAAATATACAGCGTTGGATCACGATGATCTGTTCCACTTGGATTTTTCCATCATGCATGCTCTCACGTATTCCCTTAGATGTTGCCATCATGCACACGCCTCCTCCTTCACCTATCACGTACGCATCCCTTCCTCACGTCAATGCAGCCGCCTTCATCATCTTTTCCTGCGTGTCCTATCCATCACTTTCATCTTGATTCTGTTGCCACCGTTTGCTCACCTCCCCATATCCCCGTAACCATTGCTTCTTAACAGTAGATTTCAGCACAACTCCACGTTTCAATCTGAGCGCCATCTGTTTCAATCTCCGTTTTTCTGTCGTGAAGATAGAAAACCAAGTGGGTTCACAATTTCTATCATGTATTGTTGGCGTCGTCGCAGCCGACGTATTCGCGGCAGCCCACAACACCTATAGCCCTGTCGTGTACAAGGCGCAAGGTTCAGATCGGCATACATCAACTTTCACGGCAGCATCGAACACGTACATGTATACATGCATGGATGCATATGTTGCATGAGAATGATCGCTCAATTTTCACAACTTAGGAGGTATGTACGAGTATGTACAGATTGTTTGTTTCAGTGGTAGCTCCCATAGATTTCTGATAGTTCCTCCTCCCTGCTTCTCGGATTAGTATTTCCGTATTCTTTTTCCGTCTAGAACAAAGTGGAACCAGTTCTTAGTTTTCTACAATAATTACATGAATTGGTGGGTTCTTCAAGGAAGGTGTCGGCTGGGGCAGTACCACCCTAAGGATTACAGCAGGTGCAACATGTCTAATCTTTGTAAGCATGAGAATGCATACATTTGTTTTTGACAGTGAGAAAGCATTCGTTGTTTACATTTTAGTTTATTCATTATTTTCACGGAATGCATTAATTATCCTTCCTTAATGAATTTCATTTGAAGTAACAAACTCTCCTTCACATTGTCTATTAGATAACAGTAAGTTAATAAATCCCGGTAAATTGAATTTAAGAAGTCATAAAATTATATATTAACTTCGCCAAATGCGTAAAAGAGCACTAGACAAATGATATCTTAAAATACTTACCATATTTCATATAGGCCACCCCTCTAAAAATCCATATCTTTTGAGAAGACTTCAGCAAAAAAAAAGGGGATACTTATAAGAAACATCATCATCTAGAAGCCTATTTGACACAAAATAAAGGTTGTGTAAATGGAAACATGTAGATCTTAAGTACTTCAAATAGCGAGCTTTGTTTTCGCATTTGCAGTTTCAGTAAAACCTGCCTCCCTTACCTAGAAATATTGTAAATATATTGAACCAGGTCTTGAGAAACCATGGGTTTTTTATATGATATTTCAAGTAGTTCAGAAAATATTAAATATTAGGAGCCATTAGATAATAAGAATTACATATGTACCATTATATTTACTTAATTAAACTACTATTTGCACCTGAAGCTTTTAAATAAGATTAGCTTAAAGAATGTTATGGCATAGGCGAGGACACATGAAATAAAGTCATATAATCATGAAACCATTAAACACATTTCTTATTTATTCAGTATACTTTTTTTGCACAAAACAAGTTGTGTTGAGCGGTTTCATGAAGTCACCCTCAAAAGTTGCTAGCCCGTGCAGCTGCACGGGTTGATGACTAGTCAAATTAATTGGAAATAATCCTAACTAATCTGTAGTCATAACTACACGGATTACATGCCGAAATATACATTAACATCACCTGTGGCAAAGCTAAATTTTGCATCTCACATCACTATTTGGCCTACATTATGGATGAAATTAAAATATAGAGCACCGGCAAAAAAAATTAATATAGAGGCCACTCATATAGAAGGTGGTTTAAACAAAGCTTGAATGGCACAAAGTGCTGACAAGATTGTCCCAATTCTCGCGTTGATGGTAGAGTTCCCTGAAAGTTCAGATCATGTACTTGTTTATTTCCCTATGTCTCTTATTCCTACATATCATTGGCATATATTGAGGGTTTACCATCTACATTGACATGATTAAATGCAGATTAAGATATGTTTTACTAATGTCTAAAACATGGATAAGTAAGATGACGGAGTGTATTTCTTGCTCAAATGGAAATGGGGGTAGTGGATATACTCCCTCCGTCCGGTAAAAGTGTACATTTGGCTTTAAAATTTGTTCACAAAAGTGAAGGAAATATGCCCTAGAGGCAATAATAAAGTTATTATTTATTTCCTTATATCATGATAAATGTTTATTATTCATGCTAGAATTGTATTAATCGGAAACATAATACATGTGTGAATACATAGACAAAACATAGTGTCACTAGTATGCCTCTACTTGACTAGCTCGTTTATCAAAGATGGTTATATTTCCTAACCATGGACAAAAGAGTTGTCATTTGATTAACGGGATCACATCATTAGGAGAATGATGTGATTGACTTGACCCATTCCGTTAGCTTAGCATTTGATCGTTTAGTATGTTGCTATTGCTTTCTTCATGACTTATACATGTTCCTGTAACTATGAGATTATGCAACTCCCGTTTACCGGAGGAACACTTTGGGTGCTACCAAACGTCACAACGTAACTGGGTGATTATAAAGGAGTACTACAGGTGTCTCCAAAAGTACATGTTGGGTTGGCGTATTTCGAGATTAGGTTTTGTCACTCCGATTGTCGGAGAGGTATCTCTGGGCCCTCTCGGTAATGCACATCACATAAGCCTTGCAAGCATTGCAACTAATAAGTTAGTTGTGAGATGATGTATTACGGAACGAGTAAAGAGACTTGCCGGTAACGAGATTGAACTAGGTATTGGATACCGACGATCAAATATCGGACAAGTAACATACCGATGACAAAGGGAACAACGTATATCGTTATGCGGTTTGACCGATAAAGATCTTCGTAGAATATGTAGGAACCAATATGGGCATCCAGGTTCCGCTATTGGTTATTGACCGAGAATAGTTCTAGGTCATGTCTACATAGTTCTCGAACCCGTAGGGTCCGCACGCTTAACGTTACGATGACAGTTTTATTATGAGTTTATAAGTTTTGATGTACCGAAGTTTGTTCGGAGTCCCGGATGTGATCACGGACACGACGAGGAGTCTCGAAATGGTCGAGACATAAAGATTGATATATTGGAAGCCTATATTTGGATATCGGAATGGTTCCGGGTGAAATCGGTATTTTACCGGAACACCGGGGGGTTACCGGAACCCTCCCAGGGGATAATGGGCCTTAGTGGGCCATGAGGGAGAAGAGGAGGGCCGGGCAGGGCAGGCCGCGTGCCCCCCTTTCCTCTTTCCCCTCCCCCCTTTCCTTCTCCAACAAGGCAAGAGGGGGGAGTCCTACTCCCGGTGGGAGTAGGACTCCTCCAGGCGCACCCCTTGGGGGCCGGCCGCACCTTCCCCTCCCTCCTTTATATACGGGGGCAGGGGGGCACCCCATAACACACAAGTTGATCTACGGATCGTTCCTTAGCCGTGTTCGGTGCCCCCCTCCACCATATTCCACCTCGGTCATATCGTCGCGGAGTTTAGGCGAAGCCCTGCGCCGGTAGAGCATCATCATCGTCACCACGCTGTCGTGCTGACGGAACTCATCCCCGACACTTTGCTGGATCGGAGTCCGGGGATCGTCATCGAGCTGAACGTGTGCTGAACTCGGAGGTGCCGTATGTTCGGTACTTGGATCGGTCGGATCGTGAAGACGTACGACTACATCAACCGCGTTGTCATAACGCTTCCGCTTACGGTCTACGAGGGTACGTGGACAATACTCTCCCCTCTCGTTGCTATGCCATCACCATGATCTTGCGTGTGCGTAGGAATTTTTTTGAAATTACAACGTTCCCCAACAAAAAGAGTATACATCTATCTTCCCAATACATTGAAGTAGAAAACAATGCTTCTCTCTCATCACACGGTAATCAAGAGCAATAGCATTATACACATGATCTTCTTAATTTTTACATGCCCTTAGGTCACTGGGGTTAGGATAATTATAGAGGAGAGAGATAGTGGCTTGCACATTTTCAATGCATTTTTTACTCCACTCCATAATTTGTCCTAAAAAATTTATATGTACACTGTTCACCGGACGGAGGGATTATATATATATAGGAGACAGCAAAAGCACTGATTAGGTAAGGTGATTGGGGTTACCAAACTGTAAAATATGTGTAAATGCGAGCACACAGTCTAGTGTTTTCTTATCATCATAGAGCTTGTAGTGGCCAGTTTTATATATAGGAAGAGATGGTGGAAGAAGGTACATAAGGTCGGACGAAACACTATGACTGACAAGGAAAAATAAATATTGTTCTTTTTAAATTATTTTTTAAAGTAATAGAGAATGGATGACTTAGAACACGTAGGTTTGGTTGCCTTCCACAAGGCTCATTTTGTGACATTTGAACGCTTCCTGTCTTGCTGTCTATAAGAAAAAGAATAAACCTACTGGGAAATCATACAAGATACTTATTTCAAAGTCATTCTGGGCCTGCTGATGTGAATGTACATGCACGTTTGTCGACAATTTGTCTCGCTTCGGTCCACGATCATCCTGTGTCCTGCATTGTGTTGCCTGCTGGGCAAGCGAACACAGACACAACGGATGAGCAGATTAAGCACATGTTCTAGCCTAGCTGCCCTGTGTCATGTACCATTTGTTCGGGATGAAGACGTTCAGTGTCGTCAAGTCCATTATTGCTACCGATTGTCACTGTAAACCGAGGCGATTGCTCACCAGGTCATAAATAAAGATGGAGAATACCATGTGGAAGTTCAAATAGACCTTAGATGTTAGGGCTGCGGTTTGTAAGAGATCTTATATTGTATATATGTAGCTAGTAGCATCGGATAGATATACAGAAACTTGTTGTTTGACCAATCTCACGGAGAAAGAGAGATCGATCACTTCTCTCTGTATATGTTCATCAGGATGATCTTGTGTACTTAATGGTTCATTCATTTGCTTACTAGCTAGCCTGACGAGTTCTCTCTATACGTGTGGTAGCTAACGTCTACCAAGCACGGAGATAACCCCCCTTAAAAAAACAAAACCCCCAGCTCCTGAGCTGCTGACGCGTGGATGCCATTTGGTCCCGGTTGGTGTTACCAGCCGGAACTAAAGGCCCTTTTGTCTGGGCTCGCCACAGCGGCCACGTGGATGCCATTTGGTCCCGGTTCGTTATAAGACTTTTGAGCCTGAATGTGATGCTAGTGGAATTGGATTAGGAGGTGTGTTATTACAAGATGGCAAACTTGTTGCATACTTTTCTGAAAAATTGAGTGGGCCTAGTCTGAATTATTCTACTTATGATAAAGAATTATATGCTCTTGTTCGGACTTTAGAAACATGGCAACATTATTTATGGCCCAAAGAATTTGTTATACATTCTGATCATGAATATTTGAAACATATTAGAAGTCAAGCTAAACTGAATGGTAGACATGCTAAATGGGTTGAATTCACTGAGACTTTCTCTTATGTCATAAAACACAAGAAGGGTAAAGAAAATGTTATTGTTGATGCATTGTCTCATCGCTATACTATGATTTCACAACTTGACTTCAAAATATTTGGTTTGGAGACCATCAAAGATTAATATGTGCATGATGCTGATTTTAAAGGTGTAATGCAGAATTGTAAAGAAGGAAGAATGTGGAACAAGTTCGCCGTTAATGATGGATTTGTGTTCCGTGCTAACAAGCTATGCATTTCAGCTAGCTCCATTCGTCTTTTGTTATTGCAGGAGACGCATGGAGAAGGATTAATGGGACACTTTGGCATGAAGAAGACGGATGACGTACTTGCTACACATTTCTTTTGGCCAAAGATGAGACGGGATGTTGAGCGTTTTATTGCTCGCTGCACTACATGTCAAAAAGCTAGGTCACGACTAAATCCTCATGGTTATATATATATGCCTTTGCTTGTACCTAGTGTTCCTTGGGAGGATATATCTATGGACTTTGTTTTAGGTTTACCTCGAACAAAGAAGGGGAGGGATAGCATATTTGTTGTCGTGGATAGATTCTCGAAAATGGCACACTTTATACCATGTCATAAAAGCGATGATGCTACTAATGTTGCTGATTTGTTCTTTCACGAAATTATCTGCTTGCATGGTGTGCCAAATACTATTGTTTCAGATCGTGATACTAAATTTCTTAGCCACTTTTGGAGATGTTTGTGGGCTAAGTTGGGGACTAAACTGCTTTTTAGCACTACTTGTCACCCCCAAACTGATGGACAAACTGAAGTAGTAAATATAACATTGTCTACTATGCTTAGGGCAGTTTTGAAGAATAATAGAAAATGTTGGAAGAATGCTTGCCTCATATTGAATTTGCTTATGATCGTTCATTGCATTCTACTACTAAGATGTGCCCTTTTGAAATTGTCTATGGTTTCCTACCTCGTGCACCTATTGATTTGTTGCCTCTTCCATCTTCTAAGAAGATTAATTTTGATGCTAAACAACGTGCTGAATTGATTTTGAAAATGCATGAGTTAACTAAGGAAAACATTGAGCGTATGAATGCTAAATATAAACTTGCTAGATATAAGGGTAGAAAACATGTTGTCTTTGCACCTGGAGATCTTATTTGGTTACTGTTGGGGATGTAACTACTGAGTGTAAACCGCCCAGGAGGGGCCGGTTCACCTTCAGCTATATTGAAGCCCACGAAGACTCAGAAGATGGCGCTTTACTATGAAACTTAGAGGCCCGGAGCCCAAAGGCGGATTAGGGCCCATAATGGTAAAACCGACATAGTCATATAACTTGTGTTGTAAGAAAAGGGAAAGAGAGACCGAGCCGAACACTTGTACGAGTCGGCCTCGGTACTCTGTAGACCAGCCGGACGTCAACCCATGTATATAAGGGGACGACCCGGCGGCGGTTTAGGGACATACAACGACAACTCGAGGCCCAGGCGAAGCTGTTTGCTCCCTAGTCATCGAGACCACATCAATCCCATCACAAACTAGACGTAGGCTTTTACCTTCATCGAAGGTGCCGAACTAGTATAACTCTCGTATCTTTGCGTTCGCTTTAACCCCTCTAAGTTAACCCGTAGCGATGGCTCCACGACTAAGTCCTTTCATGAGGACATCTGCCGTGACAAAACCACGACAGTTGGCGCCCACCGTGGGGCTATCGCACGATGGTTTGATGATCTTGGAGGGCAAGCTCGAAGGACTCGAAGGCTACGTTGTGGGCCGGATGACCAAGAGTCGCCGCGGCAAGCTCTACATCGACGATGCAGGCTAGGGCCCCGAGGCCGGCTCGATTGAGTACAGGTACCGGGTCCCCTTTGGTGGCATACACGTTTTCATCGGCAAGATCGGTGAGCCAGGGCCTGAGCCGGACATCTGCACCGACCTCGTCGAGACGGCTCAGCGTGCGAAACCTGCCCAGGGTAAATCGGCCGTCAAGCATGCTTTCGTGGGAGTCATCCACGGAGGAAATTATGAGGACGGATCAGAATCTGGCGAAACCGTCGTCTACTCTGATGACGAGTCGTCGACCGGAGAAACTGAGTCTCTGTATCAGCTGCAAGATGGCCAAATTGGGGGCTGTTCCGATGGTGACAGTATTCCGGACCCCTTTGATCTGCCCAACCGGGTTGGAATATTCATGGACGGTACACAAGCGATGCTTCACTCTTCGACCGCTGCGACAATGGTCGCCGGTTCAACAGCGGCGATGGCAGCCGGGGCAGGAGGCCATGTGCGCCCGCCGGCTCAAGTTTTATCAGAACTATTCGATGCGTTGGCTGTGCTCATGGCAGAGGTTAACCCGGCGGACCAGGACATTCATAATGCGGAGATTGCAAAGGTGAAGGAACAAATCACTCAGGCTAAAGCGGATCTGGCAGCGGCAGACGCCAGGATGGCGGCAGAGCGGGCCGCTTTGGATGCGCAAGCTTATAGCCTCATGCTGGATCAGAACGCGTCGCATGAAGTCATGAAGAGGAAATACAGATCCCGTTTGCCTTCAGTTTTCGAGGGAAGAGATCTCTTCAACACCCCAGGAGCAGGGACCAGTAATCCGCCGGTGGTAAACCGGGCGGAAGCACCTGGGACGGGCGCGCCGGTTCAGCCCCGCGTAATAGATCTACCTCGCCATCATACCGGCACGCCTCAGGCTGTGCAAACACCTCCAGGTCACTACTCCAACCCGATGGATAACCTTGTTGCAGCTGCGGCACGGTTGGAGGCGATTCCAATTGAAGGCGATTCACCACAGGCGGTAGAGACACGCCGGGTCAAGGAACTCCTTAGGACAGCTCTGGTCCAACAGGAAGCGTATACGTACAGCCGCGATCGGATCCACTCTACCCCCCGCCCAAGCCGGGGCTATAGCAGGCGTGTGGATGAACCGGCCGTATCAAGTAATGCACGGCGCGGTGCGCCCCGTGGCAACAACCCGGCGGGTGGTTTCGACAATGCTCAGGAGGTGGTGGACCGGGCCCGGGCACGTAGGGAGGCCGAGTTAGCGGCCTGACATCGGGATTATCAGCTTCGCCGGTTCGCCTGACCATCTTTGAGCCTGGAGTTACCTCTAGCTCTTTGGGGTGCCTTGCCTCGTCCCCTCTTTACGCAATGTACGCTTGCCCAAGGATTTCAAGGGGCCGCGCAAGGTGCCAAATTACACCGCCGATCTGGCTCCAGAAGCATGGATAGAGAGTTATGAGATGGCCATGGAGATGCTGGATGTGGATGAAGCCGCGTGTGCGAAGTACTTCACCATGATGCTCGAGGGCACGGCCCGTACTTGGTTGAAAAGCTTGCCACCCAATTCCATCAGTTCATGGGCCCGATTGCGGACCGGTTCATTCAGAATTTCAAAGATACCGTAAGCAGCCCATGTCTGTGGTGGACTTGGCGGCTTGTGTCCAGGGTCGGGGAATCAACAACCCATTGGGTACGCCGTGTCTCGGAAGTCTTACATTCTTCAGACCGGATCAACGCTGATTCTGCGATCTTGACCCTAGAGGGCAACTGCCGGTTTAAACCTTTAAAGTTGAAGCTGGGACGCATGAAGCGATTTTGCAATGACATGGGCACTCTCATGGGCGTTTTAGTGAAGTATGTTGATTCTGATAGTACCAAGGATCCCGAGTCGGATGATGATGATGAGACAGGGAAGGGAAAGAAGAATAGCAACTCCAAAAGCCAGCAGCATCACCCGGCAGGTAATGATGGAAATAAGCGTAAAGCGAACGGCAACATGGACTTCATAGCCAACACTAACGCGCAGGACAAGGGCCAGCGGCGCAAGGGTAAACAGCCGAATCGAGGTGGAGCGCCTAATCCCAATCCGGACCGCTTGAACTATCTGTTGAATCAACCCTGTCCGAAGCATGGGACGAAGGAGGCGCCAGCAAATCACCTCTGGAAGGATTGTTACATTATGCAGGAGTTCAAAAGTTCTAATGCTTTCCGGTATGATCAAGGTTCCGGCGGCAGTTCAGGGTCCGGCCCGGGTTACGGTGGAGGAAATTCCGGTCCAGGGTTTAATGGTAATCTGGGCGGACATAACAATCAGAACAATCAGAATAACCAGGGTGGTTACAATCAGCAGCAGCAGTAGTCGGGTTATCAGAGCAACCCAAAGCAGTTGAATAGTGGGCAGTACCACGTCTTCACCACCAGCTTAGACAAGCGAGACCGGAAGCTTCAGAAGCGGGCAGTCAACGTTGTCGAACCGGCCGTGCCTCATTACCTACGCTGGTCAGAGCAGCCCATTGTGTGGAGTAGAGAGGATCATCCTCCCCGGGTTGACAATCCGGGTCAGCTAGCCCTGGTGGTGGCACCTTAGGTGGGAGGTTATAAGTTCACCAAGGTTCTTATGGACGGAAGGAGCAGCATCAACATCCTGTACTATGAGACCTTCCGTCGTATGGGGTTAACAGATAAACATCTCAAACCGTCCAATACAGTGTTTCATGGTGTGGTGCCTGGCAAGTCAGCATATCCGGTTGGTAAAATAGCTCTGGAGGTGGCCTTCGGGGATGAACATGACTCCAGATCAGAAACATTGACGTTTGAAGTGGTGAAAATTCAAAGTCCTTATCACGCCCTGTTTGGGCGGCCTGCTTATGCCAAGTTCATGGCACGACCTTGTTATATCTATTTGCAGCTCAAGATGCCGGGTCACAAGGGGACAATAACGGTTCATGGGAGCCGCAAGATCGCTTTTGTCACAGCCCTAGAGCTTGCTTGTAACTAGTGGCATTGCATCCATGCATCATGTTTAAATTTCTAAGAAACTTGAAATGGGGATTGCCTAAACCCTAGCATTAAAGCAATTCAAATAGGTTCAACCAAAATATTTTCAATGACCTCAAAATATCCTTTTAAAATGTCCATGATTTATGGAAAAAGGTGAAAGCCTCTACCAGAGATAATGCATATTTTTCCAGGACATTTTGGGCATTGAATTAAATCATTATGGTATTTGAGTTGGAGTTTAAAAGTTACCATTAAATATTGGTTGCTCCAAATATTCTGAAATTTATTGTGTGGTTTGAAAATAATTCAAATATTCCTCACAAAAATTTACAGAATTAACCAAAGTGTTTTGGTTGGGTTTTTAATTGCAAACTTAAAGCAGATAATAGAAAAACTAAAACAAATAAAGAGAGAGAGAGAGAGGAAAGTACCTGGCCACTTACCTGGCGCCCCATCCTGCCCACCTCTGTAGCAGCCCGGCTGGGCAAAGCCAGCCTAGCCCACCTACCCGCCGCTCATCGTCTTCCTCTGCCAGTAGGCAGAGGCGAGGCGTGGCGTGCGCCCGAGAGCCGGCCACCTCCTGCCTACCTGCTCGCCGCTGGAGGCACCCGAGGGTGCCACGCACACCCCCCGACCCCTTCACCTCTCCTCTCTCCCCCTGGACCCCATTCTCTCCTCTGCTCCCTCTCTCTCGCCCGGACCGAGCGCCACCGTCGCTGCCCTCGCCGTCCACCGCGGCCACAGCCACCTCCTTGCCCCTCCCCCGTGTCCGGAAGGTCCGGCGTGACTCCATCTCCCTCCTCGCCGAGCCACGCAAGCCAAGGATCGCCACACCGTCGTCTTCGAGCTCGCCATTGCCGCATCTACTCGCCGGCCGTCGCCGCCATTCGCGCGCTGGAGGTCGTCCCCAAGCCCACTGAGCTACCCTGCTGCCTCCCTGTGAGCTCGCCGTCGTTTCCCCTCACCTCTCTCTCTCGCGCGCGGCTGTAGCCGCCGCCCCGCGAGCACCCGAATCCGCCGTCCGCCATTGCCGACGAGCTCGACGCTCCCGAGCCCCTCTGCCCGAACCCGTGGCACCAGCGTGTTTCTGGTGGCCCGCGGATGCCACCTAGCCCATCGGCTTCTCCTCTAGTGCACAGCAGCCTCGTTCCCGAGCGCAGCCGAACTCCGGCCGCCGCCGTGAGCTCGATTCCGGCGAGCTCGGCTGACCTCAGCCCCTCTTGTTTGCGTAGATGGATGCGGCCAAGCACCCGCAACGCGTAGATGCCCTCCGCCTTGCGAATGGTCGCCGGAATAGAAACTCCGACGAGCCACCGCCGTCCTTTAAAGTCGCCGGCGACTTGATCCGGCGACGCCGACATGGCGTGATTAGATTAGGTCTAATCCACCCACTAATTACCACCGCAGCCACTGACACCTGGGCCCCGCTGACATACTAACCCTGGATTATCTCCTGTTTAGATTAAACTAACCCTACGGGCCCCACAGGTCAGTTTGACCTGGCCACGTCACACGTTGACTGGCCCCACGCGTCAGAATTGACCCAGCTGTCGTGGCCGTTGACTGGGCCCACATGTCAGCGGCACTAACCAACCCTTGTCACTGACCAGTGGACCCCACTGGTCAGGTTTGACCTGCAGCAGCGCCTGTTGACCTGCTGAGGTCAGCATGACCTAATGCTGACACAATATTCCTTTTCTGGATTTATTATAATTCAGGAAATTTCAGAAAATACCCCAAACTTCTAAAATTCATAGAAATTCAACCGTAACTCCAATGGAAATAAGTTATATATGAAAAATGATCAGAAAAATATGAAGAATCTGTTTATGGCACTTTCATGCATGATTGAACAAGTTAAACTCACTGAATAGGATGAATCATGTTTAGGGTAATTTATGAAATAACATTTGGAGTTGGACTTTGTTCTTGTTTGAGTTCCACTTCAATTAACTTGGCTAGATATTGCATTAGGTGAATTCAGTACTTTAATATGACATATCATCCATATGAATGTGCATTGCATTGATTGTGTCCTTCTGTGCTTGCCGGTGTTTGCCCCCTCTCAGTAGACGATGTACCGACGATGAATTCGATGACACCGATGAAGAACTATATTATCTTTAGAAGTGCCAGGCAAGCAAAACCCCCTTGTTCATTCTGATATAATCCCACTCTCTCGCTCCTGCTCTATTTTACTGCATTAGGACAACAACGACTCATGCGTTACTTGCTGCGGTAGAGGAACCCCTTTATCCTCTGCATGACCTGTCATTCCACAGTAATTAGATGAAACCCACTAGCATGAGTAGGAGTTGCTTGAGCCATGTTGTGTCTACTCATTCATGCTTGTTTGTCATGCCTGCTACTGCTTAGAGTTGAGTCGGGTCTCGATTCATCGGGAATGAATTGGAATTGTTATGAACATGTCCCTCGTGTGTGAGCTAAGTGTGTGAACACGATTTGGTAAAGGTAGCGGTGAGAGGCCATGTAGGAGTACATGGTGGGTTGTCTCATTGAAACCGTCCTCGAGAACTGAGTTACGTGTTTGTGATCCATGAAACAGTTACTACCACACATTGGGATCCTTAAATGACTCTCTCGGCTTCTTAACCACCCTTGTCCTCTGTCCTGGGAGTTGCAACTAGTTTCGTGTTTGTAGGATATGTGTTGGAGGCCGTGCGTGGCGCTGACCCTAGGGGTGGGCTATGATGCGGTAGATACACCGTGGCCCGGTGTACCGAATGCCCGTTTGGTATCTCGGGAACCCTGCACACATCGTTCGGGGCTGTATGGGAAACCTCGGCCGGACTCCCTGCGGATGGAACCTGAATAGGCGATAAACCTGGACTAGGGACTTGAGTGTTTAGGTAGGTCGTGGCCGACACCCTCGCTGGGCTTCCGCTTGAAGGTTGCCGAGTACATGTTGTGTAAACGGCGGTAAGTGGTGAGAGCGCGTGTGAAGAAGTACACCCCTGCAGGGTTAATATGATCTATTCGAATAGCCGTGTCCACGGAGAAGGACTTCTGGGTTGCCTATATCAGTTCATAGACAAGTGAAAGTGGATACTCTAAAATGCGCAAGATAAGTGTGAGTGCTATGGATGGCGTTCTCGTAGGGAGACGGGAGTGGGTCCATAGTGGTGTATTGATATGGTGAATATGTGGACTCGTGTGCGCCACCTCGAAAGAGTTACTTGCAATCGTAGTTCAGGATAGCCACCGAGTCAAAGCTGGCTTGCTGCAGTCAAACTCCACCACCCCCTTTGTTGATAATGATGCATATGTAGTTAGTTCTGATGTAAGTCTTGCTGAGTACGTTTGTACTCACGTTTGCTTATTTTATGTTTTGCAGAGAGACGTCAGTCTCGCTAGTAGTTCCGCGTGGCCTTCGACGTTTAGCTTGTTACCTCAGCTACGATCTTGTGTCCTCGGCAGATCGGGTAGATAGTCGAGCTTCTCAGCCTTTTTCATTTGTAGATGTCGTACTCAGACATGTTTAGCTTCCGCTTGTGCTTTGACTTGTATGCTCGAGTGTTGGGTCATGAGACCCATGTTTGTAATATCTCGCTCCTCGGAGCCTAATGAATAAATATTTGAGTCGAGAGTTATGTTGTGATGCCATGTTGTATCTACACATATTGAGCATATTGTGTGTATGTTGAAATGCTTGGTATGTGTGGGATCCGACAAACTAGGTGTTTATCCTTGGTAGCCTCTCATATGGGGAAATGTAGTCTCGTGCTTCTAGCGATAGTAGTCCGCCACAGCCCGGTTCACCGAGTCCTGCTAGCCCAGCACTACTGCTTGGACACTTGACTGGCCGGCATGTGTTTCACTTCGTTCCTATGTCTGTCCCTTCGGGGAAATGTCACACGGTGATATTCGGAGTCCTGCCTAGCCTGCTACAGCCCGGGATACCGGAGTCCTCTTAGCCCAGTGCTACAGCTCGAATTCATACGTTGATGACCGACATGCTCGATGTGATTCATGTATGCCTGTCCCCATAGGTTAGCGCCGCTTTGGGTTCACGACTAGCCATGTTGGCCCGGGTTCTCTGTCATATGGATGCTAGCGACACTATCATATACGTGAGCCAAAAGACGCAAACGGTCCCGGGCCATGGTAAGGCGACACCCGTGGGGATACCGTGCGTGAGGCTGCAAAGTGATATGAGGTGTTACCGCTAGATCGATGTGACTTGGAATCGGGTCTGACAGCGTTGGTATCGAGCTTTGACTGCTCAGAGGATTACCAAGCCAAACTGGTGAAGTTGTGTCTAGAAATGCTTTAGTTATGTAAGGGAATTGATTGTGGAAGGAGCGTAAGGCTCTTTTTACTCCTTATACCTCATGGCCTTCGATCCGAGTCATCCTCTTCTCTTCTACGGGTTTAAGAACTAGGCTTCTCATCTATCTATCAGGATGACGTGTTACTAATCCATAGACCTTTAAGATTGTTGGATTTAAGCCCCGTTCAGTTCCTACTATTACGTATGATAATTGTAGATCTCGGAACCTTGATATTGTGATGTTGAGTGGTTATGCGACCATTTTTGCAGGATGTCTCAAATCATTTTGAGCATTTACAGCCGTTATGCTGTCCGAGTCATCCAGGTTTCTAAAACAATATGAAGCATTTGCAAAATTCCTTCCTCTCATTTTGATGTCCCTTTGGTCGAATAAGCACACTAACCGGCGTTGAGGTAATTTATTGCCTTGACATATATGTTGGAACTATTATTATGACCCTAGGTGTTTAGGAAGTCACCTAGAAATTTAGCAATGCTTTTGTATCCCAGTGTGATGATTCCGCCATTATTCTTGAAAGCATCCGTGATGCCATTTAGTAGTAGGTATTCTACTCTGGGGTTTCGAACCGAGATTCATCCTACTTCATGTTGTTAGTATTTGCTAGTGCCTTTAGGATATTAGTAACCTTTGCATTAGTCCTCGAGGTCCGTGGTATTTCCTTCTTCCAAATACCATGAACTGCTTATGGCAAGAAGTTCTTTTGAACCAAAAGATCACAACAGAGTGCTCTTGAGGAGTACTCCATTCATATTGTGACTCTGCTAATTCTACCTTTCCGCATGGGTTATCCGGAAGAAATGTTGAACTTTGCTTGACATACTAATCCATGCCTCCACAACTCGAAAAGTTATATGTTCCTTTGAGTTGTTCTCTTAGATGTCTTCGACCTTCATCTATCAATTGATAGCCAGGAGTAATTGTGCATTCGTGTTCATCGATGCCTATTATTCTTGTGGTCCGTCGAGCCATTCTATTCTGGAATGACTAGGAGAAACAAACTCCAGAGCCTCATCCATATCTAGGACTGGGTCAAAGCAGTTGTATTCCGCAGATCAAAATGCCAACCCAGCTTTTGAGTCTGTTCCACCTGGAGTGTTACCATCTTTATGTCAAGAATGTCATGAGAATTGCACTTTCTCTTATGAATTCTTGATGCAGTGATACTTCTCGCCATCATTGTTCATTCCTCGGTTCCGTGTTGTCGCAACCGGAATGCCGACTAGTGAATCATGATGTGTGAAATCTATACTCCTAGTAACTCCGTTGCTTGGTAGTTAATGGACAATATCCTCATTCTTAGCGTGTTGATTATTAAATCAACATCCTAAGATTGATCATGCTACCTAGTCCTTATTTCTGGTGCACACTTCGATTGATGAGTTAGGATCTTGTCAAGTCCTCACTCATTTGATCATATCGTCTTGCCCTGAAAAGCAAGATTGCTCTCGAGCTTAGTAACATACCGGTGGTTCGTGACTTTCCAAATATCTTCTTGGAAGTGTTACCGGGTTGTTTCCTGACTGTTATGTTGAGCTCGTGATCAAGTTGGTT
The DNA here is from genome assembly GCA_021605205.1 of Aegilops longissima. NCBI lineage: Eukaryota > Viridiplantae > Streptophyta > Magnoliopsida > Poales > Poaceae > Aegilops > Aegilops longissima. The sequence goes on from CM038678.1 coordinate 27,914,507, forward strand.
TCTTGTGAACCACCCTTTCTCCAAGAATCTGTGTTGGATATCCCTAAGCTAGTTGGTTAAGCTAGACAACAACTTGGAGAGTTGGAAGATAAAAGCTTGCCTAACTTAGTTCGTTCCGAAGGGATATTCTTGTGTACTGTGTGTTGAAGAAAGATGATATCATCATCGATTGGTCCCTGTGATCAGTTGCTGGACCTATTGTCTTATCAATCCTTTGATTTGAGTGTGGGCTATCGTCAAATCAAATCAGTACCAACGATGCTCGTGATGTTTTCTTACTCGTGGTTGATCCTCGAGCATACACCATTACATCTTTGGTCGACCAATGCTATCACCATGTTCACATGATGGTGGAAGTCCGATGATATGGAAATTCGATGAGTTGCTGTTGAGCCCATCAAGAGCATTTTGTCTCCCCATGATTCATGTTGAACATCAACCTAGTGTTGGAAACTTTGTAAGCAATGCCTTCGTGTTCCGCTCATGAAGCTTATGCTTGGATGGAAGAAGTGACTTCCTCTAATTCACGTGCATTAGGTGCAAGTTGCCGCCATGAATTTGAGAAAGGTTTGTTTTGTTTCCTTTGGAATCATCCCAAATCAGTCATGCATATGTGCGAAGTATTACGTGGTCCGGAGACTTGCAACCTTCATTCTATATGTATTCCTAGCACACCAAGCCACCGATTGATTTGTTCAAGGAGAAGGAGTTCCTTCATAACAACTAGTCATGACTTATGTTAGGACTTCGTTATCCTCGATGATGGTTCCCAACCTGAACTCGGTAGTATTTTTATTATAAGACTACTACGTGGTCAGTTTTGTCTTGGACAATGTGTTCACATGTGTGTAGCAGAACCAGCTCATGTTTTGGAGCTTGCTATCGTAGTTCATATCCCGAGAATCTCGCAACGCCATCTAAATCGATTTGTGTTGCAACTTTTCTTTCGGACATGTGAGTCTGAAGTATCCTATTACCAATCGGATCTGAATCTCAGGCAGATATGATGGTTGGAACATTCCAACAGTTGCATTTTGTTCCCAGCTTACACCGCCATTGTGCCAATCCCCCATGGGCTGCCCTTCCCGGTAGTTGCTATCCAATATCATCTTCAAAAGTGGACTTACCATGGGTCCCATCCATCTTCGATGATAAGCAAAAATCATCCATTGTGTTGTCTTCAACAAGGTAGTCCACATCATCCATTCTAGTCCGAGTATGTCATTCTTTCGAACTCCTTCAAATGATCGATTGTGATTGCCTTAGGTTGGTATAAAGAGTTCCAACGATCTATGGATTAAAAGTAATTCTTTTTGCCACTTAAGGGAATAGTTCTTGCGTCACTTCTCCCAAGGTGCCCGTTACGGAATCCTGGCAATTATTCCTCGCCACCTTGATACCATCCACCATCCTTCTAAGCGTGGAATTGTTGCCCACCAATCAAACCCCGTCGTTTGTTCTTCCATCCCCCTCGAAGTGTTCCGTGTCGCAGCTCGAGAGATGTTCCAATGTCTCGCTTGATGAGTGATCCTAAGTTGGTCGATCTTTAAGAAGATCGATTCCTGCAGAGTTCCTCTTTGTCGTTGTCGTGTTGGATGAAGTTTCCGAAAGCAAAGACGTCAAGATCAATATGAAGAAGTGAATCAACATCCTCGAGAAGGGCAATTGGATCATGAAGATTGTGATAGTTGTGACTTCCCCTTTCCTCTTACCTCACGTCTTGAATCTCGGGACGAGATTCTTGTTTAGTGGGGGTGAGTTGTCACAGCCCTAGAGCTTGCTTGTAACTAGTGGCATTGCATCCATGCATCATGTTTAAATTTCTAAGAAACTTGAAATGGGGATTGCCTAAACCCTAGCATTAAAGCAATTCAAATAGGTTCAACCAAAATATTTTCAATGACCTCAAAATATCCTTTTAAAATGTCCATGATTTATGGAAAAAGGTGAAAGCCTCTACCAGAGATAATGCATATTTTTCCAGGACATTTTGGGCATTGAATTAAATCATTATGGTATTTGAGTTGGAGTTTAAAAGTTACCATTAAATATTGGTTGCTCCAAATATTCTGAAATTTATTGTGTGGTTTGAAAATAATTCAAATATTCCTCACAAAAATTTAAAGAATTAACCAAAGTGTTTTGCTTGGGTTTTTAATTGCAAACTTAAAGCAGATAATAGAAAAACTAAAACAAATAAAAAAAGAGAGAGAGAGGAACGTACCTGGCCACTTACCTGGCGCCCCATCCGGCCCACCTCTGTAGCAGCCCGGCTGGGCAAAGCCAGCCCAGCCCACCTACCCGCCGCTCATCGTCTTCCTCTGCCAGTAGGCAGAGGCGAGGCGTGGCGCGCGCCCGAGAGCCGGCCACCTCCTGCCTACCTGCTCGCCGCTGGAGGCACCCGAGGGTGCCACGCACACCCCCCGACCCCTGCACCTCTCCTCTCTCCCCTGGACCCCATTCTCTCCTCTGCTCCCTCTCTCTCGTCCGGACCGAGCGCCACCGTCGCTGCCCTCGTCGTCCACCGCAGCCACAGCCACCTCCTTGCCCCTCCCCCGTGTCCGGAAGGTCCGGCGTGACTCCATCTCCCTCCTCGCCGAGCCACGCAAGCCAAGGATCGCCACACCGTCGTCTTCGAGCTCGCCATTGCCGCATCTACTCGCCGGCCGTCGCCGCCATTCGCGCGCTGGAGGTCGTCCCCAAGCCCACTGAGCTACCCTGCTGCCTCCCTGTGAGCTCGCCGTCGTTTCCCCTCACCTCTCTCTCTCTCGCACGCCCTGTAGCCGCCGCCCCGCGAGCACCCGAATCCGCCGTCCGCCATTGCCGACGAGCTCGACGCTCCCGAGCCCCTCTGCTCGAACCCGTGGCACCAGCGTGTTTCTGGTGGCCCGCGGATGCCACCTAGCCCATCAGCTTCTCCCCTAGTGCATAGCAGCCTCGTTCGAAGCGCAGCCGAACTCCGCCGCCGCCGTGAGCTCGATTCCGCGAGCTCGGCTGACCTCAGCCCCTCTTGTTTGCGTAGATGGATGCGGCCAAGCACCCGCAACGCGTAGATGCCCTCCGCCTTGCGAATGGTCGCTGGAATATAAACTCCGACGAGCCACCGCCGTCCTTTAAGGTCGCCGGCGACTTGATCCGGCGACGCCGACGTGGCGTGATTAGATTAGGTCTAATCCACCCACTAATTACCACCGCAGCCACTAACACCTGGGCCCCGCTGACTAACTAACCCTGGATTATCTCCTGTTTAGATTAAACTAACCCTACGGGCCCCACAGGTCAGTTTAACCTAGCCACGTCACACGTTGACTTGCCCCACGCGTCAGAATTGACCCAGCTGTCGTGGCCGTTGACTGGGCCCACTTGTCAGCGGCACTAACCAACCCTTGTCACTGACCAGTGGACCCCACTGGTCAGGTTTGACCTGCAGCAGCGCCTGTTGACCTGCTGAGGTCAGCATGACCTAATGCTGACGCAATATTCCTTTTCTGGATTTATTATAATTCAGGAAATTTCAGAAAATACCCCAAACTTCTAAAATTCATAGAAATTCAACCGTACCTCCAATGGAAATAAGTTATATATGAAAAATGGTCAGAAAAATATGAAGAATCTGTTTATGGCACTTTCATGCATGATTGAACAAGTTAACCTCACTGAATAGGATGAATCATGTTTAGGGTAATTTATGAAATAACATTTGGAGTTGGAATTTGTTCTTGTTTGAGTTCCACTTCAATTAACTTGGCTAGATATTGCATTAGGTGAATTCGGTACTTTAATATGACATATCATCCATATGAATGTGCATTGCATTGATTGTGTCCTTCTGTGCTTGCCGGTGTTTGCCCCCTCTCAGTAGACGATGTACCGACGATGAATTCGATGACACCGATGAAGAACTATATTATCTTCAGAAGTGCCAGGCAAGCAAAACCCCCTTGTTCATTTCGATATAATCCCACTCTCTCGCTCCTGCTCTATTTTACTGCATTAGGACAACAACGACTCATGTGTTACTTGCTGCGGTAGCTGAACCCCTTTATCCTTTGCATGACCTGTCATTCCACAGTAATTAGATGAAACCCACTAGCATGAGTAGGAGTTGCTTGAGCCATGTTGTGTCTACTCATTCATGCTTGTTTGTCATGCCTGCTACTGCTTAGAGTTGAGTCGGGTCTGATTCATTGGGAATGAATTGGAATTGTTATGAACATGTCCTACTGTGTGTGAGCTAAGTGTGTGAACACGATTTGGTAAAGGTAGAGGTGAGAGGCCATGTAGGAGTACAAGGTGGGTTGTCTCATTGAAACCGTCCTCAGGAACTGAGTTCTGTGTTTATGATCCATGAAACAGTTACTACCACACATTGGGATCCTTAAATGACTCTCTCGGCTTCTTAACCACCCTTGTCCTCTGTCCAGGAGTTGCAACTAGTTTCTGGTGTTTGTAGGATATGTGTTGGAGGCCGTGCGTAGCGCTGACCCTAGGAGTGGGCTATGACGCGGTAGATACACCGTGGCCGGTGCAAAATCAATGCCCGCTTGGTATCTCGGGAACCCGCACACATCGTTCGGGGCTGTATGGGAAACCTCGGCCGGACTCCCTGCGGATGGAAGCTGAATAGGCGATAAACCTGGACTAGGGACTTGAGTGTTTAGGTAGGTCGTGGCCGACACCCTCGCTGGGCTTCCGCTTGAAGGTTGCCGAGTACATGTCGTGTAAACGGCGGTAAGTGGTGAGAGCGTGTGAAGAAGTACACCCGCAGGTTAATATGATCTATTCGAATAGCCGTGTCCACGGAGAAGGACTTCGGGTTGCCTATATCAGTTCATAGACAAGTGAAAGTGGATACTCTAAAATGCGCAAGATAAGTGTGAGTGCTATGGATGGCGTTCTCGTAGGGAGATGGGAGCGGGTCCATAGTGGTGTATTGATATGGTGAATATGTGGACTTGTGTGCGCCACCTCGAAAGAGTTACTTGCAATCGTAGTTCAGGATAGCCACCGAGTCAAAGCTGGCTTGCTGCAGTCAAACTCCACCACCCCCTTTGTTGATAATGATGCATATGTAGTTAGTTCTGATGTAAGTCTTGCTGAGTACGTTTGTACTCACGTTTGCTTATTTTATGTTTTGAAGAGAGACGTCAGTCTCGCTAGTAGTTCCGTGTGGCCTTCGATGTTTAGCTTGTTTCCTTAGCTACGATCTTGTGCCCTTGGCAGGATCGGGTAGATAGTCAGGCTTCTCAGCCTTTTTCATTTGTAGATGTCTGTACTCAGACATGTTTAGCTTCCGCTTGTGCTTTGACTTGTATGCTCTGAGTGTTGGGTCATGAGACCCATGTTTGTAATATCTCGCTCCTCGGAGCCTAATGAATAAATATTTGAGTCGTAGAGTTATGTTGTGATGCCATGTTGTATCTACACATATTGAGCATATTGTGTGTATGTTTGAAATGCTTGGTATGTGTCGGATCCGACAAACTAGTTGTTTATCCTTGGCAGCCTCTCATATGGGGAAATGTAGTCTCGTGCTTCTGAGCGATAGTAGTCCGCTACAGCCCGGTTCACCGGAGTCCTGCTAGCCCAGCACTACTGCTTGGACACTTGACTGGCCGGCATGTGTTTCACTTTGTTCCTATGTCTGTCCCTTCGGGGAAATGTCACGCGGTGATATTCGGAGTCCTACCTAGCCTGCTACAGCCCGGGATACCGGAGTCCTGTTAGCCCAGTGCTACAGCCCGAATTCATACGTTGATGACCGACATGCTCGATGTGATTCATGTATGCCTGTCCCCAGAGGTTAGCGCCGCTTTGGGTTCATGACTAGCCATGTCGGCTCGGGTACTCTGTCATATGGATGCTAGCGACACTATCATATACGTGAGCCAAAAGACGCAAATGGACCCGGGCCATGGTAAGGCGACACCCGTGGGGATACCGTGCGTGAGGCCGCAAAGTGATATGAGGTCTTACCGGCTAGATCGATGTGACTTGGAATCGGGGTCCTGACAGCTTTGGAGTGTGAGGAAGGTGATGCGGCTTACGCGGAGTCGGTTTGTGCCACCGAGGAGCTGAAGTATTATAAGGACAATGTTGATCCGGCGGACATGACTCCATTGAAGAAGCCAACTACTGAGAGCACGATCCGCCCTGAAGTTTAAATCGGTAGCTGAGACTAAGCTTGTTGACTTCAGACTGGCGATTCGTCCAAGCAGTTCAACATCGGTGCCAACTTGATCCAAAATAGGAAAGCGCGCTCATCGAGTTCATCCGTGAGAATCGGGACATTTTTGCATGGAAGCCTTCTGACATGCCAGGTGTACCGGGGGAGCTCGCTGAGCACACTCTTAATGTTGATCCCAAGTATAAACCGGTAAAGCAGTTTCTCCGCCGGTTTAACGAGGAGAGGCGTAAGGCCATTGGAGAGGAGGTTGCCAGGCTCTTAGCAGCGGGCTTTATCGTTGAAGTTTTTCATCCAGAGTGGCTTGCTAATCCGGTGTTGGTCCTTAAGAAAAACGGCACTTGGCGCATGTGTGTGGATTACATAGATCTTAACAAGGCTTGTCCAGCAGATCCTTTTGCCCTCCCCCGCATTGAGCGTTTGAGCTTTTTGGATGCGTATTCTGGATATCATCAGATCAAGATGGCGGTTAAGGACCAGGAGAAGACAGCGTTTATCACTCCCTTTGGAGCCTTCTGCTATGTGTCTATGCCTTTTGGGCTCAAGCGCCCAAGCAACTTATCGGCGTTGTGTATGTAATTGCTTGCATAAACAGATTGGCCGTAATGTGCATGCCTATGTGGATGATATTGTGGTTAAGTCAAGGAAGAAGGAAACACGATTGATGATTTGAAAGAAACCTTTGACAACTGCGGGTTTACAAGATGATGCTCAACCCGCCAAATGTGTCTTTGGTGTTCGGCGAGCAAGTTATTGGGTTTTCTTGTGTCCAACAGAGGATTGAAGCTAATCCGGAGAAGATTACGGCTATCACCTCCTGGCTAAACCAAAGTGTATTAATGATGTCCAGCGTTTGGCGGGCGGATTGCCGTCTTGAGCTGGTTTATCGGCCGCCTCGGAGAGAAGGCCATCCCTTTGTACCGATCTTTCAAGAAGACGAATCGGTTTATGCGAGTCCACGGCCGATGAAGCGTTGGAGGACTTAAAGCGGCAATTGGCCAACCCGCTGTACTCGCCGCCCCCATCGACAAGGAGCCGCGCTATATGTTGTCGCTAACGCCGAGCGATTAGCGTGGCCATTGTGGTAGAGCGGAAAGAGGCAAGGAAGGAGCATCCGGTTCAACGTCCGGTTTATTATATCAGCGAGGTGCTTATTGAATCTAAGAAAAGATATCCGCATTGGCAGAAGCTGGTGTATGGAGTTTTTATGGCAAGCGGAAGTGAAGCAGTATTTCCAAGGGCATCCCATCACGGTGGTCGATTCAGCTCCCTTAGGTGATATCATACTGAACCGGAGGCGATCGGCGGATTGCCAAGTGGGCTATAGAGCTTGGGCGCACGGTTTGAAGTATGTGCCTCGGACGGCGGTAAAGTCTCAAGCACTTGTGGATTTCATTAATGATTGGACGGAGTTGCAAGTTACCAAGAAAAGCCGGATCATACATATTGGACCATCCATTTTGACGGATCCGAGCAGTTGAAGGCTCGGGGCTGAGTCGTATTAACTTCCCCACGAGGTGACAAGTTTTGTTACGTTCTCCGCGTAATGTTCCCTTGTACTAACAATGCAGCTGAGTATGAAGCCTTGCTCCATGGTCTTCGGACGGCTAAGGAGATGAATCTAAGCCGGGTTAAGTGCTTGGTGACTCGGACCTAGTGGCTCAACAGTGTCCGCACTGGATTCCAAGGACCCACTCATGGCTGCATATCGTCGTGAGGTGGATGTTGTCGCAGTCATTTCAAGGGCTATCAGGTGGACCACGTGGATCGCCGGAAAAATGAAGCGGCGGACGCTTTGAGCGGTTGGGCTCTCAACGTAAACCGTCCCGCCAATGTTTTTCTCGACGATCGCACAATCCGTCGGTCAAGCTCCCCGATGAAGCGGATTTGGCTATTCTGATCCGGAGGCTCAATTGGTGGCAGCTCTGCGCGTCACTCCGGATTGGACGCTCCCTTATCTGGCGTACATGAACCGGGGCGAGTTACCAGAAGATGAGACGTTGGCCCGACAGATCGTTCGGCGATCTAAGTCTATGACCATTGTTAATGGCGAGTTGCATCATTGCAGTGTGTCAGGGGCGTTTCAACGCTGTGTGTCCCCTGAGGAAGGCTGTGAAATATTGCGTGAGATCCATGAAGGAGACTATGGTCACCACACCGGTGCAAAATCCTTGGTGGCTAAAGCGTTCCGCCACGGTTTATATTGGTTGACTGCCCATGCTGATGCGGAAGATCTGGTCAGACGATGTGATGGTTGCCAAAGGTTTTCCAGACGTGCTCATGTACCGGCCCAAGAATTGAGGATGATTCCAATTACTTGGCCGTTTGCGACTTGGGGGCTGGATATGGTTGGACCTTTCAAAAGGTCCAAGGACAAGAAGACACACCTGTTGGTGGCGGTTGATAAATTTACAAAGTGGGTAGAGGCAGAACCTGTTAGCAAGTGTGATGCGGCCACGGCGGTTCAGTTCATCAAAAAGGTGATTTTTCGGTTTGGTTTTCCACACAGTATCATTACAGATAATGGTATCAATTTGTCCAAAGGTGCCATGAAGGAGTTCCGCGAACGTGAGCACATCCGGCTTGACCTTTCTTCAGTAGCTCACCCACAGTCCAATGGTCAAGCGGAAAGAGCCAATCAAGAGATCCTGAGAGGCATCAAGCCCCGGCTTATGGTCCCTTTGCAGAGGACGCCGGGTTGTTGGGTAGAAGAGCTACCGTCTGTGTTATGGAGTATAAATACTACACCTAACAGATCCACGGGATACACGCCGTTCTTTATGGTTTATGGAGCGGAGGCGGTTCTTCCCAGCGACGTCCGTCATGACTCACCTCGTGTGGCAGCCTATGTTGAAGCGGATAACGAGGCAGCCGACGGGACGCTTTGGATCGGTGGATGAAGAGCGAGACACAGCAGTTGCTCGCTCGGCGATTTACCGCCAGGATCTTCGTCGTTATCATAGTCGCCGGTCGAACCGAACCTTTCAAGAAGGAGATTTGGTGCTTCGCTCATTCAAGACCGAACAGATATGCACAAGCTATCCCCACCGTGGGAGGGACCTTTCGTGGTCGCAAGAATCGCACAACGGGTCGCATTATCGATCGATGTTCGAGAGCATAAAAACTCACGACGCCGAAGAGGAGACCAACAGCCGTGGAACATAGCTCATCTTCGCCTTATTATACCCGAGCCATCGGCTCTACTTATGTACATATTATGACAGTGTATATATTATGAATAAAGCAATAAACCGGAGCCTCGGCTAAAGCGGGTATCTGTTACGTTACATCATGCGTGGTTACATGGAGTTGTTCGTCTTAAAGCGACCTCGGTTTACCCCTTGAGTTTGCTTTCTAAAAGCTTTATGATATCACTTGGGGCTTGGTGGGTGTCCGAACCAATGCAACACCTTTTGATAGGCGAAAGCCACCGGATCACTTGAGGACATGGTCAAATCTGAACCATCCACGCTTTTGATCGGCCTAAGGCCATAGAGTCACTTGGGGCTTGGTCGAACCGAACCATTGCCACGCCACTTGATTGGCATAATGCCACGGTTTGATTGGGAACTGGCTGACTCGAACCATGGCTACACCTTATAGGGAGCTTGGTCGTGTCCGACCATGGTAACACCATCTGATCGGCTCAGTACAGCGTTATCTTTTGCAAACGGTTTATCATTGCCTTTGCTCCCATGTTTGTCAACTGTTATTTGATTTTTGTTGCGTTTCTTAAACCGACAACATTATTAAACCGTTTTCAAACCTGTAAGTTAATGGAATTCGGTCAATTTTTCTTAATCCGGTGATAATTTCACCGGTTTGATGTTTTTCTGTTAACATCCTATTATGGAGCAACAGGGGGCTTATTCTAACCCGGCACGGTGTACGTGGTAAACCGGCAGTATAAACACAGGACATGTTCTCTCCTTTAATGGTTTATACAACCTCCGCTTCAAGATTGGCTAAGCCAACTTCATGCTCAGCGACGGTAGGTATTTTGTATCACAAAATTTTGATTATATACCTCCATATCTATACTACTATTAAAAAAGCAAACCTTATTCACCCTAACTCCACACAACAGATTGTACACAGGATAACCAGAACCCTCTGATCAAATCAACTTAAACTCATCCTACTGTCCATATTGCATCAACAGTCAGCCATCTAAATCAACGTCCGAGATCAAATGTTCTGCCGAGCAGACGCCCCGCCGTCTGGCATTTTTCGTCCTCCGCGTCCTGGTCCTCGCCTGCGACACCCTGAATTTCCGGATCGATAAGGACCGATCGATTTTTCCCCTTCCTCCCGAGCCGCTCGCGCGGGCGCCTCTGAAGGCGCTAACCTAGCCCCGCGAGTACCTCTCTCCCCGAGCTCCCCTGGCTGTCGTCGCCGTCGATGCCGGCGGCGGTGGCGGCGCCCGGCCGTTGAAGGCGGCGGGCGAAGTCGGCGCGCCCCGACGGGCCTCCCACGCGCGGGGGAGTGGCGTCATGCGGGCGACGCGGTGGTCTCTCCCGTGTTGAGGCGGGTGGCGCGTCGTGCGGTGAGGTGCGCACAGGGAGGCGGAGCATGGCCGCGGGATTGTGGAGGAGGTGCTGGTGTGCGGTGGTTCTCCTGAGAGCGCCTGGCTGTTGTCGGAGGGGGCGGCGCGCCCGGTCATGGAGGCAACGAATCTCGGCCAGGTGGGCTGCACAAGCGGCGGTCGGCAGCGGACTCGGATTGCGTCGGCGGCGGCGGGGTCCATCTCCTCCGTCGATCAGCGACGGCGTGGGACACCCCGGGCTCGGCCGTGAAGATGGATTTCTCCGGCGAGGCAATCGACTCCTCAAATCTGTTCCTCAGAACTCGCACCAGGGATGCATAATGCCCCTGCGGCCGTTCCTCCAGGGAGGCACACTTGTAGGGGCTGCACCATGTAGAACTCGCACCAGGGATGCATAATGCCCCTGCGACCGTTCCTCCAGGGAGGCACACTGGTAGGGGCTGCACCATGTAGCGTTTGGATACCCACCACATGTTCGATGAGTTCCCCTAATTGATTTCTCTATATAGCTAGCCCTCTCTCTATTTCAGTCTCTCCGTGTTCATATATTCCACGCCTTTGTTCATCCATATATGATCTTATTTTGTTTCAGTTTTTTGCTAGATTTAACACTGACATTTGTTCAAATCCTGTCCAGGTTGAACCACTGAAAGGGAGCACACAAAGCTGCAGAGGCAACAACTCCAAAAGAATCAGTATGGTGCTGTGTTTCTATATGTTCAGTGTGGCTAGAAACCAACATGCTTACTGCTAAATTTCTTGCAGGTGTGATTGCTGTAATTTGAGAAGGCACTGGTTTAACACGGGAAATAGTTACTACTGAAGAAATCATTTCTGCAACACTCGATCTTGAGTCTGCACTTGCTAACAGAGATGCACCCAAAACACGATACTCCTGATTGTTTGATTGGTAACAATCCTCTCGCGGAAAACTCTAATTAGATTCCTTTTACTTTCCAAATCTTGACATTTTGCATTTTAATTATTGGAAATGATCTAAACTCTAAACAAGTGATTGGTGAACAAATGATAATCCACTACAGCTCTTTCATTGTGCACGCAACCTCATGTACGATGAAAAAGGCTTCTTTTGCTTCTGCCGTCACATTGCTGAATATGACTTTGAATCTCAACTGCACTTGGCTGCATCTTCTATCTTGATCTACTTGACAACTTATAATTTCCAGAAGCATTCCCCTGCATAGTTTGTCCTTAGTCTGAAAGAACAATTCCTGATGTATATTCCAAATCAGGTTGTTGCCTCGAACCTATGGACAATATGTACAGTCATGCTCACTACACCACAACACTAATGCCCTTGTGCTCTCTCCTATCCGATGTTCAAGGCGGCTGGGACACCGCCGGGACGCCCGACACAGGACTGCAGATTCTACCAATCATTCTGCCACAGAAGCTGGCGAAACAGGATCACCAACCACCGCCACGGCCTCCCTCCCTGCCATTCTCACGTGCATCGCATCGTAGATCTGAGGCCGCCACATCTCTGAATCCTGCCAAGGTTGACCACTAGGGCTTTCTTTCACAACTCACTGCCGATGTTGCTAATTTATCTTGCATCTCCGCCTCCTTGGCGTTATCCTCTTTGTAGTTAAGCATGAACACGATTTAGATGCTCATATTCAGGGAGCATTCTTGGGTGAGCTATTGATTTTTGTTTCAGTGCGAGACAGTTTTTTTATATTTTTATTTTGCTCCTCATTCCGTCTAGGTAGCATAGGATTATACCACCTATAATTCTTATTAGGATTTGCTGCACAACAAGCATGGTGCACGCACATGCCTGCATATTTGCCAATATTCTATCAGAAGCAGTTTGCTGCGCACTGAAGTGTAATAGAAGGTGTGCTACTGTTTCCACATCTACTTGTGCGAATCACTAATATTTTTTCCAAGTCTTTTCTCCTTTTTGTAATGACCATGAAATAGTTTCAGCATTGGAGTCACTTTCTTCGTTGTCTTCAGTGTTCTTATGGCAAAGGACCAAGTGAATTTGATGAAATTCCCAAGTCCCCGGTTTGTATAGGCGATTGTGTGCACATGAATATTTTTCATAATATACAATTAAATTTTTAGTAAACACTTCTATAATGGTGAAGTTTTTTCTGGATCTAACCAAGGTGAACAATGTAACCTGGGAAAATACTTTGTATCATAGGAAATTTTCCAAGTCTCCAGTGTTCTTATCTTCGACATATTCAGTGTTCTTTCCTTCAGGATCCCTGTAATTTTTTTTCAACATGACTTAGCACACTTAACTGGAGATGTTCCGTCATTTAAACATGCTGATGGCCAAGCTAATATTCAGGTATACCAAAAACCTCTGTAGCTATACGCCTATAACTTGGTAGCAAACTTTACTGTAGTAAGATGGTTATATGCAAAAGTATTAAAAACTGATATACCAAGACTACAGCGAGTCATGCATGTTCGTGCCTTCCAGGTGATGTGCACAACATGCTTCTGCACAAGAATGGCTATGGGAGGTGAGCGTGAACCATATAGATCACCTATTATCGATTAAAGTTGGGTAATTTGAGGTGTGCCTGCTGGTTATGCAAAAAAAATATTTTGTCTAGCAATTGTTTTCTATTGTGGTGGTAAAGCTTGAACCGGTCTTTGTTGTATACTATGAAGAGCTACACTAACATGAAGCTGTCACACCATCTCACTCGGATGCGTGCAGGCTGGAGCCGAGTCGCGTTTGGTCACACATTGGAGCTGTTCTTGTGAACTTGGGTGATGAGCGGGTGGCATATTTACCTAAAGGGTATTGAGTGTCGAATGTTTTTTCATCTCCTTTGTTACGATTCACATTATCAATCATTCGATAATTATAGTTTCGATGTTAGTGTTCCATCTCAATCATTCATTTGAGATTTACATATATATGATCTGTGCACAGGATGACCAAATACTGCGGAGGAACTTTTTAATCGATCATGGGAAATCATGGTGGTCTATGATCCTTGCAAGCGTATGAGAATATCTTTGCCACATCACAGGACAACCAATTTGAAAGAGAGTTGTAGTGAAAGTAGGATATCATGATGTGAACTTGCATATTTTAATCCAAACGACGTATTTGAATTATGTGTTTAGTGTCCTTTGTGAATATGTGTTTGCACTGTGTTCATTTTCCTACTATGTACAGTCTGCACTTGCAATGCAAAGCTGCATAGAATAGGACTTGCAATGCACTGATCATTTCCCTGCTCCATTACTTGCATTCTCCTTTAATCCTATTTTATATTCTTCTCTAAAAAACATCAGTGCAAAATATACTCCCTCCGTTCCTAAATATAAGTCATTTCAGAGATTTCAATATAGACTATACACGGATGTATATAGACATATTTCAGATTGTAGTTTCACTCAATTTGCTCTGTATGTTGTCTATATTGAAATCTTTAAAAAGATTAATATTTAGGAACGGACGGATTAATATATATCCTACATCAATTTGATCTTGTTTTGTGCTATGGTCTGCAAATTATGCAGATGGTTTTTGCATTCAATAAGTGCTGAACCATAGCACTCTTTCGGTAGGCTAAATGCCCCCTTTCTTATTCAGCTGGGCTATGTTCACTCCGAATGTAACTTGCACGCTTCTATAATAAAGAGTACATGGGTTATAGACTAATGTCCAGCTTATAGAGATAACACAATGTATGATAATGCAGTGAGAATTTACACAACTTTAACAGTTCACCCAGGCACATCTGTTGCTGGAACCTTGCATGCTGAAGCTAAACAAGATAAGATGTGTTCTCAATCAAAAAGCATATCATTTGTATAATGTTGGTTTTGAAATAACCTTGTGAAAACAAAGCTAAACAAAGCTGTATACATCCTTGCCAAAGAATTTCAGTCGAGACGTGCGTTGCACGTGCACGCTTACTAGTTTCATATATGTATGAATGTCACAAACCGACTGGCGGCACAGACCGCTGGGGCGGTTTAAGATTTTGCAACTACATGCAATTTAAATTGAAGGTTTCGATCATTCAATCAAAGGAGTCTGCACCAGGGCACGAAGGCATATTAAAAACAAGTGATGGCTATCCTATTACAAGGCATTCAGAGGCCCAAAATTTGGAAAGGCGTCATGACAGGCAGCTTCTGATGCATCAACCGGCTTGACGGATTAAGCTTCATTGCCGGGTTGACGTGAAGAAGATGGGTCGTCTGGCGTCGGTTCAACTTCTTCCTCCTCACCACCCAATGGCCGGAAGTCATTGGTGGTCCAGTCAATCCGGGTTAAAGCCTGAAAGACAGCCTCTTCACTTATAAGCTCAGCCGGATCAACGTCAGGGGCATAAGTGTGCTTATGGGTTGGAGGAACAAGGTTCTGCACTTCCGAAATAACAGCTTCAACCCGTCTGTTGTTTGCATCGTAGAAGGAGCGGTGAACCGTCAGGTTGGCCTCTGCTGCCAGTTGACTCGCCAGAGGACGCATCTCCCTTGTTACCCGTTTGAGAGCATCATTATCAAATGCTTCGCCATTTTCTTGAGCACTGGGGAAGCCTTTGGCTATGTCAGCCAGATCAAGATCAGCTATCCATGCTTTGGCGCGAGTTAGAGCCAATAAGGTGCCAGCCCGGGCAGCGGATTGTTTCAATTCTTCTAGCTGTGCCGGTATCATGGATAGCCGGTCCAGTGTATCCTTGATCAAGGACGGAGTTGTGTTATCATAAGAGGTGGTGCAAATAACTCGCTGGGTGCCGGTATACAGCTGTTCAATTAGCGTATACGCGGCCTTGAGTTTCTTCCGCATGTCAGAGCCCAGATGAGCAATGCGCTTACCTATACCGGTTTAAGAAAGTTCAGGTTAAACCGGCGGAAATGTCAAAACGGAATATTAATCATAACCTTGGTGAAACATTTCTTACCAAATATTGCAGAAGTCATGGCGTTAATTTGGTGCTTTAATCCGGTGAGCTCTTCCGTCACCGGTTTAAGAGCTGCTTCAGCATCCTCCGCTCGTTTTAGCAACCCAGCTTTCTCAGTATCCCAGTTGGCCTGCTCAGATTTAAACCACTCCATGAGCTGCTCCATAGTAGTCAAGGCGGTTTTCAGCTCATCCTTGGCTTTGGAGGCTTCTGCTTGTTGAGTTTTCAGATTGACATGAAGGTCATTGATTTGTGAGGTTTGTTGGCGTATCTCACTCTGTGACAAAAAGGGAGCATGTTAGTAGTTTCATCACAAAGTCCCAAGCTCAATACATGTATTCAACTTGGCACTTGGGGGCTAATGGCTATTTGCTCGAACATGTTCTGCTGCGGCGATACAAGTTACAGTCCCGGTTTAACTATACTAAGTTGAACCGGCCCTTGGGGGGCTACATCAATGAAGTCTGAAAAGTTTGAGTTTTATAGTATGTCCCTGTTTAACTAAGCTAAGTTGAACCGGCCCTTGGGGGCTACTATGCAATGAAGGTACAAGAGAGGCATAACTCCTTACCTCATAACGCTCCTTCATAAGATTTACCAGACCGGCTTCGAAATCACGACTGGTGTAGAGCCGGTTCAGGAAGCCGGAGTGAAGATCTTGGGCAGAGAGATTGTCATAAGCTGACAGATCAGTTTTTTCCTTCCCTTTACTCATGGCAGTAAACTCTTCCTTGGCGCTGTGTTTTGATAGAGCAACTGGATTGCCAGGGGCGGTATATGCGGTGCCTGTCACTACGACATCGTCATCTTTGGTCGGGCTGGCCGGATTGGCATTTTTTCCTGGGCTTGGTGCTTTCATACCCAGGCTTGGCGGATCAGCAGCCGAATCCCGTTGTTCTGCTGCAGGACTCGGTGGAGCAGGATGGGACGTCTCAACTTGAACATCCGGTTCAACCTCTGGCGGGTTAGCATTGTCATTTTGATTAACCCCAGCAGAGTTGTTTTTAGCAACTTCGGGATTTTCACCATAATGATCTGGAGTCTTCTCCGGATCAACATCCACAGTAGGGTCGAGGGTCTTCGCCTTCTTACTTAGGCGAGCCTTGGTGCTACAACATCAAGGGTCAGAATATGATAAACCGACAAATGCAAAAAACAAATGGAGTAATATGCTTACCCAGCAGCAACTTTGAGAAGAGGTAGCTTAGTGGTTGATGAACCGCCAGACGAGTTGGAAGAAGCCTGATAATTCGGGTCAGACGGATTGAGAGGACATCGGAAGAAACCTTTCAAAGGATAACGCTTTTCAGGAGAACAAGTCACCTCTGGATGACGTTTCCGGGTTGGTGTGTCAGCTAAACCGGACGACGTAATTTGTTGACCGCTATGCCGGGTCGTACGGCGTTCTTCAGTTTGCTGTGTCTTCAAAGAAAGTTTTGGATTCAAATGAGCACGAGAGTGAGATTGTTTCACTTTCCGGACTGTGCGGCGAATTCTTTTAACCGGTACAAGATCAGAATCGGAAGAAAGAAGGATTACCTCAACAGGATCTGCATGGCTGGCCTCAGCGTCATCCTGGGAATTGTAACTGTCAATAAGATGAATGACAAAAAGGAGCAAAGTAAGTCAAGCTCTACCTCAGCATCTGATTCTTCATCCTCCGGCGGTTCAGAAGACTCGGCGGTTTTCCTCTTGCCAGCTTTCTTGGTGGTCTTGGTCTTTACACGAGGAACCCGGGCCGGTTTCGTTCGTTTCCAAAAGGAGCTGTTAGCCTGAGAATTAATAAGGGATTAATACAATCAATAGGGAATCAAAATCAGTAGAGCAATGAGTGGAGCCTTACTGCGGGCGGTTTGTTGGAGACGCAGAACGGGGCCAACCCGGTTTGGCTGCACGCGGAGATCGGTTCATCGAGCATTTTCTTCACTGTCTCGGCAACTTCAAGCTCAGTTATTGATAGCTCGTGATGTCGTTGAGGGTCTTTGACGTTACCAGTGTATTCATGCATCAATCCGGGGCGGCGGCTTAATGGCAAGATGCCCCAAGAAACCCAACAGCGGACAAGGTCAATACCAGTTAAGCCATTGGCCATTAGAGCCCGGAGCTTGATAATTTGGGGTGCAAAGTTCTTCCGTTCTGCGGCAGTCAAGCGTGAAGGCAATGGGTGAGTGTTGCTAAGCCGGTGAGGGCGATAACCCGGCAAGGGATTTTCTCCGTTAGGAGTAGTATTCCGGCAATAGAACCAGGTTTGATTCCAATCTTTCGGATGGCTATGATGTTCGGCGTGAGGAAAGTCCACTTCTTTCCTTTTTTGGATCGAAACGCCACCAAGTTCTGTGTTAGGACCGTCCGAAAACTCTGTACGGCAGTTCAAATGAAAGAAATCTCGGAATAACTCCACAGTTGGTTCTTCTTGAAGATAGACTTCGCAGAAGACTTGAAAGTTGCATATATTGGACATAGAGTTCGGACCAATATCTTGTGTATGGAGTTGGAAGCTTGCGAGGACATCCTGGAAATTTTTTGATCCGGGCGGGCTGAATCCCCAGTCTAAGTGCTGCATAAATACAATCACTTCTCCCTCTTGAGGTTCAGGAGGGCATTCAGAATCCGGAACACGCCAATGAAGGACACTTTTGGATGCTAAAGCGCCAGTGGTGACATATCCATTGATTTGTGTCTCAGTAATCTTGGACGGAACCCAATTGCAGGCAAAGAATTGTTTGGCCATTCCCGAAGAAAAACTGAAAGGAAAAGTAAAGGCCGGTTTACAATCAACGGGTTATGCATATTATTCAGTGTTAAACCGGCAGATTGCCATTCAGGTTCAGTTGCCGGTTTAAGGTGAGGACTAATGAGGTATGGCGGATTAGATATCAAAAATTAAACCGCCCTTAGGCAGGAGGGACAAAGCTGAAAAATCTGCTAAGTGTTGACAGAAACAGGTTTCACACATCGACGGAATTAATTTGGATCTACCAAAGATTCAGTAAGAAAAATTTTCTGCGATCCATAAAGGCTTTAAATAGGGTAGAGAAGTTCGTGCGTTCTATCAAGGGATTCTAAACAAAAAGGAAGATCTACTAAGTGCTAAACTGAATGCGGAGCAACTACCGCACAAGATATATGCTACAGTTGAATTAAAGAAGCTATGGCAGAGCGAATACGAAGAAACTAGGGATGAACACCTATGAACGCCGATGAGAACAGGAGCCCTAAGATACAGATCTAGGGGTATGAGGAAGAATCTTACCGGATGCGCAGGATAGCGGAGGGACACCGAGGATCTCTGGTACAACCAGGTTGATGCAGCGGCCTTTGTTGATGCAGCGTTCGAAGGTCGAAGGCGACGGCAGAGCTTCAGAGCTGGGGCGTCGCGAGGAAGAAGAAGTACGGAAGGGGAAGAAGAGAAAGGGCCCTCAGGTCTATTTATAATAAGGCAGAGAGTAATTGACAGGCGCGAGAATCGAGGAGCTGAAAGCGGCAGATGGCGCAGCGGTCGCCTCGATTTCCGGGATAATATTAAATGAAGGGAATCTTGTTATTTCGTTTTTATTTTTATAGAGATGACGTCAAGATGATCTGTTGCTGTGTCCAGAGGATGACATCATGGCGGTTTAACAAGATGGCGGTTTACGAGAAATGAAGGAAGATGTTCACTGAGTTTTTTTTCTGAAGTGTTGAAGATTGACATGAACAGGTTCAAATCAATCTGGGGCCTAATGTTGGGGATGTAACTACTGAGTGTAAACCGCCCAGGAGGGGCCGGTTCTCCTTCAGCTATATTGAAGCCCACGAAGACTCAGAAGATGGCGCTTTACTATGAAACTTAGAGGCCCAGAGTCCAAAGGCGGATTAGGGCCCATAATGGTAAAACCGCCATAGTCATATAACTTGTGTTGTAAGAAAAGGGAAAGAGAGACCGAGCCGAACACTTGTACGAGTCGGCCTCGGGACTCTGTAGACCAGCCGGGCGTCAACCCATGTATATAAGGGGACGACCCGGCGCCGGTTTAGGGACAGACAACGACAACTCGAGGCCCAGGCGAAGCTGTTTGCTCCCTAGTCATCGAGACCACATCAATCCCATCACAAACTAGACGTAGGCTTTTACCTTCATCGAAGGGGCCGAACTAGTATAACTCTCGTGTCTTTGCGTTCGCTTTAACCCCTCTAAGTTAACCCGTAGCGATGGCTCCGCGACTAAGTCCTTTCATGAGGACATCTACCGTGACAAAACCACGACAGTTACATTTGCGTAAGGATAGATTTCCTAATTTGCGCAAATCAAAGCTAATGCCACGTGCTGATGGTCTTTAGGTGTTAGAGAAAATAGATGATAATGCATATAAACTTGAGCCGCCTGCAGATTTTGGGGTTAATCCCACTTTTAACATTGTAGATTTGAAGCCTTATTTGGGTGAGGAAGATGAGCTTCCGTCGAGGAGGACTTCATTTCAAGAAGGGGAGGATGATGACGATATCAATACCATTGTTACACCCACAGCCCCTACTGCTACATATACTGGACCAATTACTAGAGCTCACGCACGCCAATTAAATTATTAGGTACTTTCATTTCTTGATAATGATTCTAATGTTCATGAGAATATGATGCTGCCTAAATTGGATACATTTGTTTTGCTTACAAATGAAGATCCTGGCATGGAAAGGAGGGATAAACACTGGAGCAAGACCAAGAATGGAGATGATGGCATGCGCAAGGGGAACAATAACGGAGTTACAAGTGATGATTTCATGACTTTGAAGCCACCATGATGAGTGCATGAAGCCTTGGACAAAATATACAAGATGACACTTCATAAATTTCGTCCAGAGGCTATTCTAGGTGTTGCGTCACCTTATTATTGGGCCAGGCCCATGTAATTTCGAAATACATAAGTATAGGCTATTTTTAGAGTCTGTATGTGTGGGGAAATAAGATATATGGTTGGTTTCGGACCCCTTCCTAGGGCCACGAAATTCCCCCTCTTCCTCCATATATACAGCCCTTAGGGCGTCGTTTAGACTTTGGGTTTTGTTTAGATTAAAAGTTCGTCATAGCTGCAACTTCGCATACTTCGTTTGTGTTCAACGACCAGACAAAGGCGTCACAGAACCCCACCTTCATTAATAAAGCTTTCCTCTTATATTCGCAATATCCAGATTGCAATCTTAGTTTCTTGCTTGTTCTTCGTTTGCTTGCAAGAAATAGACCTTCGTGGTCAGGTTGATCGTGCTCCGGCGTGGTCAATAACCTCTCGGAGTTGGTTTAGCGATTGCTAAGGCGCGACGTCCTCACATGTTCGTAGTCGGACCGTCAAAGTCGATTTCCACCAAGACGATAGCCACCATCTCATCGAAAGACGGGACACCTTTGCCTCTATCAAGTGGTATCAGCGAACCGGGACTAAAGGTGTTGGGCTTTAGTCTCGACCCATTAGTCCCGGGTCCAGAACCAGGGCTAATGGGCCTTGGAACCGGGACAAATGGCCCATTTTCTACTAGTAACTACTCCTAATTGATTTAGAAATTGATAAACTTAGGTCTTAAATCTTTAGGTCGAGGCGTGGGGAACTGGCCATTGATGTTGATGAGCAGTTTATGAACCTAGTTTTTGGTTTCGGGATTTTGTTTACCTAGTTGAATGTTTAACTCTAAAATTTAAATCATTAAATTACTGGAATGAGGAGGTTTTTTGGTTTAAAAGAACAAGCATTGAAAGTGTGAATGATTTGCAACCAGAAACATTAGTAGGTTCACAGCACCGCCTGATGTTGCCAATGAGTTTAATCCAAACGAGATTGAATGCAACTCACATGTTTCCACTTGCTCCCATGCGACTCCCCGGGGTCGCATCGGGGTGCCTAACTCGGTCCACACATGGCCTCCCCTCAGCGCCGCCGTAGGACGACATCGGGCAAATCCCGGGCGTCGTCGGTGGCGGTGGGGTTGTGTGCGTGCACATGTGCCGGATCTGGGGGTCTCGTGGGATACAGGCCAAGAGCTCCGTGCATGGGCGAGGGCTGGCAAAGGCGGCGCTGTGGTGTGCTTGCAGCCGTCCGTTGGCGGTCTAGGTCGGGTTCCAGTGCTTCCATTCATCCAGATCCTCTTACTAGCGGGGTTGGATCTACAGGTTTAGGCGAGGACCTTCCTCCTTATGGTGCGGGAACCAGATCAGGGCCATGGCCAGAAAGGTTTAGCTCCACCATGATCGGCTCGGTTCAGTGCTGATCTTGGCTGGATGCGGTGCTGACTCCAGTGGTGGTTGTGCGGCCGCATGTCGTTGACAATTATCTGTGTTTCGTGCTCCAGTTCCTGTCATGTTGGCTCCTGGTCTGACAGACATGAGCAGGACTCTCTCTCCGTGAGATGGTAGTCTGCGATGGTGTGCTCCGTCGTCGGTGATGGTTGTGCTGGTGACTTCTCCGGCCTGCGGGGACGACCTCCCTGTCGATTATGGTGGGCCCTGAAAGGTCTTTGTGAGGGTTCCTCCCGTCAGATCTGGTGGTTCACTTCAGCGGTGAGATGCAAGTTATGGACAACGACTTGACCCGAAGGAATGGTTGTGATGTGGAGACGGTCGCATCACATGTAGCTGTTGGGATTTCGGAAAAGTGGTGGCGGCAACATTTGAGTGACTTCGATGGTGGTGCTACTCGGGTACCTGGTCGCGAGCTCCGGGGTGAAAGCCTGGGTCTGACCAGAACTGGTTAAACCTGACAATGACGATGTTTTTACATTGTTACCTTGTTCAAGGCATTGCTCGGATATGTTCAGATTGATTCTTCAGGGTGAAAACCTACATTCTGGCCATGTGGTTGGATCTGGTGATGATGATACTTGAGTGTCGCTTCCTTCTTGAAGGTGTTGCTGTTGAAGAACTCTTCATCTATATTGTGTCATGAGATGATTGGTGCAGATACAGTCATTGTTGTAATTTGCCGATCACGGATCTAATCACTTTGAATTTTTCCATTTTCCCACATACACATAGCTATGGTCTTATATAACTTTGCTATTTGGTGGCGTCTTTGTCTGTGCGTGTGTTGGTGTTGGTTGTATGCATCCTAACTATGCAGAGGCCGGGTCTATGCTCTTTGGGTTTTTTCCCTCTTAATACACCTTTCGAGTTAATAAAATCCACCCTTTATCGAAAGCGACCAAGACGGTTGCAATGCAACCAGGTTTGACAATGATTACTTGATCCGCATCACGTCAAAGATATCACATCTGAGGCACTACAGGATGCTCTTTATGGCATTCTTGATTGACATAAGTTATCTATTACAAGAATGTGAGGGCAAGGATATGATGGGCTTTAAATATGAGAGGTTAATTTAAGAGTTTCCAAAAAAGGATCATAGATGAAAACCCTTATGTTTTTTGCCATGCTCACTGTCTACAATTGGTGGTTGTATTTGTTGCTACGAGTTGCTCGTCTATTCATGATTTCTTTGAGCACATATTCCTGATTGTGATTACATCTAGTTCATCTTGAAAGAGGTTGGTTCTACGACTTTGGTTGTATCTCAACTTTATTTTGGTCTATGAAATTGAATATTGATATATTATATGTTAGTTCACTTTAAAATTGTATTTATATGACTATTATCTTTATATTTTCAATGTGGATTTTTGGTTCAGAAGTTAGTGCTATTTTATATATTGTGTATCCGAACACCCGCGTTTGATTACCATATAGACACATAGGCTCAAAGTTGCCCAGGCTTCACAAAACTTCTGGCTCCACCCCTGCCACCTGGTGTGCGAACACGCCGGAGGATGTGCAATCGCTTCGCTGGCGCCGAGGCGGAGGTGCGCGCATGAGCTCATCAGGCGCAAATATGGCACGACATGCCCGCCATGCGAGGCAGCGGCGGACATTGGCGAGGCGAAGTCGCATTCTCTAGCACCCCATATGGTGCACGACCACAAGTGGCAACGCAACCATGTCGTGGTGGACGTCGTCGATCCTCCTAGGACGTCCATCATCAATTTCACGTCCCCCAGCTTTGCGGAAGTAACGGGCTCCGAATAAGATAGTCTAAGCTACACATCGTCAGGCCAGACAAAGAGCAGACAATATGATCGTGAACCTTACATCGGGGGTAGATTTTCCCGCAGATTCCGTGCTTGTTTCTTTCCCAATATATCTTATTCCTACGTGTCATGGCATATATAGATTGTGCATGGATTTACCGTATACATTGACGTACATAAATACAAGTAAAGATGTGTTACGAAAGTTTAAAATATGGATAAGTAAGATGAAGGAGTCTATTGCTTGCTTAGGGTGAAGATGGGTGGCGGATATATATAGAAGGAACCGAAGAAAGCACTAACTACATAACCTGACGGGGCCCGCTAACGTGGCTGTACTTGCACGCTTGGTAACCATTTGTCCTGGAGCAAACCTAGTGAGACAACAGTGTCCTGCCATCCATCATCATCTATATAAGCGTTTGGCCCCTTGTGATCTCCAAGGAGGCACCGCCAGTGTAAATTTAGTCGATAATGAGCTCAGATTTTATCACTATATGCATGAAAACTACATCCACATGTAGTCCATTGGTAGGGCAATTAACAAGGGATGTTAGAAAACAAAGCAGCGTTTACTCCATGTCGCAGCACTTTTGCAACAACTAGAATACAAATGTAGGTTGAGGTGGGACTCGTGCATATGCAGTAGGTAGTGCAGTATCATGAGCCTGAGTTCACGGGCCGCTTAGGCTAATCGTAGTGCTTTCATTTAATGAAAACAGCTTATTGGTTGGTTCGGCTTAACCAGGCTATCTAGAGCCATCCAATCTGCAAGCTTTGATCCTGCAAGTGGTCTGAAATAGAAATTTTATTCCATCTTATTTTTTTACTATGAATGGGTAAATCTACCAGCTACAAGATATTTGAAGCAGTTCGCCGTACAAGCATGTGATTCTTGCTGCATGTTGCAGTGTTGTGAAGTTGATTTGCATTACAAAGAAAGCTTTTATGTCTTCATCAATCCTCTTGGTGGTTGCATATTTTTAAAACCAAGATTAGATGCATATTGCTTGGTAAGATCACACACGACCTTTCAAAGCTCATCATTTATCTCTAAGAGCACATGTATGTAACGCACAAAATGGGTCATATGAAATTTATTTTCACGATAAAAAGATTGTGTTCACCTTTTGATCTGCATATTTTAGATGGAAGGTATACACATCAAATGAAACATACAAATATTAATAAATTGTTCATAATATCTAATGGTTTATCCACGTTCCTATCAATTAATTATGCTAAAAATCTTCAGGATAGAATTCGTATTTTGATGACCATCCACACAAGTATTGTAGCTTCATATGAGAAAATAGGAAAAATAAGACAGTCCTCTCTTAGCTCCATAAGTTTTCACATGTTAATCCTTTGGTTGTAGCTAAAGACAGAGATGAGCTATAGGTTAAAGGACACACTAGTAACAACTTTTCAACCTGCCAATCCGTGAGCCCGTGGAATATGGAAATTTTCGACCATGTAAAATAAATCATCAAAAACAATTTTGCGTTTGAGCACGTAGCTACTTGGGTTCCTAGTTTTGATGGATTTCACATCGACCTCACTCTGTTGTACCACTAGTGCCAAACCTAAACTTTGCAGTTGGCAAAACTATTTGGTCTGCATTGTGGTTGCCCTTAGAATGTACAAGACACCCATGTAGTAGTTGGTCTAAATAATACTTGGATGGCAAAAACAGATGACAAGAGAATCATGACCCTCTCATCAGGGTAGGCACTATAAGGAATCACGTGTGCTAATAGCCGAGAGAAAACATGAGGGGAACATCTCCTCCTAGGAGACCATGACAAAAACATGATCTAGCTTCTACAACGTTACGTGCTCCCTCTCATTGGACCACGTGTACCGACATCCATTGAGTTAAATATACTTAAGCTCCAGATCGTTCAACAACCTACAAAACTTTGCAATCATCCACCTCTTGATGTTGGCATTGCTCTTGTCCACCGCATAGACAATTGTGTTTAAGTCGCCCATGATCTTCCGTAGTCCCGTTTGGAGGTCTAACTTCTTATCACTCCTTTCGTTTACTATTTCTAACATTTCTAGTACCAACTAATTCATTCGGGCGAGACAGATTACGATGTCATGATGCGCCCATTCCTATGGCCATTCCTTTAATAATTTTGGCTCTCGGGAGTCTCTTTGTAGGATACTTGGCCAAAGTGTGACCTGTTAGCCCATAAGTCAAGATCTTGTTTGAAGCGGCTGTTGCTCACCCGATACGATCGTCACGAGGTCACAATTTACCCAACACGATCATCCGGGTGAACAAGAATTGGGGATCGGATGCGGACGAAATTCCCGCCAATGGCTGAGATGTTCAGTCGACTCCCTCCCCCTTTGTGGGGGTCTGGACCCCTATGAGTGAGCAGAAAAGGGAGGAGGAAAGAGGCCCTGGTGAACCGTCATAATAAGTGAACAAGTGTAAGCTTTGCTGCCCGACAGTATGGAGTACTGATCACACCGAGGGACAGGACTGGCTATTTTAGCTATTCTCTCTTCAACCTTCCTCTAACCTAAAATAGTCGTACCGCTCCCCCTTTAGAGATAGATTTCTTTATTCTCTAAGCTAGCTAAACGCCTGAAAGATAATAAGCTAAGCCAGGAATGAGTAAGTTGTTGGTTTGTCAGCTAGATCCGGCACAGGACAGGGCTTTTGGAGCAACGGTGCCATGTCGCCTGAGGTCGACAGACCAGGGTGAGCTCGTCTAGCAAAACGGTCTCAGAGGCAAGTTATGCGAGTTTCTTGATGGGTTGATTGCCAGTCACGATAGATTGTACATGACAGGCAATCTCACAGGCGTTTAAGGACGCGCTAGCTTCCCGTGATACATGCGTGCGTGTAACGCACGTGTGTA